>CAWUFW010000340.1:4200000-4728527 GCA_963921515.1 Calotriton arnoldi
AGTCTCATTTAACTAAAGAAGTTTTTGTTATATGATGTGGGGATTTTAATTCCTCTCTATGTCAGAGTGGTGATAAGGGGGTCTGCGGAATAACGTATGAGAAAGGTACCAGCCTCCCCCATTTCTCACATACATTGTATGGCGACCTTTTAAATGACATCATGTTTTCATCTGACATGGGCTTTGCAAATAATTTATGCTCACCTGTGGTCCCTTTTTTTCTGACTTTTAATGGTCGAGGTATTTTTTCCATTATAGACTTTATATTGATATTGAGTAGGTATTCCTCACGTGTTAAGGACTTCATTACTCATGATATTGTTTTAAGTGATCATTTTCCTTTAAGCATTGATGTGATGATGCATAAACAAGACTTCAACACGATAGGTAATTCTACCCAGCTTTTGAAGAATATCACCCTGAGCAGACAAAATGGGTATGCATTGAAATGGGCAAATTTGGACCAGATGAATTTGACAGAAAAATAGTGTCGAGTTGTAAGAATGTTTTTGTCTTGTCTCGACGAGAGGTCATATCACTAAGTAATATTAGAAAGCTTTTTAGTTATCTCTGACCAAATAAAAGAAATATTGTGCGTAAGGGGAAAAAAGAACGTTCACCAAAATGAAGGGTGGGTTGACTCTCATTGTACAAAGGCTTATACTAAACTCAAACATGCTCTACATGCCAATGTGAAAAATAAGGATTATATTAGGGAAGCCAGAAGAAACTATAAGAGGGTATTGAAAGAAAGGAAGATAATGCTAAAAGAGGAAGCTTGAAGGACTTTACATGAGGCTGCGATTAATCGAGATTCCTCCACATTTTGGAAGGCGGTTAATGCGCCATTTCTGGCCGAGAATGACAAAGCAACCATAGAGATTGCAATATCTGAATCCGAGTGGATTTCACATTACTCAAAACTGTATAATAACCCACTGTCAGATGAACAGGGCATTCTGGCGAATGAGGCCGATCTTGAGTCTTCTCCCACCTTTCAAGAATTAACACTGGATTTTACCCTGAGTGAGGTCAATGCGGCTATAAATGCAAGCCTGGGTGGAAAGGCCCCGGGGCCAGATGGCATCCCGGTTGACCTTTTTAAATCTAACTTAACTCTGTGGGGACCACTTTTAACGCGGGTTTTTAATGCATGCTGTTCAAGGGGGTTTTTATCAACTTGGTACGAATCTATAATTGTCCCCATTTTCAAAAAGGGAGATAGGACGAACCCAGTTTGTTATCGACCAATTTCTTTGCTGGACTCAACAGTCAAGGTTATAGGACGAGTGATTTTAGAAAGATTGCAGGCCTGGGCGGGGGAGCAAGCAATAATAAGTGATTTACAATATGGCTTCCGCAAGGGCCTGGGTACAATTGACCAGGGCCTAAACCTACACATTTTATTGGATAAATACACTAAGGCGAAAAGGGAAGGAAAATGCTACTTACCAGTATGCAACTGTTCTTGGCATGTAGAGCTGCAGATCCTCACACTGTGCATTAGATCGCCATCTGGTGTTGGGCTCGGATGCTTGCACTTTGTTGTTGTCTTCGAAGAAGTCTTTTGTAGTCGGGTGATAGGGGACTCCTCCTTTGGACGATAGTGCGCATGGGCATCGACTCCATCCTCAGATTGTTTTTCGCCATAATGGGGAGTGATGGAGTTAGTAGAAAGGAAAAAGATGTCCATGTGTGTATATCTAAATAAGATAGGACTGGAACACATACAGGTCCCGGGAGGTGGGTGGGCGTGTGAGGATCTGCAGCTCTACATGCCAAGAACAGATGCATACTGGTAAGTAGCATTTTCCGTTCGAGGCATGTGAGCTGCAGAGCTCACACTGTGCATAGACTGTACAGCAGTATCTCCCCTAGCGGTGGTCGCCTGTATGTGTTGCAGTAGTTTGAAAGAGTGTTCTAAGAACAGCTTGGCCCACAGAAGCTTGTTGCTTGGCTTGCACATCAACACAATAGTGTTTAGTGAAGGTGTGTGTTGTAGACCATGTGGCTGCCTTACAGATGTCTTCTAGGGGAATGTTCCCTAAGAATGCCATGGAAGCCCCTAGTTTACGTGTTGAGTGCGCTCTAGGGGAATTGATAATGTGCGCTTGGCTTTTTGGTAGCATATTTGGATACATTTAATGATCCACCTTGCAATCCCAGCTTTTGAGATGGGGTTACCCTTATGTGGTGGAGAGAAAGCTACAAACAATTGTTTTGTCTTGCAAAATGACTTGGTTCTGTCAATGTAATACATTAGAGCTCTTTTGACGTCTAGGGTGTGGAGAGCTCTTTCTGCTACAGAATCCGGGTTTTGAAAAAACACGGGCAGTTCCACAGATTGGTTAAGGTGGAAAGGAGAAATTACTTTAGGAAGGAATTTTGCCTTTTTTTAATGTCATTAAGACCACAAATATTCATTGATAAGACCCTTAACACTCCCATCTGATTATCATTTGAATACGGGCTATTAGCTCATAGTTTTGCAAGAACCGATTGTAACACCACATCCTGTAATTACCATCAAACCCTCTAATCCAAATTACATTGATCATAATGTTTTTTAGCGACCTGTCTGACCGACCAAGTGCCCCCCCCTCTCCCACCCCACCACCCCCCTACCCTCCACCATGTTTAGAGGTTACCTGGGGTTTGACATCCAACAAACAGAGCCCCGTGAGCCCGCTGAGACTCCCCCCCTGCATTATAACCTTCTAAGACATTTTAAACTGTAAAACAAGCAGCGCCAGACCTATATAATAAAAAAACTTTTTTTTTAAAAATGAAGAAAGGAACAGAAAGCAGCAGGGAAAGGCAGAAAGAGAGAAGCTCGGAGATGTTTATAACTCTGTTATCCTTGGGAGTACATCCACCTGAGCTCCTTAAGTATAAAACCACTAGGATTATCTATACTTTATACAAAATGTAATATCAATTGTGATATATTTTTTTAACACACATTACTTATGACCCGAGGCTTCCTCTAAGTATTTTTTAGCCTGCACCTCGGAGACAAAGCTGCGTGTAGATCCTCTGTTTACAATTTTTAGTCTGGCCGGATTTTGAAGATATACCTCGGCGCCTATTTTCTGAAACGGCTCAAAGAGCTGCCGGAGTCGCCATCGGCGCTCCACTGTCGCGTGTGCAAAATCCGGTCTGGTAAAAAAAGTTATACCATCAAAAGACCGTTTATTTGTGGGTCTGGCCAGATCATAGAGGATTTGTCGCAGTAGAAAGTTGCTGAAAAATAAAAGCATGGCACGAGGATGTTGTTGAGTGGTAGAGATACGTTTAGCGGAGGACAGAGGAAATCTGTGGGCCCGTTGTATTTCTTTATCCCAATCCCAGGAATGTAGTTCTGGGCAGGCCCCTTTCAGCAATGTAATCATAAAGTTTCTGGGATCATCTTTTTCAACACCTTCCGGAATCCCTAGAAAGCGGAGGTTATTACGCCGCTGGCGATTTTCATGCTCCTCCATCTTCCACATCAGATCTTTAACAATTCCCTCATGTTCAACGTGCTGTGTTTTAAGGGTGACAACCTCTTTTTCTAATTGCTCGGTCCTTGCTTCCACTGAAGCCATGCGATCTGCTATTTCGGCACAGGTTTTACCAACTTTCCTGACCGCCCCTTGTAGCTGCTTGGCGGCTAAGCGTGACCTGCGACTATCTACCTTGACTTCTTCCTGAAAGCTCTTGATGGATTGTAAGATGACCACCAGAGCTGGATCACTTATAGAATCATTGCTGTCACTCATTTTGTTGCTTCCTATGAGTGTTTGGTTTCCGCCGGAGGCGGCCAAGGAGTCAGAGCAGATCGTAAGCGGATTATCCTTATAGTCCCACTTCAAGTCTTTAGCGCTTTCTTTGCCAAACGTATCAACATTCTTTTTTAGACGGCCCTCATTTTTCTTTTTTTGTAGTTTTTTCAAGCCAGACTTAGTTTTCTGCGGGTCCATGTTAGAACTACTATACCACTTATTGCCTTCCTCCCCACTGGATAATGAAATGCTAATGTCTGACGGTTCTGACTCGTCGGTTAGAGAATAAAAATTTTCTAGGTTGTCAGGTGTTTTAAGTAGGTGCCTAGCCCCATGCAGCAATGGAGCTGCTTCTGTAGTTCCAGTAGTAGTGTTAGCGCAGACATTTAGATTCTCATTAAGGTCATCAAGGTCTCTGGGATTAAAAATGGTAGTAATATCACCCTCCATCGACTGAGATAAAGATAAAGATGTATTGCTTTCCATTAGCTCCGTTTGTTCTACCACCGCCAAGGATGTGGCCAAAGATGTGACGGTGTCTTTTAGCCGTGATTCAACCGGGACTGCTAGTAGAACCAGGGGGGTCCGTTCTTCCTCTACTTCCCCCATCGGTTTATTTGATAGAGCCAGATTCTCCATTGATAGGATGTGATCGCTTTCAGCCCCTTTTGTGGCGCCAAAGCTAACAGTGATTAAAGGTTGAGAAGCGTCGATTTCTTTGAATGAGCGAGCAGAGATTTTTTTACTGGTTGAATTACTTGCAGTGTTATTATCCCCAGTATTTTTTATCCAAGCTCTCTCCTTTCTGATCTTTCTCTCCCCCCGCTGTGCTTTTCTTACCCAGAGTGTCCAGCCTTTTCTGCCGGGTGACAGCTAGGGACATACCAGCCTGTGAGAGAGCCTGTGGGGGAGCGGGCGCAAGGGATACATTTGCGGCTGCATTCTTAACTTTGACAGTTCTTGCTCCCTTGCCTGTCATCCTTACTTGTTTGGTGTCGCGGGCGATACAAAGTAGCACCGCGATTGTGCCGCTCTTCAGAAACGCCTCGTCGAGTTGCCATCCAAGATTGCTCTGCTGATTTTTGCTGTTGGCGGGGGCCACACTGGGACAGCTGGTGCTCTGGCGCTCGTATCAATTCTGCCGGTTCTGTTGGGCGGACGAAAAGCAGCGCAGGCCAAGATACATCCAGGAGGCCCGAGCCAGGTTGACGTGTTCCAGACAAGGAAGAGGTGAGAGCTCGATTATTTGCAAGTAGATAGGAAACGTTTGCAATCCGCCAAGAAAACGTTTTTGAAACATTCCGTAATGCTTGCCATGTACTTAAATAGATTGTAAGAATTCCAGTTTGGTTTCAGAAGGCATGTGCGACAAAAATCTTTCAAAGATCAGGGGAAGCTCAGCGGAGCCTCACTGCAGAGTTGCTAGTCGGACGCCATCTTGCCTCCTCTCGAGGTAACTAAAAATGGGTGCTAATATTATCTGTTTACAAGAAACTCACATTGAGGGATCGCAAATACATTTATTAAAAACTCTTGGATACAGGTTGATTTGTGCTACGACACAGGGTGCAAGGGTGCGGGGGGATGCTATTTTAGCTAAAGGGGGTGAGTCCGTTTTTAGCCATTCCAAAGTAGTCAAATTTGGACGTTGGGCGGTCACAGAATGCCAATATGGGAATGGTGAGCAATTACCCTCGGAGAAGATGCCGAGGCTGAGCCTTCTCCTATGCCGAGGCTGAGCCCGCCTCTCTGCCTGCAGCCGTTGCCGAGATTGAGGCCGGTGCGGATGCCGCTGTTTTTGCTCTCCTCACACCCGCATCTGATGAGCCCGCCCTCTACCCGCTTCTCATGCAGGTGCGGGAACCTGCCGTTCCGCCTGCCATCGATCCCGACGTTGAGCCTGCCATCCGCACGCCGCTGATGCCGAACCGAGTCCCGCCTGCGACGCCGTCTGACACCGGAGTTAGATGCCGTGGTCGAGCTCCCTCCGCCCACCTTTGATTTTGTGTCCTCGCGGTGCCCAGTAGAAAGCCGGCTGGTTTGCGGACCGGCCGTTGAGCTTGTAAATTAGCTCACTAGACAGACGGACCTGCCCTTACTGCCTGGTAGAAGCAGGGAGCGCCCCGCCGGGCATCTTGCCTGTATCCCTTCGCACTGTGATCCCGGCTCGCCTTGCCTATGAGACACATATCAGCTGACTGCCTGCCTGCCTGCCTCAACTATCAAACGGTGAGCGCCTCGCCATCCTAACTCAATTTTAACGGGGCAGACTTCCTATGTGCCTACTCATCCATCTCATACACTCCCTAGCCTGAAACTGTATGAGACGGCCATTTTAACCTTCCATGTGCTGGCGCTCCCATTAACCATTTACGTACAGGGGCATCCATTCTGAGTGTGCTTGCATTACACAATTAGAAGCTATCCTCACTTGCCCTAATCATAG
Organism: Calotriton arnoldi; assembly: GCA_963921515.1. Classification (NCBI taxonomy): domain Eukaryota; kingdom Metazoa; phylum Chordata; class Amphibia; order Caudata; family Salamandridae; genus Calotriton; species Calotriton arnoldi. Next base: position 4,206,211 of record CAWUFW010000340.1, read on the forward strand.
CAAGTAAAAGTGGACTGATCCTCACCTGCCTTGCATAGTAAGGGAAAGTGGACTGTTCCTTGACTCCACAACAATAGAAAGAGGACTAAGCCAGAAGCCACCCACAACAACAAAAAGAGGTCTGCATCAGTGGCCATCTTGGCACGGACCTCTGTTTTACAACTCTTTCAACTTGAAAACCCACTTGCCCTATTCATAGTAACTGAAAGAGGACTGATCCTCACCTCTCCTAGTTTTAGTAAATGAAAGCGGACTGATCCACGCCTTCACATCAATAGAAAGAGCTCTTAGCCAGTGGCTACCTACAATATCCGAAAGAAGACCCCCTACAGTGGCCATCTTGGCATGGGCTCTTAGACTACAGCCCTTTCTACCTACTTTGCCTTCGCTGCTCATCTGACCATCTTGACACGGAAACACTTTCCATAAGCAATCCTTGATAGTAGGACGGACCTGCGGATACATCTCTCCTCGCAATCCGACCACTGGGGCGGTGGCATCATCACTCTCCCCAGCATGGCAGAGCCCTGCTTGACCTCCACGGGAGACAACTACTACACAGTTATATATCCTCCTAATCTCTCCAAATCCGCCTCCAAAGCCCTCAAACACTCCATCCTGAAAAGCCATCCTGAGACGTTGATATCTGATCATCGTCTCTGCGTAAACCAGGGCACTGTCATCAACGACCTCATCTTCCATTCCAGAAAAATATCTCGCTGGCGTAATGCCTTCTCAAGCCTCCTCAAAGTACAAGAAGCAAGGAACATCCCTCACGGAAAAAAACTCACAATCACTCCATCTGCAAACCTGCGTGCTGACCTTACCATCACCTTATACAACAGCGGCACTATCCTAATTCAAGCATCTCCCAAAAACCTTATCAAATTTGCTGACCTCTTCACCCTCCTTAAAAAACATGTTCAAAACCCGTCTCAGTTCACGCTCCCGCCGCTCCACCGCTCACCGCCCCACCCCTCGCCCACTCGGCCAAATGCACCTTGCCTCTCACCAACCTCTCCTGCCAGTAACCTCGTCAGGGGACGACCCAGCCCTATCACAATGTCTCCGACACATGCCATCCACTGCGCACCCACTCCACTTAACCCAGACCTCCCTGCGATCCCCGCTCCAGCGACCTCCGATACTCCCCCAGGGCCCACCTAACATGTCAACCCGGCCTCACCATCACGCTTCCAGCACATAACACTAGACGTGTCCCTAAACCCCTAACCTCCTGCCCGCGTAATCTTCCTGTACTCCGAGCTACCGAAACTCCCACAAGGGCCCCCAACTATGTCACTGAAACACCTAATAGGGCCCAGTACTCGGATCTAATTAGCCCCACCACTAGACTACAAAAGCAGTCAGACGAAATTGCCCCCACCCCTTTGGCCCCCTGCCCGCAAGACCTCCCCTCCCATAGGGACGCGGATCGACCTAGCCCCCTCACTCCTCCCGAACAACTCGCATGCAACCAACTCTCGGCCCGCCTGAACCCACCCCCAGACTACTAGCACACAATATCAGAACCGCTCCCTTGCAACGGGCCCCCGGCCTGCCTGAACCCACTGCCAGGCTACCAGCACATACTATCAAAACTGCTCCCTTGCAACGGGCCCCCGGCCTGCCAGAACCTACCCCCAGGCTACCAGCACATACTATCAGAACCGCTCCCTTGCAACGGGCCCCCAGCCTGCCAGAACCCACCCCCAGGCTACCAGCACATACTATCAGAACCGCTCCCTTGCAACTGGCCCCCGGCCTGCCAGAACATACCTCTCTTAGAGATATTGATATTCTCCACCGCAGATCCTCCGAACTAATACTGAGCATCCACAAATCGATTCTGGACCTAAAGCACCTCCTTCACATCACCGAACTCTCCTTCTCGAGCCTCTTGCTCTCACAGAATGCGACCCACATCCCCCTCACGAAGCCCCTCATTCACCCACTACCACTATCCCTGAGACACTTGCGCCCACGCAAGCAACCCTGCCACCTCTCGGAGAAGGAAATTCTTGCTCTCCTCCACACCTACAAACCCACCCCTGGCATGATCAATCCCTCAGAACTCACGGAGGAAGAGGGGGCTGACCTCCTCAGTAGCGACGACTCAGCCCTGACAACCTCATGCCCCTTAGACCTAAGGGGAGAACACCCTATCTGCACGGTTGCTACCAACCCTAACAGATCTGCTACCCTCCGCAGCAGAGGGGTGGTCAATAGCAACCTAGCTAAAGTTCCCACCTCTGCTTCTACCCGCGACACCCTTTCATACCCCTCCCTAGCCGGCCTCCTAATAAACTGCAGGTCAGCTGTTAAGCATGCATCTGATGTCGCTGACCTCATCCTGAGTCATAAATCGGATCTAGCGATCCTGACTGAATCGTGGCTCAAGGAATCCTCATCCCCCTACCTAGACCTCTTAGTCCCGCCCAACTATAACATCGTAAGGATGGACAGGCACTCAAAGAAAAAGGGGGTGGCATTGCCTGTATCTACCGTTCCAATCTCTGTATTAAGGAACTGCCGGTGGACCCTACAGATTCCTGCGAATACCTCGCACTCGCCATTTCCAATAACACCTCACAGCTGTGCAAACTTCACATCTTTTACCACCCCCAGGCAAGAACGACGCCTTTACGGACCTCCTCATGGAAATCATCACAGCCAAGGTTTCTCCAAACTCTACTGACATTTTCCTTGGCGACTTTAACTTGCATTGGAATGATCCTAAGGACCCTCAGGTCAATGCCATCAGAGACTTCTTGGCTGATCAAGACCTTATCCAAGCTTGCTCACTCCCTACTCATTCGAAAGGCGCCACACTAGACTGGATCATTGCCAAAGAATCAGCGGTCAAAATTATCTCTATTGACCCTTGTGATTGGTCCGACCACCACGCCATCACCTTCCTCCTGCCCAGCACCCACAAAACATGGACCCCTCAACCCGTGATTCCTAAACAATGGGTTAGAGACACCAAGAACCTCGACCACGAGAAACTGGCAGCGCGTTGTGAGTCCGACCTCCCCCCACCTCAGTGCACCTCGGTCGACAACCAAGCGGAACATTACTCCTCAACCATATCCAACATTCTCGATGACCTGGCACCACTAAAATTAAAAAGAACCCAGATTAAAGACAGAAATCCCTGGTTCAGCGGATCCCTCAACAAGGAGAGGAGATCCCTTCGACAAACTGAACGAATCTGGAAACAACACCCATCAGCAGCACATCTAAAACTTCTCCGCCAGGCCAGAAACGCCTACAATAAGAAAATTCTCAACACAAAAAAGAATTCTTCAGAACTGAACTGGAGAATACCAAAAATCGACCTCGCAAGCTGTTCGACTTGGTCAAACACCAATCCAACAAACTAGCGAAAACCTCCAAAGTCTCACCTAAACCCCTCATATCAAGCGAGGAATTCTCGTCCTTCTTCTGCAACAAAATCTCTGCCCTAGGAAATGAACTTAAATCCGCAACTCACCACCAAAAACAAATTCTGCCTGCCCCACCTCCTCTCTCTGCGTTGTCCTCCCGAACTTCACCCAAGAACCTTGCGCACTGGTCCAACTTTAGAATCTACGACGAATACTCTATCTCGAAAATTCTTGCCTCCTTAAAACCGAACAATCACTTTAATGATCCTCTCCCCTCTAACTGCCTAGCTGCCGCCTCTCAGGCTATCATCCCTTCCTGGACCTCAATAATCAACGCCTCCCTCCTACAGGGCTCAATTCCTGACTCGCTCAAGGCTGGCCAAGTTGTCCCCATCCTAAAAAACCCACGCTGGACCCTGCCTCCGCTGAGAACTACAGACCCATATCCAACATCCCACTCCTTGCCAAAGTTCTAGAAAAATGTGTGCAACAGCAGCTAAGCCTACACATCAACAACTTTCACCTACTAGATGACTTCCAATCAGGGTTCAGACCTGGACACAGCACGGAAACCACCCTCCTCCACATTGTGGATGACGCCCTCCAAGCCCTCGACCTAGGCGACACCTGTCTCCTAATCCTTCTAGACCTGTCCTCCGCCTTTGATACGGTTAACCACGAAATTCTCCTAGAACGCCTCAAACTCAGAATGGGGTTGGATGGCACCGTCCTTGAATGGTTTAGATCTTTCCTCCAAAACCGCTCACAGAGAGTCCTCATCAATGGTAATCTTTCCGCCGCCTCTCCGGTTTCGGTCGGAGTCCCTCAAGGATCAACCCTTTCCCCTACCCTCTTCAATCTTTACCTTGAACCTCTCACCGAGGTGCTTCGTGCCGCCAACATGTCCTACCTCATGTACGCCGACGATACACAGATCTACATAAAAATCTCTTCCCCTGAGGACATTTTCTCCCTGAACGAGGCCTTGAAGCTGACAGTCCATTGGCTCACCGCCAATCAGCTTAAACTCAACGCAAATAAAACTGAATTTCTTCTGATCTCCCCACCCAAAACCAATCCTGACATCCAGGAATGGATCAAGACAATCACAGCACTAAACTGCCCTCCTACCATTGTTGACTCGGCGAAATCCCTTGGAATAACCCTTGACAGCAGCCTGAATATGCGTGGCCATATAAACTCAATGGCCAAAACGGCTAGATTCCACCTGAGTTACCTAAGAAACCTAAAACCTTTCCTCGAAGTTTCCGACCTTAAAACGGCAATCCAGGCACTAGTCATTTCCAGACTAGAATATGGATGCTCTACTCTGGCAGGGCTACCCAAGAGCTCTCTGGCCCCATTGAAAGCCTGCCTCAACACCGCCGCCAGACTCCTAACGGGCACAAAGAAATTCGACCACATCTCTCCTCACCTCAAAGCTCTGAACTGGCTTCCCCTTCAGGCCAGAATCCAATTTAAAGTGGCCTGCATTACTCACAAAGCTCTTTACTCCAATTCCCCTACTTTTCTCGCACAAAAACTCGTGGTATCTGGAGGGACCAGAAACTCCCGATCTGCCAAAGACCTGCTGTTGCAACCAGCACGCTTTCGGAAGAAAAAAACCTACAATCGGGCCTTCTCTGGGGCCGCACCAAGAATTTGGAACTCTCTCCCACCCGCCATCAGAAGACTTCCGTCCTTGGCACAATTTAAGAAAGAAACCAAAACATTCTTAATGGGAAAATACCTCATCTAAGGAACACTTTACAATCACCTCATCGACATGTTCCACCCTCCACCGCGGCATTCATGGCTTCTATGGATGATACATCTTGCTGCACTCTGGGCATCCCCCCAAGAGCTGAGACTGCGAGCCTTCTTATATGCTATATCCACTTTGTTTTTTTTTCTCCCCACATGTAGCTTGGTCTCTAGACTGCGTGCTTGTATATTCTATCCACGTGCTTTAAGTCTCTGTTTTTCTTCCCCACATGTAACCTGGACTTTAAACTGCCTGCTCCTCCTGTATAATGTATTCCCTATCTATCCCAATTTGACACCTCCCATCCTTAAGCGTTGTATCCCCCCCTTAATCATGTAAAGCGCTCTGATACCCTCACGGGTCTGGTTCGCGCTCTATAAAACTATAAAAAAAAAAAAATAAAAAAAAAAATAACACTTTGCGCGTTCTATGGTAGTAATGGTGATGATCCATTAGTCATTGAAGAGATCTCTGCCGAACTCACGCATTGGCCATTACCTTTAATGGTATGCAGGGATTTTAACATTAATCTTCCCAATGATTGGTCTATGGAAGAGGGGTGGCAATATGTTGGCCGTAAACCTAAGGTATTCAAGGCTTTGAAACATATGTGTCATACGCACGGATTGGTGGTTGGCTGCAGACCTTAAAGCCTAATGATCCAGGGTATACTTTTTTTTCCCACCCACATCTTATTCACGTAAGAATAGACTATATATTGATGTCTAATTCACTTAAATCCAATTGTCAAATGGAAAAGTTGCCACGGGTCCTTTCGGACCATAATCCTTTAATTTGCACCCTAGAGATGGAAGGAGGGAGAATCACACCCAGGTCTTGGACATTTGAGAAAGCCTTGCTCTTAGATGACGCATATTGTGCTTACATGAGGAAGTGGATTCCTAACTTTTTAACCGATAATCTTGGAAGTACATCGATTGAGATTGTATGGGATGCGCTAAAAGCAGGGATTCGAGGGGAGACACTGAAATATTCGTTACAGGCTAATAAACTAGCCAGGGAAGCTATGAAGGCACTGTACGAAATCTTACGGTTAGCCGAAGAAGAATTAATAAAGGTAACAATTGAGAATCCCGGCACAGAAGAAGTATTAAATGTGCAAAATCAAGTAGCAATAGCCAAGGCTGCAATTACAAATATTTTTACTGATAGATCTGTCAAAAAGGCGTTCTCACAAAAGGAGATGATTTATGAAATGAATGAACAAATTGGGCATCAGCTTGCCGTACGCACTAGGCAGCTGACATCATTAAATTTGATTCGTGAGATTTCTGATCCTGTGGTAGGTCAACTTACCGATCCAGCACATATAAGAGATGCCTTCTGGCGTTTTTATCAGGAACTATACTCGAAGGGGGCAGGGGGTGATTCAGCAAAAATTACAAGCTATCTGGATAAGGTCAATTATGATCATTTTGAGGAGGCTGATCAGGCCTTCCTTGAAGAGATTCCCAACCCTGAAGAAATTCTTATAATAATTAAAAATCTACCAAAGGGGAAGGCAACCGGATTAGATAGTATCCCCTCGGAATTTTATATTACGTTTCTCGATCAAATTAAAACTATTCTTAGTGATCTTATTATTCATATTTTTAAAGGTGGCCAACCCCCAATTTCTTGGTCTAGAGCTAAGATAGTAATTTTTCCCCAAAAAAATAAACCTCCGGAACAGTTAGGCTCTTACCGACCCATTACTCTCATTAATGTAGACTCAAAGGTTTACTCAAAAGTCCTAGCTAATAGAATCGCTCCTATTATCCACAAAGTTATTTCTAAATGCCAACATGGCTTTGTTCCGGGGCGGTCTACTATCAACCACATCCAGCGAGTGCTCACATTATTTGACAGTATGGACTTGCCAGGAGACCCTATGGCATTGGTGCTTCTCGATGGCGAGAAGGCCTTTGATAGGGTCTCCTGGCAGTTTTTGTGGGCCTCGATGTCCAGGGTCGGAATAAAGGATGGATACATCCTGGCGGTACAAAAACTATATGTTAACCCGAGGGCCGTAGTGATGGTGAATGGCAGCCTTACTAAGGAGTTAACAATATCCCGGGGAACACGACAGGGCTGTCCCTGCTCACCTTTGCTCTTTGCAATATATATTGACCCTTTTATCCGTAATTTAAACAACAATCACGAAATTAAACCAATTTGGTCACAAGAGCTTTCCACCAAATCCCTGGCATATGCTGATGACATTGCTATTGTTTCTGCGGATCCTAATACAGCAATGAATGCAATTGAAAAAGAGGCCAAGGATTTCGGAACAGTATCCGGGTATGCTCTGAACCAGGGGAAAACTCAGGTAGTACTGAATAAAAATTGTAAGATGGATGATCCCCGGGTTACAGAAAAGGCCATCTACCTAGGAGTATGTATATCATCCCAACTAGATAATGTGGTTAATCTAAATCTTAAGCCCATGATGGCCGTAATGCAGAAAGATCTACGACGATTAGATAACTTACACCTTTCCATTATAGGCAGAGTTAATGTGGTGAAAATGTTTTTTTTCCTAAAATTCTGTATTTATTTAGAGCAATCTGCCTTGAATTCTCAACTCAGTGGCTTAAATCAATAGAACGTGTGCTTTCTAGTTTTATTTGGGCTTATTCGCAACCTCGGCGGGCCTACAAACTTCTTACCCTCCCCAAGGATCGAGGTGGGTTAGCGCTCCCAAACTTAAAAGTATACTACTGGGCCTCTGTGCTACTATACAGCAAAGAATTATTATGGAATTTTGGGGAGGAGGTAATGCCTGGGGATAGTACACCATCTACCTTTCAACTACTACTTGGTAATAAGAGTAAAGGTTACTTTTGGCGACACCTACATGATAGTTATCATAAAAAAGTCAAATTTAAAACACTTTATAGTGGGTTTAAGGTATGGAAGGCTGTTAGAAGATTGTTCGAAATAGGGAGAATCTCGTTCTATACCCCTTTAAGGGATAATCCTAACCTTCCCGAAATATTTAGCGATGGATATATACACAAATGGAATAAGGCAGGAATAGTCCAAGTGGGTTGCATCCTCTCCCCTACCGGGATTCAATCTTTTGAGGCACTTAAAAAGGATTTTCATCTAGATTGGAGTGACTTTTTTAAGTATCTCCAAATCAGAGCTTTTCTCTCACGGAAAGTAGGTGGAAGGGCTTCACTTGGAAAAGTTGCTTTAGTAGAAAAATTAAATTGTAGTAAAGCCAGCACTATTGGGGAAATGTATTCTCTTATCACTGCACGGTTTTCAGATGACTTGGAAAAAACCTCACAGAAATGGCACGGGAAACTTGGATTGTCCATTGATGTATTTAACCATGCGTATCTGTTGTCACAAACAATTCTTATGTCTACCAAATTACAAGCCCAATTTTTTTTAAACTTGTTTTTTTCTATACTATACACCAGATAAAATTGCCAAGTGGGGGAGTGGCCAGGGGACATGTTGCCCCAGATGTAAGCTATACAATGCTGACTGTATACATATTTTCTCTACTTGTAGCGGTCTAACTTCATTGAAGCACGAGATAGAGAAGTTTCTGACTGCCGTTATTCAATGTGATATTGTACTGTCTAGCGAAGTTATACTACTAGGGGTGGCGAACCCTAGTAATGTTAGACCTGGCCATGAATTATACTTTATCGCCATGGCAGTTTTAAGACTGTGTATAGCCTCAGCCTGGCTCGATCCTATAGCACCGTCCTTCCAACAGTGGCTAGCTAGGCTGTTAGCAATTTCTAATATGGAGGTGGCTATCTATAAACGGAAGGGTAGGCAACGGCGTAAAAGAGGGATGAAGATCTGGACCCCTCTATTAGAGTGGTGTCAAACTCAAGGACGTATGTAAATGATTTGTTAATGCTTGTAAATGTTCTGTAAAAACTTAGCGGTCAATATAATTGAATGTATCATCGAACCAACGAACATTTGAAGGATTGAATACATGTATGTAATGTATTAATTTGTTTATCTGTCTGACCTGGAGGGTGGGGGTGGGATTCGGGGGGTGAAAATTGTGTGGTTAAAAATTCAATAAAGATATTAAAAAAAAAAAAAAAGGAAGGAATTTTGGGTTTGTCCTGAGAACTATTTTGTTATGATGTATTTGTAAGAAGGGCTCTTGTATGGTTAAAGCCTGGATCTCACTCACCCTCCTGAGAGAGGTGATTGCAATTAGGAAAGCTACTTTCCATGTAAGGAATTGAAGTTCACATTTATGCAGGGGTTCAAATGGGGGTCCCATGAGCCTAGTAAGCACGATGTTAAGATTCCACACTGGAGAAGGTGGTAATCTGGGAGGTATGACCCGCTTAAGGCCTTCCATAAAGGCTTTAATTGCGGGGACCCTAAAGAGTGATAAGTGTTGCCTGTTCTGTAAGTAAGCAGCAAGTGCTGCTAGATGCAGACGTATAGGTGAGTATGCTAAATTACATCTTTGCAAATGTAGTAAGTAGCAAATGATGTTTTGCGTGGAGGCCTGTAGTGGCTGGATATGATTGTTAGTGCAGTAAATCGCGAATCTTTTCCACTTTGCTGCATAGCAAGCTCTGGTGGTAGGGCGTCTGGCCTCTTTAATGATGTTCATACAGTCCGGTGGTAGGTTAAGGTAACCGAACTCTAGGACCTCAGGAGACAGATCGCAAGGTTCAGTTGAGATGGATCGGGGTGCCTTATCTCTCCATGGCTCTGCGTTAGTAGTGATGGGGAGAGGTGTAGTTTTTGGTGTGGGACTATTGATAGTTCCATCAGTGTGGTGAACTAGGGTTGGCGTGCCCATGTGGGAGCTACTAGGATCATTTTTAGAGACTGTTGTCAGAGCTTGCGTACTACAAGCGGAATGAGTGGGAGTGGCGGAAAAGCGTACGCAAATCTGCCAGACCAATTCATCCATATCGCATTGCCCTTGGACTGCGGGTGTGGAAACCTGGCGGCGAAGTTTGGGCATTTTGCGTTTTGGTGTGTTGCAAACAGATCTATGTCTGGCTGGCCCCACATCTGGAAAAAAGGTAGAAGAACTTCTGGATGTAGTTCCCATTCGTGAATCTGTTGTGTCTGTCGACTTAACAGATTGGCAATCTGATTGTGAACTCCTGGTAGGTGTTCGGCGAGAAGGTATATGTTTTGTGGAATGGCCCACCTCCAAATGTTCTGTGCCAGTTGGGACAGTTGTAGAGAGTGTCCCCCCCCCTGTTTTTGTATATAATACATGGCCGTGATGTTGTCTGTTCGGATCAGGACGGCTTTGTTTTGTACCTGGAGTTGAAAGGATTTGAGGGCTAGGAATATTTCTAGTAGTTCTAGATGATTGATGTGGAGCAGTCTTTGTGGAGTGGTCCACTTGCCCTGTGTTGTATGATCTAACAGGTGTGCTCCCCATCCTGTGAGTGATGCGTCTGTTGTTAGTACTATTTGTGGAACAGGCTCGAGGAACGGCCGCCCTTTGGACAAGTTTTTTGTGTTCCACCACTGCAGAGAGCGATGTGTGTGGCTGTCCACCAACACCAGATCTGTAAGTTGTCCGTGAGCCTGATTCCATTGGTGTGCTAGACACTCTTGTAGGGGACGCATTTGAAGTTTTGCATGAGGTACGATGAAAATGCAAGATGCCATCATGCCGATTAGTTGCATGAACACTCTGGCTGGGAGAGAGTATTGAATGTGAAACTTGGCGATGAGGGCTTGTATACTGGTTATCCTGGCTGGACTGGGATAAGCTAGAGCTGTGGAAGTGTTTATTGTGGCTCCCAGATATTGATGTATATGGGAGGGCTGGAGGTGCGACTTGGTGTAGTTGATTGTGAACCCCAAGTTGTGTAGTGTTTGAATGGTCTGATGAGTGTGTTGGACACACTGGTTGAATGATCTGGCTTTTATGAGCCAGTCGTCCAGGTATGGGAAGACATGTATTTGCTGTCTTCGTAGGTGTGCTGCTACTACTGCAAGGCATTTGGTAAACACCCTTGGAGCAGTGGTGACTCCGAATGGAAGGACTTTGAACTGGTAGTGTTGTCCATCGAGTACGAACCTTAGATACTTTCTGTGAGCAGGATGTATGGGAATGTGGAAGTAGGCGTCCTTGAGGTCTAGTGTGGCAAGGAAGTCTTCTTGTTGTAGTAAGGGAAGCACTTGTTGGAGAGTGATCATGTGAAAATGATCCGAATGTATATACTGATTGAGGGGTCGGAGGTCTAGAATTGGCCTTAGGGTCCCATCTTTCTTGGGGATTAGGAAATACAGGGAGTAAACCCCTGTTCCCTGATGTAGTAGAGGGACTGGCTCTATGGCATGCTTTTGAAGCAGTGAAAGAACTTCTTGCTTTAAAAGTGTAAGATGGTCTGCGGACATTGGACGCTGCTTGGGTGGTATGTTTGGGGGGGCAGCTGTAAGTTCCAGGCAGTAACCATATTGGATAATTTGTCTCACCCACCTGTCTGTTGTAATGGAGTTCCAGACAAGTAGGAACTGTGCTAGTCGTCCTCCGACAGGAATGGAATGGTCGGGGGAAAGTGGAGGGAAGTCACTGTTTAGCAGCAGGGGAGGTACGGGTGTTGGTGCTACCTCGGCCTCTCCCTTTACTGTTGTTCCCTCTGTAACCTCCTCTAAAATATCCTCTATTGGGGGATGTTTGGGTGGTGTTTTTGAAAGAAGATGAATTGTCTGTGTTGATGTTCCTGGAGGCTCCTCTGTAGAAGGAGCGACGAAAGGAGCCACGCGGTTGCGGAGACTGCAACGCTCCCATTGATTTGGCAGTTTCGGTGTCCTTTTTCATTTTCTCATGAGCAGTGTCTACAGCCGGTCCAAAAAGTTGGTTGTGATTGAACGGCTGATTTAAAATGGTGGTTTGAACCTCCTGCTTGAAGCCTGAAATGCGCAGCCATGCATGTCTTCTGAGCAGCACGCTAGTGTTGACAGACATAGCGGCAGTGTCAGCTGCATCAAGGGCACGCTTAATGGACGCATTGGTGATTAGTTTGCCCTCTTGAATTAGGTCATTTGCCTGAGTTTTGTACTGGTCAGGCAAGTGCTGTAACAGGGTTTCTAATTGGTCATAGTGGGCCCTATCATATCTGGCCAGCAATGCCTGAGTGTTGGCTATGCGCCAGTGATTGGCGGCCTGCGCAGCTACTCTTTTGCCTGATGCGTCTAGCAATTTTGACTCTTTATCAGGGGGCGGCGCGTCTCCTGAGGTTTGTGAATTAGCTCGTTTGCGAGCATTGGAGACTACTAAGGAGTCTAGAGGGAGCTGGCCTTTAATGTACGCAGGATCGTCAGGGGCAGGTCTATATTTTTTATCGATCCTGGGGTTAAGAATCCTGGCGCGTACAGGATCTTTAAATATGTCAGGAGCATGCTTGATGACTCCTTTAATCATAGGTAAAGTTTGTACAGTTTTGAGGGACTGTTCAAAAGTGTCTAGTAGGAAATCTTCCTCTGGTGCATTTGTGTGCATGTGTATCCCATGAAAAACAGCAGCCCTGTTGATGAGTTGCCTAAACCCAATATTATCATCTGGAGGAGAGGGTTTTGTTGGGTATGGGAGAGGGCTTGGGAGGTCTGGGGGATTTATTGGATCATTGTAGTCCCAATCATTCTGTGGTGGGTCATCTGGGTCAGTGAATGGGTCATCAGGGTCACCACCGTCCCCTATGTCATCTTGATAATCATGTGGTGGAGATGTTAGGGGCTGAGGCGGTGTAACAGGTATGTGGAGAGGAGGGGTGTTAGATGGAAGGACAGGGGAAGAAGGAGGCATAGGTGAAGTGGCACAGTCCTTCTTTTCCACAGGTACGGGCTTGTGGCGTGGTACAGCTGTGAGATGTCCTGTTTTGGGGTTAATGTGGATCTTTGTTTGGTTATGATCAACAGGATCCGGGTGAAAAAGCTCCTCTTCCTGGATAACCGGTTTCGGCGCCGACTTTTTCGGTTCCGAACGGGGTGGTGGCTGATTTTTATGGTCTTTGGCCTTAGGAGGCGTGGAAGAATCCTTAGGCTTAGAAATCGGCTCCGAAGGCTTTGGCTTAGGGGCTGTGGCGTGATGTTTGAGTTTCGACGCCGGCTTATCCCCATGCTTCGATGTGTTCGAGGCGGGTTTGATTTTAGAGGTGGACGGAATAGGTGTGGATTTCGGAGCAGAGTGTTCTTTCGGCTTCGGCGCCGAAGGTGCCGGTGGAACTAGTACATGCGGCTTGGTCGGTGCCGAGGTACCGGAAGGCTTAAATTTTTTCTTCAGCGCCGGGCTCGAAGGCGGGGCGTCTGAAGCGTGTTTTCGGTCGCGACTGGGGCCAACAGGCGAAGTCTTGACCGGTGCCTTCTGCTTTGGTGGTGGGGTTGGGGTAGGGGCAGTAGTACTCACTCGTTGCCCAGGAGTGATGGGATCGTCTGACTCTTCTGCCTCTGACACGATCTGGAGATTTTCTGAATCTTCCTCAGGGACATCGGGGCCTTCGTCGAAGATGTCCACCGGTTCTGGAGCGGATCTCTGCGCCATGACGTGCCTTCGAGCTCGACGATCTCGAATCGTTTTCTTCGAACGGAAGGAGGCGCAAGCTAGACAGCTGGACTCGTTGTGGTCGGGCGAGAGGCACAGGTTACAGACCTCGTGATGGTCACTGTGGGGGAACTTTGCTCCACACTGGGGGCATTTCCGGAAGGGCATCCTTTCCATGAGCCGTAGGCCTCACGGCGTCGATGGGCCCAGCGGCCCGCGTCGACGGCTGGAAAAGGAATGGATGAGAGGCGCGTCGAGATTTCGATGTCGATAGAAGGTTGTTGGCAGTTTTGCACGATGAAAAGGTTGAAAATTACAGTTTCGAACCGGTGCGCGAAAATTGCATCCGAACCCAATGGCGGAAAAAAACAATCTGAGGATGGAGTCGATGCCCATGCGCACTATCGTCCAAAGGAGGAGTCACCTATCACCTGACTACAAAAGACTTCTTCGAAGACAAGAACAAAGTGCAAGCATCCGAGCCCAACACCAGATGGCGATCTAATGCACAGTGTGAGCTCTGCAGCTCACATGCCTCAAACAGGTTGTTTTTAACTTTTGTTGACTTAACGGCAGCATTTGATTGTGTCATTCACGAAAAGTTATGGCTGATTTTAGAGAGGTTGGGGGTGGATGTTTTATTAATTTCTTTTTTAAGGCAACTTTATTCAGGGGCGGGGGGCGCTAGGTGGCGCACATCCGAAATGGCCGCACGCTAGTGAGGCTCTGGACGCCCGGCGGCAAAATCCGACATTTCTCCGCATATCTGCCTGGAATACTGGGAAAGTAAGCCCCCGATTTACAGCTCATCTCCTCCGGCTGCATCGGGCTGAATCTCGCGGCTCCCGCACGCTCCGGTACCCGGCGGCGGGACTCTAAGTGCCGCGGGCGGAGGTGCTGGGTGCCGCTGCTGGAGCCCTAACTGCCTGCTGCCACTACCCGAGCCCCGAGGATCCCACGTGGGGTAAGGCCACAAGATCGGATGCGGACCTTCTCCGGCGTGCTGACTCCCGGGACCCTGCAGCCTTCCTCCTCGTGCCATTTGTACACACCTACGGGGATCCTGATTCATTTGTGCACCGTTGGGAGGGTGAGGCTGCCTGCAGCGACGATTGCCTTTCCCTGGTGAGTTGCGCGCCATTATCTTAGACCTGCACGTCCGCACCAGACTAACCCCTCTGGGACAAACGATGTAAAGCGCTTTGGCGATCCGCTAAGCGCTGCAGTCGTCTTTGACCCTAGCCATCTGCCACGGGGGTCAGTGGAAAAACCAAAAAAAAAAAAAAAAAAAAAAAAGGGACACTGGATTCATTCCTAAGCATGGGCGTAACATACCCACGCAGCTTCAATCAGCGCTGAGGCCTCTGCTCTTGGGTGGTTTCTACTCCTTCAGCACCCCTGCAACCTGCCATCTCTTTGCCTGGGGAAACCTAGCAACGCTGCAAACCCCCATACACCTGCACCAGCTTATGCTGCTTGACAAACGTCGACGTGCTGGTCCTGTCTGCCACATTGCGGCCGCCCTTTACAGTGCCCATTTCTGCACGGCTTGGCGCTGACCAAGGGCCTGTAACTCCTGCTCTTTAATACTCCTCTGAGGCAGTTGGCGCCCGCACATCTTCAATCACCAGAACCCCTTCGTTGAAACTACAACATTACCAAGCGCACGAGGCAGGTATACGGACCGCTGATACCGATCGGCTGGAGAGCCCCCCCCTCTTCTCCTCCAACGCTGGAACAGTCCACAGCCACAGGCCTCCTTGCGTCAGCCTCACTTCTGCTAGGCCTATTACACTCCTGCCTGGACTGACATCGCCTCCGAACCGCGCATTTGGGGTGGACTGTTGGATCCCTACTAGTACATCCCGCCACACAGGTTGGACACTCTACGCGGAGAATACCGGTACGATTGGGGTGCCGTTGTGGGTGGGGGAGGTATCGACGCTAGACATCTGTTCTGATGTCAGCTTGTTGTAGGTTTTTGTAAGTGGGAGGGTGGGAAGGGATGGGAATGTTCTTTACCGTTTGTATGTGCAACTATCAGCTGTTGATCACCATATTGCAGCCTATGTAGATGGACACAAGTCCTTCAACACCATCACACTCACCAAGTCACACCTTCACTGTTGCTATGACTACTCCTATTGATCGCCCCTCCATTCACCTGCTCACATGGAATGTCAGGGGTCTTCGTGATCCTCGTAAACGGAGACAAATATTAGCATACTTAGACAGACACCATGTACAAATCGCTATGCTTCAGGAGACTCATGTCGACCCACGCCACCCTTCATACTATGGTAGCAAATGGGCCTCCACACGCATATTCTCCTCCTACTCGACATATTCACGAGGCACACTCATACTAATTAAGAAAAACACGCCATTTGTACTAGGCGGCACACACAGTGACACTACTGGCCGCAGCTGCTTGCTCTGGGGTACACTGGGCGCACAGTCGATCACCTTTGTTTGCAGCTATGGCCCGAACCTGGATGAACCAGACTATTTTACCTCGCTTTGGGGGCACATACTCAAAATAGGCTCTACGCATGTTATATGGGGAGGGGATTTCAATACAGCTCTAAACCCTACAATTGACCGTTCTAATCCCCTGCCTCATCACTATTCTAACACTCGCGAGGCCATATCGGGGATAATCGCGGAGCATGGCCTGGTGGATGCATGGAGATATGCTCATCCAACTGATAGGGAAGGCACTTTTTATACTGCAGGACATGCCGCATGGTCTCGCCTAGACTATTGGATTTGTTCCCGTGGAGTGACCCCGTGGATTCATTCTGTCAAACATTTAGCCCGCACATACTCTGATCATGCGCCGGTCTCTCTAGAAATAATACTCCCCAATTCCAGCACCACCCCTCGCTGCTGGAGACTAGTGCCTGAAACACTGTTAGATACGGTCTTCCAAGCTGAACTGGGGGAAGAGATTACGGACTTTTTTGCTAGGAACAAAGGCTCTGTGGATCAGATGAGTACATTGTGGGAGGCCTTCAAAGTCACTGTCCGAGGCATAGGTATGTCCAAAAGCTTTGGGGTGCTCCGAGATATAAGACGAACCCTACAACGCTTGGAGACTGAGATAAAAAAGCTAGAAGCTGACATGTGGGCTGCCGATTCTGGTGCCAGTCGTGCCCTGTTGCGCGAAAAACTCACAGACTATGCTTCCACTACAGACCGAGAGGTGAGGTTTAGAGGCAAATATTTTGTTGCCCGTCGTTACGGGGAGGGTGAGAGACCCGGACGCGCTTTGGCGAACACTATTAAACAACCTCGTTTCTCTAATTATGTGCTAGACGTGATTGATAATGCAGGGGCTCGACATAGAGATAGCCTGAACTTATTAAACACATTTGCCGAATATTATACAGAATTGTATAGCTCCCAACGCACCTCTCCCCCCAATTTCGCTCCATACTTCGAAGATATAGCTCTTGGGTGGCTGGGAGATTCACAGCGTGAATTCTTAGCAGCCCCATTTGAAGACGACAAATTAAGGGAAGCGATCATGAAGATGAAATCTGGAAAGGCGCCGGGGTCCGATGGACTCCCCATCGACTTTTACAAGACTTACATTGACCAACTACTCCCAGTCCTAAAGGAGGTCTTTCTTGAAGCTCAGGAGACGCAAATCCTGCCCGCCTCGATGAGAGAGGCACTAATCACATCATTATTAAAGCCTGGTAAGTCCGCAGACCGATGCGAGTCCTACAGGCCCCTCTCTCTCATAAATACAGATGCAAAAATACTCGCTAAACTGCTGGCGAATCGACTTAGCCTACTGTTGGACAAGCTGGTCCTCCCAGATCAGGCCGGTTTCATTCCCGGGCGAGCAACATCACATAATCTTCGAACACTGTTCTCCATCTTACAGGCGGTGGATCCCAAGTTGGCGCTGGTGGCAGTGTTTCTAGACGCCTCTAAGGCCTTTGATTCGGTGGAATGGGACTATCTCTTCACGGTCTTGCAATGCATGGGTCTCCCTACGGGCTTTATATCGTGGGTCCGACTTTTGTACGCCTCTCCCACGGCGAAAGTGATAATAAACGGGCTCATCTCACCTTCCATCTCTCTATCTCGAGGTACTCGTCAGGGATGTCCACTCTCCCCCATCCTATTTGCCTTGGTGATGGAACCACTAGCGGCCAAGATTAGACAACACTACAACCACGTAGGCCTGCGCTGCCTCCTCCGCCCAGTACTCATCTCCCTTTATGCGGACGATGTTACCCTCTATATCAAGAATCCTCGTCATAATCTAAACCCACTGTTGCGCGAATTTGTTAAATTTGGCGGTCAGTCCGGCATTCATATAAACTGGTCCAAATCACAAATATTTCCGTTAACCAGTGCTGCCACGCCTTTCGAATCAGATTATCCCATTGTCTGGTGTGATGACGATGTTAGATACCTGGGGATTCGTATCACGACGGACCGAGAGGAGCTAATGAGACTCAATTATGGGCGGGCGGTGGAACATGTCAAAATTGCATCACTCGGTGGATAACCCTCCCTTTAACTATGGCTGGTCGTATATCCCTTATAAAAATGGTCATTCTTCCAAAATTTTTGTATTTATTCCTAAATATTCCGTACGACCCTGGGCGTTATTTTTTCACTTCCCTCCGATCTGAACTGATTCGACTAGTGTGGGGTGGTAAACAACCACGTATTCCGTGGGACACACTCACGCGGCCATATTCCCATGGAGGCTATGATGTGCCTAACTTTGAACTATATTACATAAGTGCTCAGGCACACTTTGCTCATTTCTGGTTTAACGCGCCCCGCTATACTCCACATGTAGCTACCGAGCACTGGCTGGCGGATCCAAACCCACTAGATGGGGTCCTCCTCTCCAAGATCGAGCCTCGTGGAAGGCACCCCACTTCTGTAGAATGTACGATCAAAGCATGGGCCCGCATTTCGGACCGCACTCCTGAGCCCCATTTATACTCCCCCCCCTCCTACCTCTCACCTACCATCCAGAGGTGTCGTTACTACAAGAAGGAATATTTAAGAAAGCCGCTCGTGAACGCAATCTCCGATGTTGGGGAGACTTATATATAAATGGCAAGTTTCGTACCCTCCAACAACTGTGTCACGACCCCCCACCGTCCACTATGGAAACATTTTTATATGCTCGCCTTCGGCATGGCATACAGGCGTGCCATCCCACATTTCCCTCTGAACCTGCGACAACAGCCTCATTGCACAAGCTCCTGCGCGCATCCTCTGTCTCACACTTAGTGACCATACTCTATCATACTTTATATACAGATACTGCCTATCCTCCATGCACAGCTCGAGCTAAATGGGAATCGGAACTTGGGCATGAACTCACTGATGAGCAATGGACATTCTGCTGCAAACAGACAGAACAGGTCTCTTCCAATAGCAGGCTCCGTATCATCCACTATAGATTTCTGCACCGCAGCTATTACACTCCGGTTAGACTTCACAGGTGTGGATTGCGGGACACAAGTAGATGCGACAGGTGTAGGGCGGAACAAGCTGACTTCCTGCACCTTTCATGGGGCTGTCCAGAGGTGCTTACATATTGGCGACAAGTCCTTACAGCCCTGGACCTCATGACTTCCACGCCCATTTCCCGCTCACCACTCATTACACTACTGGGGTACACAGAACACATCCCCGTCAGACATCGGAAATTTGTGTCCCTCTGCCTTGTGCTGGCTAAGCGGTGGGTGGCCTGTAGGTGGGGCCGGGCACCTAAGTTTAAGGAGTGGCTGGGAGACATGATCCTGTGGCAGGGCCAACTTTGTACTTACGCTGAATTACTCCCCCACTCCTCACGTCCACGTGACATCTGGGGCCCACTGCAGACATACCTACTGGAACATCCCATTGACACTACCGATGGACCGTGAGGCCTACACCAACTATCCCTGGCCGTACTCAAATTTATACTCAATACAGCCCTCTCTTGCATAGCTTCCACTTCTACGCCCTTTACCCTGCTTGCCCTGGTGTCCTATGGTAGACCCCCCCTGGCAACACACCCAACACTGGCGTTCGTCATGGTGAATATGTGAATGGTACCTGCGCCTTACTATTCATCTCCTCATTGTTCTCTGTAATGTATATTTGTCCTCCTTAATGCTGTTCATGGCTTTTATTGCAACGGATATCATCTGCTTCATGATACTTCCTTACTATTCATGACGAGGTTGTATACTCACGGCAATGGCTGATATATTGAATGTGTGACATTGATGAAAAGTTCAATAAATAAATAAATTAAAAAAAAAAAAAAAGTCTAATACTGGGAAGATGTTTCGTACCCAAACAATGATAGTTAATCTCAAAGTGTATCAGGTTTTGAATAAGTCTTTATAGGCCTTCTCCTAATATCTGTCCCTCGGGGCAACACAAGTGAAAAAACTTGGTGTATGGGGGTTCCTCTTTTCGGGTTGTGTCTGGCATAGTCTTGTAGCAAGCAATGGCTTGGACTTCATGAGACATGTACCAAGAGCAATACATTCACCCTTTGTACATCGTACCTCCGCAATTACCAGTTTATCTGATTCTTATGAGGTAGAAGAGCAGCACAGAGAAAGAAACCAGTTCTGCTTTCTTTTAGACCCTTTACTGTTGGCTACCCTTCTTTGGCAAACCATTCTTCTGACCGGAGTGTATGCTATGCTGCCAGTTCAGTGTGGGAGCTTTGTGATCACAGAACACCGTCATTTGTTGAATCTGCGACTTGGATGGTATATGTTAGCAGAAATGTCTAAACAGTGTAGTATATCATTGTGAGGCAAAAGGTACTAAACTAAAAATATCTTTGCGGCTGTGAAGATGTTCTTAGTGCAGAATTAAGCAGACTCCAATGAAAAACCCTTTGCTTTGGACAGGGACCCACTTTCTCACTGATGAAGTGGTTCAGGAAAATGTGACAGTCATTGGAACAGCTGTAAAATCCAGTGCTGTGGTCTCAGTGGCTCCCCGTTGATAATTTCGTAGTGCTAGTTTCCTGCACAATATATCGGTGTCAAGCTACAGAGATGGCTCTTTAGCTTTTACTCTGTGTAAAGCAATCATTTCATTCTGAATAATCTAGTTTTATAAATGTCATAAGCAATGGAGTTTGATTATGAACTCGAACCAGAAACTGCAATTCATGACTCAGATTTTGTTAATCTGTTTGAGTAGAGTCTCAATTTGCCAGAAGAGTTATATTTTAGTCTAATACGGTCACCTTTTCTGTGTCTGTGTGGAATTGACCACGTGGGATCAGCATTTCAAAGGATCTCTTAAAAATCACACCTACATCAAAGCCTACTTAAACATTAGCAGACATCTTTGAGACAAAAAGGGCAGAGATAATGTAAACCTTGATGGCCTACATCTTCACAATAGTCCTAGTCTGCTCACCACCTTATCCACTCCAAGTTTGGCCAGAAAACACAGATTGATAATACTCTTCCGACTCCTGTTAACTTAAAATGATGACTCTGGCTTACTCTGCACACTCTGGACTGGAAGATAACCATTATGTTCACTCATTTAAGGCATGCTGTCAAGCTAATTATGTTGAAGCTCTCAATAGCAAAGGATGCAGATCAGGACACACAAAGGAACGTGTAATTTCCTTTCTGTAAATAGGATTGTATCCTAGACTTCTTTAATTTTATGACTAATATAAAGTTTATTTGTTTGAAAAAAAAAAGGAAAAAAAAAAAAAAAAAAAAAACTTTATTCAGGGGCAAGGGTACGTTTTGGGCTGGGAGGCGACTGCACTAAGAATTTCAGCGTGTTGAGAGGCGTAAGGCAAGGCTGCGTCCTTGCCCCATTCTTAGTTACGCTGTATATAAATGAACTAGAAACTACCCTGGTCAAGGACTGAAGGGATTTACCAACAGCAGCGACTCGCCCTATCCCTGCACTCCTGTACGCAGATGACGCGGTTCTCATGGCCCGTACGCCACTCGGTCTCCAAAGGGTAGTTAATACTTTCACAAATTTTATGACTAATTTGGGCGTAACAATTAATTGTTCAAAAACGTTTGCAATGACTTGTGGGATCGGACCCAACAAAAAGAACAATACTATTTTTATTAACACGAAGGCAATAGAGTGCACTAAACCTTTTTCCTATTTAGGGATTTTATTTGATCAATCAGGAACTTGGACTCGGGCAGTTAAAGCCAGAAGGTTGTTGTTTAGCAAATCACTGATGGCACTATCAAATTTTAGCAGAAAGCTAGGAAAACGCTCACCAGGGGAATTGTTACACATTTACAGGGCGAAATGTGTTGCGGTTGCCACCTATGGAGCTGGGATATGCCAACGTAAACTCACTCCAGATGGCAGAAAATATGTTTCTTCGGTTTCTCTCGACTGTACCGGAAAGTACGTCAACATATGTCTGTCATGCAGAACTGGGTATGCCATACTTGGAAGACGTGATTAAGATACAGCCCGTCCTCCTGTGGCATAGGGTTTGGACCACAGACAAGTCTGCTTTTAACCGTTATATATTAAAGGATGCCCTGGGGATTGATGGGGTGAAACATATAAGATGGCTAGAATATGTTAAAACATTTTTACTTCAACTAGGCCATCCAGAATATTATAATGACCCCCACACTATGTGCAATGTGTCCAGGAAGGATTTTAAAAATAGATGTATGCGATTATTGAGTGAATTTAGAATTATGACTGAAATGAAAAAACCAACGGTCCAAGCCCATCATCTTACCCTGGTTTCTGCAACTTCACAACCATATATTTTGTTTATTACTGGAGACTATGATAGATTTTTGCTAACACGTTTTAGACTGAACATTTTACACAGATCTTTAAGCTTCCCTGAACTAAATGATTGGTCTAGATCACTATGTAAATGCCCATGTGACGATGTTTCTGAACAGTCATCCATACATATATTGTTTTTTTGTAAATTTTATTCCATCCCGAAAAAAAAGATGGATTGTTCCTGTGCTAAAAAAATTGGGATTGAGACAATGTCACCCTGCATTTCTGGCACTGCAGTTTCTGGAAAATGAATTTACTATTGCCTCGGTCACTGCCTTTTTAAAAAACATTTTTAAATTTTGTAAATCAATTGCGATAGGATTCTAATACGTTTTTAGTTTCTGTTATAAGCATTTGATACAATTGCGTTTTTTTTATATCTCTTCAGGGAGCTTTAACTGTATGATACATGTACTGTGCTTTTATGGTTATCTTTTTATAGTAACCGAATAAAGTTCTTTGAATTGAATTGAACTACTTTATCATGGAAATTCTGGGACAGAACAGATCAAACAGATTGTGAGGGTACAAAGGGGACGCTGCAGAATGAAGGATTAGTGAGACAATTGACAATTTTAAGATATTCTTTAGGAGTTTTAGAAGCCGTGGAAATGAGCAGGGCATAAAAAACTGCTAAGGCAAATTACATTTGTTTCCTGTAATTTTGAAGGCAACTGGAAGAGGGGTGTACTTGGAGGGAGATTAATCCTTTTGCCAAACTTATTCTGCTTGCTTAGAGTGATGTTTTGGGTCTCTGAGCTCTTGAGTGAACCAAGGGGCAAGGTGTAGGCTTTGGGTGGCTATGTAGTGGTTTAAAGGGGATGAGTGAATGAAGAGAGCTAGCGATCCAGGAATTTGTCTGCTTTACGGCCTCAAGTATAGGGAAGCAAAGGGATAGTTGTTTGCTGAGGAGCAAAGCCCTAAGATCCTACTGAGTTAAGACCAAGGTCTTGTTAAGACAGAAAGGGGGAAGGGGTGTAACAGAAAGGGAAGGCAGATCGAAGGACGCCTAATTGAAATATATTACATGATGGTCAAATCAAGGAAGAGAAGCAAAGAAAATGAAGAGAATGTGTATTCATATTTGTTACTCATTCAACATATATATGACTGCATTGCTACAAAAAAGCACAGACGCTGACAGTTGTGTGGTCTATACTATATACAACTTAAAAAACAAATAGTTATTAGTCAACGAGCCTGTACCTTTAAAGTCCTTTAATGACTCAAGTTCCCAAACAGATGTTTTATTAGGGTACAATGGAGGCTTAAGGCTCCAATGCCTCACCTGCCTTATTACAATAAGTAGCTGTTAGAGTGGCCCTTTAGTACCTCATAGTCTCAACAAATCTAAGTCACCAATTCATTCTATTGATGGGCATTATTCTTGTAACCAACCTGGGGCAATATCTGCAAATATAGTTCAGCGGCAGACTGCTCATGTGTCTTTTCCCCTATACGGGAACTCTTTGCTCCTATCGCCACATGTGACAACCTATGTTCTTGTTTTAACTGAGGTTGCTTGGTTAGAATGTAACTAATTAGAGGGTACCCATTCTCCTTTAATAAATATAAATTAATGTTTCCCATTCTTGTTCTCTCTGACCTCGAAATAGCATGGTGGGCTGCTTGAACTGGTCCTGGCTCCAAGATGCTAAAGGGAGGCGATTGTGTCTTGTTCTTTATGGAGCCATACTAGGTAGAAGCTATTTTATGGACTACAAATAAAATGCTGAAAGAACTCCCCCCCCCCCCTATTATGAAGCCCTTCGGTTTTTTCTACATACCACCTCTGCGGAGGCAACTACAATCCTCTAATGTGGGCGCTAGACATGGTTATCTGAACAAGTGTTCCCCCCGGTAAGTCTGATTTAATCCCTTATATTGGTGAATGTCTTATCCACATATTGAAACGAGTGCTGGCTGGCAAGCACATTGCCACCAATGGGATAGGTTACATTTGTTAAAGGGTTTCAAATTATTATCCTACAAAAGACCTGAGCAATAGATACCTTATTTTTCGATGAATATCAGCCCTTTTATGTCCTGGCAACTCAGTCGGTATCAGGAAGAGCCATTGGGGGCTTTTTAATATGATTATCACTTCTGCTGAATGCTCAAGTTGTTGATTGTGAGGTGGGCTCTAGCAACTTTCAGGTTACGTTATTGAAATTAAACTGCTGAATGTGGATTTCTCTTCTTTAATGTATTTACTACTACAGTATTCCTTTTTGTCACCTGCATGATTGGAGAGTGGGTTTTGGGGCCCAGGTTTCCATCTCAAACCAAGTAGTGATCATTCTAATGCTGTTGGATGGTCCCTACAACTTCAAGGATCTGGAGGAAAACTAAAGTGTGAAGAGTAATAAACTCTATATGTAGGCAATATATGATATTGTTAATTGTACCTTTCCACAAATCATCTTCCCTCTGGCCTCGGAAAGGTTATTGCATAAACTGACAGATCACAAACTTGGCGCCAAGTGTTAAATATCATGCTACAGGCAAAATCAAAGTGTAAATATCATGCAACAGACAAATTCAAACTGGTAATCATTACACTCTAGGAGCGTCTCTTCTTCTAGTCCCTAACAAATCAAACAATTTGAAAGTTTTGATTTAGAACCGTAACGACAAAAAACATATTTATGACGTGTTAGAAATTACAAAAAAAAGTTCTGTAGAAAGCTGTACTCTTATGCTAGGGGGGAGAGATCACGGCCTTGATGTGAGCTGTGACTATACTGCTGCAAATGCCAACAAAGTTGTCGCACTTAAGGTAAATTGCTTTCTGTGAAGAAATAGAATAAAGAAGTAGGTAATTTGGCACACACAAGGCTTTCCTCAGATAACAATATGTGTGGGATGTGTGCAACAGCATCAAAAGAGTACAGTTAAGAAGTAATGGACTCAAACTTTCCAAACTAAGTTAATAAAAAGGAAAAAATTAATACAAAAAATTATGCAAGAACAGAAGAAATTCGAGGGCAGGTTAAGAGGTTAATGCAAAAACAATGAGATAGTCAAATGAAATGGTATTCTTTTGAGCGTAGAAGACCAGGAAATAGGACCAGTAATCGAGTTTGTTTGGGTAAATGGTGGGTCTTCCCTGTGAAAAAGTAGACATTCAAATGTAGAAAATTATGGACATGAAGAGTATCCACCTCAACAAAGCTAGGAGATGTAGCTAAGAAGACTGGATTCCTCTTTTTCATTGTCTCACCATAACCTTGAAGATTGAGGTTAAAAGCTCCAATAAACCACTAAAATATAGTTGGGGTGATCATGGCATTTTCAAGGAGGCTTGCCACTGTGTCCCAGGCCTCCAGAAATTATTTTTTGAAGTCCCAACCTTTGTATAACATTGTGTAGCCTGTTTTGATGTGCTCCACAGCTGTTCAGACTTTTAGGAGAGTTTCTTTTTACACCATGCATGAGTTTCAGTTGCTCAAAGGCACACCATAACGCCTTTAAATTTTGCACACAAAAATAGCTTGAAATGATACAACATGAACTATTTAAGACTGCAGGGAATCCTTCAATCCACGGATAAGGGACACACTTTTGACAAGGGCAGGATGGCGAAATTTCCAGTCACAACTAGTCTACTGCTTTTCTCTAAGGTAGACATAACTTCCTGGGTTACCAAGAAATTCTGTACTCTCCAGCTTCAGAGGTGTTCTACAGGAAAAAAACAAGCTACAATGGACCCCTACGACGAATGAGAGAATGATTTTCTAAATGTATTTGAATTTTAATTGTATGATCAATATAATTGTCACAGGCCTTGATATATGTTAACATAGGGGTGGACTGTGTACTGAAAGTATACGAGTTGTGATTTAATGAAAATAAATATGCAAGGTCTTACAAAGGCATATGTTTCTTAGCTTCATTTCTTGTGCAAGCTAACAGAGTTTGTATGTGCTGAACGATCACATATTTTGTGCAGCTCATGTTATAATAAACCAAGCTAACCCGACTGATGAGTCCTAATAAGGGAGAAACCGGTCTTGGGTGGCTTGTGTTCCAGTTCAGGGAGGGCC
Source organism: Calotriton arnoldi (assembly GCA_963921515.1). Classification (NCBI taxonomy): domain Eukaryota; kingdom Metazoa; phylum Chordata; class Amphibia; order Caudata; family Salamandridae; genus Calotriton; species Calotriton arnoldi. Next base: position 4,232,725 of record CAWUFW010000340.1, read on the forward strand.
TGGCAGTGTGGGCTGGACGGTTCCTATTGGAACAGGGTCAAGACTGATTTGCATAAGGCTGGGTCTGAACAGAGATGGTATGGTGTGCAAAATATTGATGGACTGGGATGCGACCTGAGTAATTACCAGTGGCTGGGATAATTCCAAGCATTCCATTCACCACATCACTTTTTTATAAACTTCAGTGCAAATGCTACAATAGCCAACAAACTATTTTTAAATTCTCCTCTTCACAGCATTTGGAAATATACTTGCAGATTGAACTTCTGCAAGTTCCACACCAGAGAATCAGAGAGATACAACACAGTGTCATCTGGTGCCTCATGATAAACTTATAGATGTACCGTCTTCTGTCCAGCGTAACAAATGAAAATCTGAATAGAAAACATCAATTTGCTCCATTGACCCTAAAGCATGGACAGCGTATAAGAAGTCCTATCAATTAGGCGGCGTTAAGCAGACTGATCGCTTGCAGTCCTGGCTGCAATTTGACAGTCTGGAATACAGGATATAGGTATAACTACATGACTTGGCAAATATTACAATAGATTAATACATCAAACCGTCAGTTAGCTTAACATAGTATAGGTAGAAATAAAATGAATAGTTTAGGGATGTGTGATCAACAATTTTTGGCCTATATTAAGTGTTAGATCAGTCAGCCTTAGGGTGGGCTTCCCCCAAGCTTTTTGCCTTCTTCCCTCCTGTTTTGCTGAATTCATTATTGCTGGCATTAGGACTGTGAATTTTACCACTGCTAACTGTTGCTAAGGTGCTTGTGATCACGGACTAAAACATGGTAAAATTGGCATACATCTGATTGGCATATTTAATTTACTTGTAAGACTCTAGTAAAATGGTATACCATAAGTCATGGATTGGTAAATTAAATGCTACTAGTGGGCCTGCAGCACTTATTATGCCACCCGCTTAAGTAGCCCTTTACAACATATCCCAGGCCTGCCATTGCACATGTATGCAGTTATAAACTGCCAATTCAACCTGGAAAAATAAACCACTTAGCAGGCTTAAAACTCCTTTTTAAATACATTTATGTCACCCCTAAGGTAGGCCCTAAACAGCCCATCGGGCAGGGTGCATTGTATTTAAAAAGTTGGCTATGTACTTTTAAGTTTTACATGTCCTGATAGTGAAAAACTCACAAATTCATTTTTCACTACTGAAGGCCAACATCTCAGATTGGAAAACACTGGGTTACCTTATTACATTTAATAAGTGATAACTTTTGTTTGGGAACAGGTAATAATATCAGGTTTGCTGTCTAAGGAATTGTAATTTAAAATCCGCTTTAATGGTAAAGTCAGATTTTAAGTCACAACTCAAAAATGCCACTTTTAGGAAGTTGGCATTTTCTTGTCCTAAGCATTTGGTGCCTGCAGCATGTTCCTGGGTCGCATGACTAGGTGTAGTTGGCCTTTGTGTATTACTTCCAGATAGCCACACAATAGCGGGACTGGGAGTTGGCAGGATGGGCCGTCCTAACAGGATGAGGCGTGGAGCTGTGCACAGCCCTACTTGCACTTCAAAATCACTGCCTCAACTCACATACAAATAACTTCACACTAGCCTATTGTGACTGCAGACAGACTGGGAACAGGGCAGGGAGGCAGGAAATTCCAGACACATCTGAAGGGAGAAGCTCCAGAAGCTTTTTCCATTTCAAAGCTGGCACCAGGTATAAAATTAGGTTCCTCAGGCCCACTCTTCAGTTCTGTTCTGGACGGGCTCTCAGAACACTGCTCTGCTGCCTGAGGCTTGCTGTGTACTTTAGAGGACTGCACTGCTGTACGCAGAGGACAGTCCTGCTGATTGAGACCTGCTTTTCAGCTTGAATCCAAGACTTCCAGAGTCAAAGGCTAGCTGGCTAGGAGTCCCGATTAGAGCCTTAGGGCAGAAAAGGCTCCAAACATCTTGAATTCGCACCTGGACACAGCCTGAGTGAGTCTTGACCCTCCAAGCAGTACCACTCCACTTCTGAACCCTTGGAATTGCTGTTAAAGGTGCCCCGATAGCCCAAATCAAAAATTTGGGACATAAAACGTTTTCTGCCAAAAAGTGCCCTGAGAACTAAGAGGAGACCTTGACCTACCTGCTCGCCAATCCATCCGAGGTGAATCGCCTGTCAGCCTGACTTCGTAGTAGCTCCCGCTATATTCTTATCCGCAGCAGTAAATCCTATTCAGTGGCTCATCGCAGAAGGGTTACCCGGCCTTGTGGAGCTCTTCAGACATCGCCTGCTGCCTTGCCCCACTGAACTTCACCTTCTTCTCAGACATTTTGCTTCAAAAATTCTTTTAAGTCCAAAGGTCTGCAAAGGCTGGGCTCAAGCCACTCGTTAATCCGAAAAATGCTAAATTTCAGTCCACCATAACTTTAGACTTTGCTCTGGTTTCGTGAGACTATATTTGCAGGGTTGGCGTTTTGATCTTGCAGGTGCTATTTTTCACTATAAACTTGAAAACATTCATAACTCTTGGTCTACTTATTGGATTTTTGTCGTTTTGGTGTCAAATAATTTATTACAACTTTCTCTATTTTTCTAAATTGGTGTGGGATTTTTCTTGTCTTGTTTTCACTTTATTACTGTTTAAGTACTGAGTAAATAATCTACACATTACTTTTAAGTTAAGCCTGACTGCTTTTCTGCCAAGCTATGGGCGGGTTAAGAACAGGTTAATTTAGTGACTTTTTGTGGTCCACCCTGACAAAGATTGTGGCTGTTGTTTGAGAAGGGCTAACACCCTCCTCAACCAACAACGAAATTTCTCACACCTTGCTATCACACATTCCCTTTCTGATTGCTGAGATGTTTATTATGATGATAATTGTTGCTCAACTGATTCACACACGAATAGCAGATCATAAATTCCAATACATTATTAAATACAGCTACTTATGAGTGTACTAATTCTGGGGTGTAGCTTAGGGCCCTACTAGATCACCTGCAGATGAACTAGTAACCTACCTTCGGTAATGCTCTCTCAGGTGGATTTGTCACCTTAGAAAACTCCCCAGGTGTGAAACTGGATCTGGAAACGCTTTCCAGCAATGATCCTGCATGCTACTAGGTTGCGCCGTGCAGCTCCAAACAGCCTCAAAAGTGACAGAGTGGAGGAGCATATAAGCGCCACTTCTGCACGCTGACATCAGTTTCTTAATTATTTCTTTCCAGACCTTAAGACATGGAGCATAAATAAGTGTTGGTACCAGTGTGCAGATGTAAAACTTAGGACTTATTTTGATGTTTAAAAAAAGGCGAATCAAGAGAACATGGAGGTGAGAGGGCACTGAGTAATCTGCGGTTAGAGCTTCCACCAGAAAAATAATTACTGTAGAAAAATGACTTCTGATGGATACTACCATCCACAGACTCCTCACTTTAGAATAGATACCAAAGCAGTACATGCCCAAGCTAGAAGGTCTGTCGCATGGGCTTAGACTGAAACGGTGAAATGCGCTTCCTGCCAGACCTGGTATCCATGGCAGCAGTGGTTTGTGAACATGTGTACAGAGGCCCCGTCACAGCCTGGCAGATGTCAAGAATTTTCCATCAAAAAGTTTCTGTGCATACCTTAATATTCCTTTTTGTTAAACATGATTGTTTTTTTTTTAAACACTGTTAAGCGTGCAGCCCGAGTGCGTGATCCACCCTAATTCACGCGTGCGTTGAAAACTGAAGACAATCGGACCGTATTAGCGTTCCTTGCACGGGCGCACAACATTGAATTACAAATAATGCTGATTTCTAAATTTCCAAAAGCTTAATTGATCAATGTACTCCAAAATGTTGATATGACTTCATTTATTTTTAAGATGATAAATCGCACGTGAGACAATAAGTCTGAAACTGCTTCTCATGCCTCAGATATGCTAATCCAAGCTTTTTTCTGGGCACGCCAAAAGACAAAAAACATCTTCAGAAGTGAATCGTATTTTACCCAATCCTGCCAGACCTGGTAGCCATGGCAGCAGTGGTTTGTGAACATGTGTACAGAGGCCCCGTCACAGCCTGGCAGATGTCAAGAATTGCCACATGCCTAAGCAGTGGTTTAAGCGTTGGCCCTGGTGGAATAGATCCCAGATCTTCTGAAGGCTGCTTTGTAGCCAGTGGACAACAAATCTTGATTCAGAGGCCAATCCTCCTCAACAGGGTCGTCTTCTGAATAGCCTTCCCGACAAAGAGATGATCGTCCACACAGTATTCCTTCATATAATCCATGTAGAAGCTTAAATCCCTTTGGGGGTCAAGCCATTAGATCCTCTCTTTCGAGGGCTGAGAGGGAGCAATGAACGCACACATGGCGATAGCTTGCCCAGTGTGAAAGGGGGTCACAACTTTCAGCATGAATGCCACCGAGTCCTCAACACCAACTCTCTGGGGGAAAAAATGGTGTATGGAAGTTGCACTTAAGTGCCTGCAGTTCACTTACAAAACGAGCTAACATAATTGCAAAGAGGAAGACAGTCTTTAAAGTCAGAAAACACATTGAGTAACTATGCATCGGCTTGAAGGGTATGCAATTGAGAAATGCTAAGACACCAAACATTCCACTGTGGCCTCAGAAACATTTAGAGAAGAAACATGTGACAAACCTTTTAGAAACCTCATTACAACTGGTGATTTAAACAAGGAATGTTGGTCTGACAAATGTAGAAAGGCTGAAGAGACTGACACATAACTTTTAATAGTGACACTGCAAGGCCTTGGTGAGCCAAAGACAAAACAAACAAAATAACATCCAACAGCTTGACTTATAAAGGGTAAATTTTGGGGATACCCCATCACATCACAAATCTTTCCCAGCAGCTAGAACAAATGGACTTTGTGGCAGGGTATCAGGCAGTGAGAATGACATCCATCACCTCAGGCGGAATATCAAACGCAGTCAACTCCAGCCCTTCAATCTCCACACATGGAGCTGTAGATTGCACAGGTTCAGGTACAGGACCTTGCCCTGCTGCAGTGACAAAAGATCCTCCTGAAGTGGAAGCCTGATCAGAGGACAAATGCTCATGCCCAATAGTGCCAGGTAGCAAACTTTCATAGCTCAATCAGGAGCGACTAGGATGACCTATTGCTCTTGATCTTTTTTAAAAATAGGGGTAGGAGAAGCGGGGAGGGAAGGGATACTTGAAACCTGTGTCCCATACCAGCCAGAATAAATCTCCTAATGAGTGCTTTCACGTAATCTTCAATGTGCAAAATATTGGACACCACATTCTCCACAGTGGTGAAGAGGTCTAGCCAGGGTTCTCCCCACTGTTGGAAGATGCTCTGCACCACCTTGGGATTTAGACACCATTAGCATCTGTCAGAGGTCACCTGCTTAGATCGTTTGTTCTGGCATTCAAGGATACCTCCAAGTAGTTTGCGACCAGGAAAATGTGATACAGCTGCAACCAACTTCAGAGGCACAGAGCCTCCTGGCACAGGACCTAGGACCCCACTCTACCTTGCTTGTTGCAATACCACACAGCAGTGCAGTAGTCTGTAAGAACCTGCATCAGCCTTCCTCTGATGGACGGCATAAAAGTCTTCAGTACCAGACGAATGCCTATAACTCTAACAGACTTAAATGGAGCCTGGCTTCAGTTGGAGACCAGAGTCCCTCAATCTCCACTTCCCCCAGATGGCCTCCCCAAACCAGTAGTGAGCAGTCAGTCACCACCATCAGCTGTGGGCGGAGTAGGAAGAGGAGCCTGCTGCTGGGCCAGCTGAGTTTGAGCAGCCAAAACTGCACATTGTGAGCTGTCGCTTCTGAAAACTGGATGGCTTCCGATTGATTTCTTCGGCACTTGGCTCACTGGAACTTCAAATTCAATTGCAGACCCTGCATGTGCCACCTGGTGTGGTTGACCAGTAAGATGCAAAAGGCTAAGAGGCGAGGAAGCCTCAAAACTACTTTCACTAAGATCCAGGACCGAGGCTGAAACATCAGGATAATAGCTCAAATGTCCTGGACTCATTACAATGCAAGGAAGTCCCTGAACTGTACTGTAGCCAGAATATCTTGAATGAATGGCAGCCTCTGCAAAGGAGTCAGGTGCAATTTCAGTTCATTGACTGTAAACCCCAACAATGCTACTAAGTTTTTCTGTGTCTGAAAGTGGTCTAAGAATAACTTTGGCAGGCCTGCCTTCGAGACCCAGTCATCGAGGTGGGGGGAGAACTAGTATCCCCAACCTCTGAAGATGTACCTCGACCACTGTAGTGAACACCTGAGAGGCGGTGATGTGGGCGAAGGGAAGCGCTGCAAACTGAGTGCTCCTGGCTGAATTTGAACTGCAGGTAACACCTGTGAGACTGAAGAATAGGTAGATGAAAGTACGTTCCCTACAGATCCAAGGAAACCCTCAAGTCTCCCAAGTTCAGAGCAGCCAAGATCAGGGCATCAGTGAGCATTTTGAATTTGCCCATACGCAAGAAGGCATTCGGGGTTGAGGGTCCAGTATAGGACGAGGCATCCATCCTTTTTCAGCACGTAGAAATAATAATAAAAACCTCTTCTCTTTTAAAATCAGTCGGGCGCAATGGATCGCCATTAGTTTTCCAAACACCTCAGTCCTTTTGGATTTCCTCTCCAAAGGAGTTGTGCAAAATGAATTGGGGTTCACATGTCTGAAGTTTGAACCACCAGGCTCTCTGAGGAAGGATCTTTAGTGAGAAAAAGCTTTGAGCAAGTTCCCATCAAGGTATCAGTGAGGGAAGCAAGAGCTCAGACATCATAGGCTGCAAAATGTCAGGAAGTACATTTGGTCTTGACTGAAGGCAACTGCAATTCCAGGACCTCAGCCGCACATCAGACTACGACTGCAAATACACTCTCTTCCACTGGTGATCCAAGTGGCAAGTCCAACCCTGTATCACAGAACAACCTGGTACAGTAAAAAAAGGTGTTGTTATGCAGAACCAAACAATGTATAGTAGACAGAACGGCCCACCATCAACATGAACCAACCATCACCAGATCACCAAAGACTGAATTACCTCTGATCAACCGAGCAGCTAGAACCCCAGCAGGCGCATCAGGACATTAAAGAACAAGTTACTTACCTTCGGTAACGATATATCTGTAAGAAACATAGGTTAGTTATAGATTCCTTACCTTAGAATCTCCCCCAGGCGTCAGACTGGATCCGGAAAGTTTTTCGTCAGCAGTACCCCTGCGCGTCTGAAGGTGGCGTCGGTCGACTTCGCATCTGTCGTCAGCGTCGTGGTCGCCGGGATGACGTCGCGGAAGTTACATAGACGCCGCCCTCGCGCGCTGACGTCAGTTCTGTACATGACTTTCCACGCCAGAAGCGCAGAGCCATGCAAGACACTGACCACTGGTGCATAAAACTAGGGCCCTGAAAGGATGTCCTCAACCCTATAAGTCAGTTCGCAGAACGGGGAGGATGGGTGGGGCGGTAAGGAATCTATAACTAAACTATGTTTCTTACAGATATATCATTACCGAAGGTAAGTAACTTGTTCATCTGAAAGAAACAGTTTGTTATAGATTCCTTACCTTAGAATAGATACCCCAGCAATACCAACCCCAGAGGTGGGTCTGCGAACCAAGTTCACACTAGAAAGTCCTGGAGAAAAGAACGGCCAAAGAAGCTGTCTCTCCGGACTTGATTGTCCAGGCAGTAGTGTCTCGTAACCGTGTGCAACGATGCCCATGTAGCTGCCTGACAGATGTCATGCCGGGGGACTCCTCGTCCCAAAGCAGTAGTAGCTACCGTCGCCCTGGTGGAATGGGTGCGCAGCTCCACTGGAGGCTCCTTCTTAGCCAAAGAATAGCAGGCTTTGATGCATAGAAGGACCCACCTGGAGATGGTCAGTTTGTGCACCGCCCGACCTTTCTTAGTGCCCACGTACCCAACAAAGAGCTGGTCATCCACCCGGAATTGTTTTGTGCGATCCAAGTAGAAAGAAAGCGCACGTTTTGGATCCAGACGGTGGAGCCTCTCTTCTTCTTTTGAAGGATGCGGAAAGAAGGTGGGCGAAGTGATAGTTTGGCCAATGTGGAAAGAAGTAACCACCTTGGGAAGGAAGGAAGGTCTAGTTCTCAGGACGACCTTGTCTGGATGGATAGCCAGAAAGGGAGGCTTAGAAGAAAGAGCTTGTAGCTCACTCACCCTGCGAGCAGAGGTGATGGCCACCAGAAAGGCAGTTTTCAGAGTTAGAAGCCTGAGATGGCAATTATGAAGCGGCTCAAAGGGAGCGCACATAAGAAATGTAAGAACCAAGTTCAAGTCCCACTGGGGCATTACGAAGGGAACAGGAGGGAAAAGATGAGTAAGGCCCTTAAGAAATCTATTTACAACAGGGGACTTGAAAAGAGAAGGCTGGTCAGGGAGCCTGAGGAAGGCTGAAATGGCTTAAGAGTGCCCAGAGCAGAGCCCTGCTGGACCAAAGATAGGAGGAACAAGAGAACCTCAGAAAGAGGGGCAGAAAGGGGATCCACAGCCTTGGCTGTGCACCATGCCACAAATTTATTCCATCTGCAGGCGTATACCGTCTTAGTGGAGGGACGCCTGGCTGCCAAGATTACATCACAGACTTCGGGAGGCAGATCAAACGACGTCAACTGCCGCCGCTCAATCTCCACGCAAGGAGGTGGAGGCTGGACAGGTTCAGGTGGAGGACCGTCCCCTGCTGCTGCGACAGAAGATCCTCCCAGAGGCAGTCTGATCGGAGGATCGATGGCCATGTTGAGCAGCTCGGGATACCAGACTCTTCGTGCCGAATCCGGAGCCACAAGAATGACTTGGGCCCGGTCGTGCTTGATCTTCTTCAGCACTCTGGGCAGAAGTGGTATAGGCAGAAAGGCGTATAGAAGACTGCAACTCCACTCGTGACGAAAAGCGTCGCCTAGCGAATGCCGCCTTGGAAATTCCAACGCGCAGAATTGCTGACATTGCGCGTTCTCTTCGGTGGCGAATAGGTCTAACCAAGGTTCTCCCCACTGCTGAAAGAGACCTTGCACCACCTCAGAGTGAAGACGCCATTCATGATCCATCATGCACCTGCGGCTGAGTTTGTCCGCCCTGGCGTTCAGTGAACCTGCCAGGTGTTGAACCACCAGGGATACGCCCTGATGTTCCAGCCATGTCCAGAGGCGGAGGGCCTCTTGACATAGGGTCCACGACCCCACCTCGCCTTGTTTGTTGCAGTACCACATGGCGGTGGTGTTGTCCGTGAACACCTGCAGTACTCTTCCCCGTACAGAGGGAAGGAATGCTTTGAGTGCAAGACGGATCGCCCTAAGCTCCAGAAGGTTGATGTGGAGCCCGGACTCCGCCGGAGGCCAGAGGCCTCTGATCTCTGCCTCTCCCATGTGGCTGCCCCATCCCAGAAGGGATGCGTCTGTCACCACTGTATGATCTGGTTGGGGAAGGGAGAGGGATCTGCCGCTGACCCAATCCTGGTTCGTGTGCCACCACTGCAATTGTCGTGCAGTGCCCTCCGAGATCTGGACGTAATCGGACAGATTCCCCTGATGCTGCGCCCACTGGAACTTCAGGTCCCACTGCAGAGCCCGCATATGCCACCTGGCATGATCGACCAGCAGGATGCAGGAGGCCATGAGGCCCAGCAGCCTCAGGGTCATCCTGACCGAAACCTGGGATAGGGGCTGAAAGATCGGAATCATAGCCCGAATATCCCGGACTCGCTGTTTGGGAGGATAAACCCGAAACCGCGGCATGTCCAGAACCACTCCGATGAAGAGGAGCTTCTGAGAGGGGGTCAGGTGTGACTTCGGCACGTTGATGGAGAACCCCAGCGAACGCAAGAGGTCTGCCGTAGTCTGGAGGTAGGAGACGACAGCCTGGGGCGAGCCCGCCTTCAACAGCCAGTCGTCGAGATAGGGGAATACTGGAACCCCTGATCTGCGCAGATGAGCTGCGACCACCGCCATCACCTTCGTGAACACCCGAGGGGCGCTGGTAAGGCCAAAGGGGAGCACGGTGAACTGCAAGTGCTCGTGGCCTACTGTGAACCGCAGGTAACGCCGGTGGGCCGGCAGGACGGGGATGTGAAAGTAAGCGTCTTGCAAGTCCAACGCTACCATCCAAAGTCTCCAGGGTCGAGGGCAGACAAGACCTGAGTGAGCGTTAACATCTTAAACTTCTCGTTCCGGAGGAAGCGGTTGACGTTCCTGAGATCCAAGATAGGACGCAGGCCTTTGTCCTTCTTGAGCACCAGAAAGTAGTGGGAGTAGCAACCACAACCTACTTCTGGGGCAGGAACGCGCTCAATGGCACCCTTGGCCAAGAGTGCCAAAACTTCCTGTTGGAGAAGGGCCAGGTGATCCTCTGACATGCAATGGTACTGAGGTGGCATGGAGGGAGGGGTAGTCTCGAAAGGGAGGGAGTAGCCCCTTCGGACTATTTGCAAAACCCACCTGTCCAACGTGATGGTGCGCCAGTGGGGGAGGTGATGGCGGATCCTGGCGTTTGGTGGCCCTGAAAGGTCAGACTAGGAGGGATTGGAGGCTGCTGCAGAGGGGGCTGTGGTGGACTGGCCCGCTCGCTGGCCCCCAGAACCACGCCGGTGGTTCCCACATCCCCGGTCGCACTGAGACTGTACAGCTTGCGCCGGCCTGTGGCTCTGGGTGGGAAGTAGTGGGGCACCCCTTCCGTAGCCACGAAAGGGGCGAAAGGCAGACTGCGCAGGGCGGGTGGTGGAGAGGCCCAAGGACCTGGCCGTAGCCCGGGAGTCCTTAAAGCGCTCCAGCGCGTTGGCTGCCTTGTCGCCGAAAAGGCAACGGCCGTCAAAAGGCATGTCCATAAGGGTGAATTGGACATCCCCTGAAAAACCAGTCGAACGCAACCAGGCGTAGCGTCGAAGGGCTACTGACGTTGAAATCGTCCTACCAAGTGCGTCGGCGGTATCCAGCCCACAGCAGATGGTAACCTTCGCTGCGTCTCTCCCCTCAGCAACGGCACGGGAGAGTGTGGCCCGGGCCTCCTCCGGGCACTGAGGCAGCACCTGCGCCACCGTATCCCACACAGAGTGGGTGTAACGGCCCAACAGACATGCGGTATTTACCGACCGCAGTTCCAAGCTGCGGAAGAAAACATTTTCTTGCGAAGATGGTCCAGCTTTTTGGATTCCTTTTCGGGAGGTGCGGTAGGGAATGCGCATTTAGAAGTAGAGGCTTGAACCACCAAGCTCTCAGGGGTGGGAATTTGAGAGAGGAAAATGGGGTTGCCCGGGGCCGGGCGGTGGCGTTGGGCAATCATCCTGTCCACAGGAGCCCCTGTGTTGGGCCTGGACCAAGTGCCCAAAAGGATGTCTGTGAGGGCTTCATTAAACGGGAGCAGGGGCTCCGAAGAGCTCGTTGCCGGCTGAAGCACCTCTGTCAGGAGGTTAGTCCTGACTGCCACTGTAGGAAGCTCGGGGTTGAGAGCCTCGGCCGCCCTACGCAACACCACTGCGTATGACGCTCCCTCCTCCGTAGCCACGGTAGGAGGAGACAACATGCCTAGGTCTGGGGAGGTATCCACACCACTGGCATCCCCCAGTTCCTCTATCCAGTCCGTATTGTACTCCAACTGGTCTGTCAAAGGGTCACCAGACCCCTCCCAGTCTTCCTCACCCTCCTCTGGCTGCCAATCTGGTTGAAATGGCCAGGGTGGAACACAGGGACAAAAGTACCCATCGACGCCGGTCCGGCTCCGTGTCCACGTCGAAGTGGAAGTCGGCGTCGATGCCGGCTAGGGGTCCAGCCGGCGTCGGCTGCGGACGTGGTGCTGGTGGAGTCGGCGTCGGTGGAGGTGTAACGAGGTCGACCGGCGCCGATCCGGATCCAGGCCTGGATCCAGGGGGCCCTCCGGTGCCGAGGCCGCCGGCGTCAAAGGCCTAGGGCCCCCAACCGAGTCCGAAGGGCCTGAAGGCGTGCCGGCGGAGTTGGGCTGCCCAAAGATGGCGTGCATCGCTTCGTAAAACTGACGAAGCTGGGCAGGGGTCGCTCCCGTTCCCGGGAAGGGAGGGAAGGCGGGAGTCGACCCTGAAGGCTCCGCACGCGGAGCTGCGGGAGGGGCACCACCTGCACCCTGCGTCGCGTCGGCCGACGGATGAGGGGAAGTCGAAAGAGCGACGATACTTCTTAGACTTCTTCTTGTGCTTCGACTTACCTGACCCCGAGTGTGAAGACTTAGAAGAGGAGTGATGATGATGACTCCGCGATGGGTCCCTCGACCTCCCACGCGACCGGGACCTTGCGCGACGTGGGCCGACTGCCGGGCCTCGAGGAGCTTTCGGGACCGCTCCCGCAAAGCCTTCGGGCCATGGTTCGACAGTCGGAGCACGACTTGGGGTCATGGTCGTGCTACAGGCAGAAGAGGCACACGCGGTGCGGATCTGTCACCGACATCATTCGGGAACAGGAACCACAGGCCTTGAAACCGGGTTTCACCAGGAGTCGGTTAAAGACTCAAAAACTAAGTAGACAAAAGTCGCAAAAAACTCGGTCAAAAAGTGACTGGGGGTACCGCTCTTCCCGGATCAGTGCTTGCTGGGGTGGAAAAATAAAGAACTGATGTCAGCGCACGAGGGCGGCGTCTATGTAACTTCCGCGACGTCATCCCGGCGAACACGACGCCGACGACGGATGCGGAGTCGACCTCCGCCACCTTCAGACGCGCAGGGGTACTGCTGACGAAAAACTTTCCGGATACAGTCTGACGCCTGGGGGAGATTGTAAGGTAAGGAATCTATAACTAACTGTTTCTTTCAGAGGAGGTGGAACAGTAGTAAACCAAGAGAATCGCACTAGCGCAGCAACATTTGAGTAGCATACAGACGTGAGGTGCAGCAGGCATCCACGTCCCCCAAGCCAAGTACTGGAGTTGCTCAGTGAGAGAAAAGGGCAGATGCCTTCGTGATGCCAAAAATGCAGGAGCCCACTGGAGCTGCAGAAAAAGGAAAGGGAATAAATCTAAAACCATCAGATGCTGCTGTGGAAAAGTGAAGCACATGAACCCCTGCTATCGAGGGGAAAGGTATAGCCACTCCTGCACAGAACCGGGGGTAGGTCAAAGAAGATCCACTATACCAGGACAAAAAAATATCTTGTGTCAGCCTTAGAAGGGTCATCAATGCATGAGTGGCGTAAGGCTACAGATGCAAAGGGTCGGCCTAGCCTATAGGGCAATCAGGCAGTGCTGGTCTCACTGGTCAGTGTGTGGTTCTGGTTGCTTGTGGGCCTAATTTATGGTCTGCTGGGCCATGTTTTACTGTTAATGGCTCTGATATTAAAACAAACATTGCCTGTAGCAAGCTCAAATCTATACAGTTTTACATTCCTTGCAAAACAGTTATACAGAATGTATTTACAGGTTCAAAACTGCCCCAATTTAAAACATAGGCTGCTTTTTTAGCTTTCTAATTCACTAATGGGGACCACTTTTATTTTGGTGCCCGGGGCCTATTTTCTGTCCCAGTCCGACCCTGCAGGTGCACAATGTGTGTATTCTTCACCATGTAGCAGAGATCATACTTCCTAAAATATTAGAATAGCTGGTTCCTAAACCTCATGTCAATAATTAAGGACTATTATCAATGCAGAGATGATGGAATATGCAAATGGTATATGTGACTTTGCATAGTACATCAAATGATTTGGTTGGATGCTAGGGAACAAGGATAGATGTAATGTTAGGGGATGTTTCTAAGCACCTTTACAACAAGAATTCTATTGGTGCTAAATCGTGTATGAAAGCATGGAGAGCGTGTCCTCTGCAAAGAGCAGTCTTTTGCCTTTTTCTAGTAAAGAGTTGAGAAGTGATGAATTTAAAATGAAGAGGTAGAGAATTCTGAAGCTAAGATGCCAGGACAGAGCAGGCTCTTCTACAAATGGAGGCTTTGAAGAACTGTGTTACTCTCAAGAGATGTGAAATGAGCGCAGAGGTTGCAGAGGGGGGTACCTGGAAAGATTTGTTTAAAGAAAAGAGGGTGCTACCCCACAGATTTTTGTGTAAAGTGTGCATAAACTTAAAATTGGCAGGGGGTTGAAAAAGTCTTATATCGATTGATGTGCAGGTATAGGTTTGACTGCGTAAAAACTGGGTGCTGACAAGGTTAGTATGGCTGCTTAATTTCGAACTAATTGTAGTTTTTCTAGAAGAGTTTTGTTTATATCCAAGTAAAAGGCATTGCAATAATCTAGTCTCGAAACAATTAGGAGTGTGATGATTGCTTTACCAAGATGGCAGAAGGGCAGAGGGAGAACTGGTTTGAGTTTACATATATAAAAAGTCCATGCAGAAATAACTGCAGAGGCTTGGGCAGTCAATTTGTAACACGCAGTCAACATTGATCCCAAAGCTTTTAATGCTGCTTTCTCTGTGCCAACAAAACATCAAAGAGATCTTTTTCAGACAAAACAAATACTTACTGTACATTCAGAACAATTCCGCTGGCCACTTTTGCTTCCAACTTCTCTTAAAGTTATGACATACCTTTTATAAGCACGCACTGCTACTGATATTCAAGTGGAAATTTCAAGCTCAAAGCACAATCAGTTATAATAAAGCCGCAGTACTAATCCACCAAATACAAATGCATTCGCACAGTGATGAACTTCTGTCTTTTATCACTCTGGTACAAATGCAAACGAAACAAATGGACAGCCTGTGAAAGCATTCATTGGATTGGCTGATTTAAGTGGGGAGGTCTCGAAGGTCACTTCAATATATCTGAGAAGTTCGCTCTGAAATTAGGCTCTTGGCTGATCAGGCATTCTTTCGTAAAAATAAATTAAAAAATGTAGAAATGCGACATTTTCCATAAACGCCATTGTGCGATATCTCCGATTTTGAAAACACGTATCTAATTTTAGGATTCAATTCGATGATAATTACTCATTACCACACTCATTTCGCATCACTGAAAAGGCGGCATTAGAATGATAGAAGTTTAATATTCTATGTTTACATAAAATATCTTTATACTTTTGATCGTACTCTGTAACAACAAAATAGACCGTTTCATACACACCTCTATAAACTTTAGCTATCTGACCACAGCTTATCAAGTCTGACCCAGGGAAAAGTCTTGGTTGAAAAATCAAAGAATATAGTTTTCATTTTGGAGCCTGTAGCACTAAAATACAACTTCTCTTCAATCGCCCATCATGTCTATCTTCTCCCCAAACTAAATGAAGATTATCTAAGAGCCAAGCACGCTAGTTCATTTTATAAGATTTGATTTTGGAGTACGAATTCTTTTATTCAAAAGGTAGAAACCCATTAAGTGGAGCTACGTGTTGCATAGAAACACGATGGAGACCGTGAAAAAATGTACGTTTTAGTCGTAACGTATTGGCATCCTGATATAGCGGGCATGCAAATGAACAAGTTATTGAGAAAGAAAGCATAGTATATTCTATAGCTATATACGAGTTTAAAATATAAATATATATATAAAGTGCAGAATTTGCTGAGATTACATTCTTATCTGCAAAAGGCTCACCATTTTTTTTTAGTTTCTTTCTTACACTGCGCTGTCGAGTTCGCGTGATATAAATATACCCTAGAACATTAACAATTATAAATGTAAACTATTTTCAAGATATTTAAAAATGTCAGTAAGTGAAACTTAACATCTCATGCCTTGTGTTGGTTTAATCCCTTTGTTTGTCTTTCCAAAGTTTATGTAACATTAAAGGTGACTTGAAAAATCAAGTGTAGTTTTATTTCATAAAGTTGTAAGGAACCATGTTTGTAAAAGAGTTGCTTTCTGTTGTTCCCATTACCATTTCCCATTGTACAGAAGTAAAGCAACAAAAGTTGGCACACAACAGCTACTGAAAGAACCAGAACGACCATGGCAGTGGGACAATGTAGATGATTCAGCTACATAGATAACAGGCAGGCCCCAGAGAATGAAAAACTAGCTCCTCCTCAGTGAAACGCTGAAATAGAGTAAAAGAAAGCCTCCACAAACAGTCTTGCAAAATGCTTGAGGAGGATATGGGAATTTAAATTATCAGGTAAAAGTCCTGGTTTTTGTGGCAATAAGTGGTTCAAGTGTTGTAGTCAGTGATCAGAACACTTGTTAAATGGAGAGGATTACATTACTAACAGCCTTTGTTTGCTAAATCCGTAGCTCTTTCTTGAAAACCATGAGGAGACTGAGTATTCCGGAATTCTCAGGAATCATTCTAACACTTTGTTTACTGATAGCGGTTGGTACAAATTCAGGGAAATGACGCAGCTACATGACTTCCCTGAATTTCCAAAATTTGCTAACAACAGACGTCTACTCAGACACAGCCAAGGTCAAGTGTTGTTAAGGGCTACAAGTTATAAGGCAAGACACAGTAGAACTCCTCCCCCCCTCAATAAAAGATGAAGAGTGATGCATCAGAAAAGATCCACTGGGAAAATAAGAAACAGGATTGGGATGAGGAGGGGAAACGGAATGGCCTCTTTGTGGTAATGAAATTATGTAAACCATTCTTAAAGGGAGGAACAAACTACAAAAATATATCATCCACTATGAGTGCTGCATCATCTTCTCATTCACAACAATCGTTGCCGTAAAAATGTGCATCTGTTGCTGTACCACTGATATTTTCTACAGGTGTTAGACCTATGGGATCCTGTTGGAGATAGTTATATAATTTGAAGGATTATATCTGAAAGCCCCTTACTTTTCCTGTAAAAGGAAATGATAATTTAGTAAAAATGAAACCAGACTTCATAGCACCAAATAAAATGGTACAGTCTGCAAGCTGTGCCATGACGGACATAATCTTTGACAGTCCTCTGAGGTATAACTTAAAACATTATTGCTCAAGAGCAAACATGAAACTGAAAGAACATTAAAAGTATACGTCAATGCAAAATTAAATATTGTCTATTAAAGGGGCATTACTGTCATAAAGCTCCATAAATGTTCGATTTAAATAAATCATCATGTAAAATGCCCGATAAATATAGAAAAACGTGTGCAATTAAACTTTTTCCATGAAGATGAAAATAGAGGATTTCCTGAAAAAGATTGCACGTTAAATTTTTATAAGCAATTCAAGTTCTGGTTTCTTTCCAAAAGTTCTCTTACTAGCCGTTCTAAAGAAAACAGATGCTCGTCTGCATCTTCGGGCACAAGATTCCGGATGGAATTTGCAAGTTCAAAAAGGTACTCTGTGTTTCTTCCACTAGGACCAACTGCATTAAAAATCTGTTCCGCAATGTCTTCAAGAGGCGCTGGACCAAGATAGTTAGGATTATCACATGTTCCAATATATAGTAAGACATTAAAAGGTTTTATTGAAGGATCTTTTGGGTAGAAGACAACAGTTGTAGTCCTGTAGCCCCCTTTCTCTCTAAAGTCAAGGTAAGCTTTCACTTCTTCTTCTTTTCCTGCTGGCAGCCTGTATGCAATACCCCATACACAACCCTGTTAAACAAACATACAAATATCAAGTTAATGCACAGGTAACCATATGCGTCGGAAACAAATTCACTTTATTTATGGCATTAACTTATGAGCAAACAGGAATGGTTTTATGTGAGGTAAGCCTAGCATTTCTACTTCCCAAAGCAAGAAATTCGAAAAGAGATGGATGCAGCACTCCTTACTGTGATCTGTCAATAAATATTGAGTGAGGACTATTACATGAAATGCAACAGAAAATATCTTTCTCTCCAAAAATAAAGGGTATCTTCTTCCTAATCCTGGATCACTGACACAAACAGACAGTTGTCTATCAATGCTACACCCAGGCTTATTTTCCCTGTCCCATTACCCACAAGGGACTAGAACAACCAACCATGGACAAGTTTCATGAAGGTATAGGGCGGGTATATGTGTGTGCACATGGGTAACATTCAGTACATTTTAAAAACTCAAGTTGTGCTTGGTAAAGATTGGGTGTTTTTTTTGGCTCTGTGCACTCATTACAGGCTGGTAAGCTCAAGGTCGGTAAGGGAAATTGTTATTTGACATAAAAATCATAAATTTAAATTTTCTATCTCCAGTACCAAAAAGAAGTGTGTAATATTTCCAAAGGTAAAATGAGAATAACAAACAATTACGGAAACACTGAAACAGAATGTACCAAAGACAAAACAAATTGCAGGGACGGGAAGATAACAGATGCATACATGAAAAAATATTGGTGAAAAATAGCTATGGATCCGTTATGGAATAAGAGACGAACCAAGAAATATATTTTTATTTCTCCTACCCAGAATGTAGATATACCATGCAGTTGTGTTTTTGTGAGATTGTTGCTCTGTAAGGGACAAATACCTTCATTGGAAATAATACACATTTGTAAACAGGAGGCCTGTGGTAATAAACATGCTTATTGAAGAAGAAAATGGAGGGTCTTTTTACTACACAGTTACTATTAGAATCCACAGAGTTTCAAAAAGATAACACTTGACACACTCAACTGTTAAATGTAACAACTATGGTAAACGTGTTACCTAAAGCACATTTGGATACAAGTTGTCAACAGGGATTAATAGGGATAAACGACACCCTGATTCTTTTACATACCACTATGTGTTCACAGCATTTGCTTGACCATTTTGCAGAATTCAGCAAACGTACAGGACTTGAAATTAATGCAGGGAAATCCGAAATGATGGTACTAAATCTCCACCGCTCATTTAGAAACAACTTGATTGTTGATGGATCCCTCATTGAGCAAGTAAAGAGTTTTAATTATCTGGGAGTAACGCTCTCAGCGAAACGTACCTGGGATCTTCACCTACAAAAAAGTAACTCTCTCTTGTCACATTGGTCAGCAGTGATTGCGAGGAAGCATTGATTATCATGCAATAGAGCTGTTTCCCCTGAACTTGAGGTGTATCGAGCGGTGGCTTTAGGCGATGCGCTCTATGGGGTGGAAATATGGGGTATGGCTGATACCACTAAACTCTGTATTATGGAAAACAGGTATAGTAGGTCTATAATGAATGTTCCACATCTAGTTTTCCCCTAATACCGTTAAGGTGGGACCTAACCCTGAAATGAATAGATAAAGTAGCTCGTCTTAAAGTACTGACGCACTGGGTCAGAATTTGAACTACAGAGCTGACCCCATACAAAGCAGCCCTGCAGGAGTTGATTTTCTTAGATAAGAAATGTATCATACCTTGGCTGTGCAACCTAAGATCTTTATGTAGTAATCTAAACTTACTAAGTTTGTGGAAAGATCCTACCACGATGGATAGGAACTCAGTTAAACAAATTAAGGGACTCTACTGGGAACATGTCCTCCAAAGAATATGGTGTGAAAGGAGGCCTGAAAGACTTGTGGATAAAGATTAACGCACCAACCCTCTTTACAATTTAATTCATAACTCAACAGGATTGTCCCAGCTGAGGCTAAGTGCCTGTACATTCATTTTCGAATTGTCACATTGCAACTGAGCTCTTTTACTGCAAAGTGGGAACATCATGGGCCAAAACTCGAGGGCTGTCCATCTTGTTTTAATTCTGCTGAAACTGAAGTACATTTTCTTTTGTTTCGCCAAAAATATAAAGCCCCTAGAGCTAGATGGATACTTGCTCTATGCTGTAACTTGGGAATTAAACAATGTACGATAGCCTTACGTATATGAAAAACTGACACGACTGAAGCTATTGTATTTGCTTTATCAAGGTATCTTAAGTGTGCCTGGTATCTCCGCATGGCTGCGCTGAAAGCCGGAACCTGAGGTGATCTAATCAAATGCTAAATTTCATGAGCTTTGGTTTTCATTGGATTATCAGCAATTCTTGATAACACTGATATGAATGCCGTTTGATGATTAAGGTATCTAGTCAAGCAATATGCACTTTTTACCCTGCCTGGTTACGCCTCAGCTTTTAACCATTTAAATTGCTATCTTTTAAAAAAAAAAAAAATTGTGATTTTATATTCTGTGATTGTATTTTGTGCTTTTAGAACGTTGTTATAAATAACTTGTATTGTTAATTTTGTGGAATGATGCATGTATGTTTATCCGACTGTATTGTACTTTTATGGTCTTACGGCCAAAATAAAGTATATGATTGACTGATTGATTATTAGGCTTCTAATGAGACCAGGTTCCAGAGCGCTTCTATAGGAATGCAATTGTGTACGAGTTATTTATGTTTTAGAGGGTATCAGAAAAAGCTATGTAAAATTGTATTTTGTTGTAATGGTTATAAACAAGTGATTAATAACAAATACATTTACAGAACTAAAAATACACCCTAAACCAATGGAATAAGACACAAACAAATAAATATACGTTTTTACTATATTTCTTGTCCGAGTTTGGAATATGCACCTGTAGAATACACCTACCCTAACACGTTTAACAGCTGCATTGTTTGAACAGGACAATTCATTCAATCAGCAACAATTACGCTGTATGTGCAACAACAGAAAACTGCCTGCGCGCAAACTGGCCTATTATGTCCCTTAACAGGTGTCCCTGTGCTCTATATTGGTTCGAAAAGAACTAAAATACATCACAGCAAAGCAGACAGTCACCAGAAAGGTATAGAATGAAACCAATGAGGTTTTTCACTTCATTTTGCTTTTGTAGTCAAACTAAAAGCAAGTACTGGCAAAGCCATATGGTCTGGCATTGGCCACTTGCCTTTTGGTTTTGTCAATGCCTGTTTTGTTTTGATTTTTGCTAAGCTTTATTGCTGGAAAAGCTGGCAGGCGTCACTAATTTAAAAAAACTAAAATATTGGCTAAAAGCCAAAATACTGTGTTGGGCTAAAAACACGTTGCCACAGAAATCACTGTTACTTAAGGGTACTACTTTGAGTGTAGTGTGCTTCTTGTGAAAGGGCAGAATGCTGGTCACTCATAGTGAAGTTAGCCAATGGTTGTAGTGTACCAGTCTACTAGTTCATGCAGTATGCTATAATGGGTATCATAAAAATGTAAATGAAGAGTGCTGTTTGAAAGCCCCTATGGATAATTTTAGTAAAGCAAAAACGTCTTGGCTAATACTAAACCTAAAAACAAGTGTTATGCCACCTAAGAATCCACCATTTTCCCCAACATAATTTACATAAATAATCCACAGATAAAATAGAACTGTGCAATGATCTGAAAACATTTTTCTGATGTTTCCACTTGAAAGAATTCTCCAGCAACAAGCCAGAGCAGGGGCAAGTCAAAACAGGAACTGTGAGTCTGTGACAGTGAAAGGAAACAAAAGCACACATGGACGCTCAAAATTGGGTACTGCCCTAAACTTCACTTATACTATCAAAGTTTTAAAAAAATAGCTACAACTGCCATGCAGGCCAAACAAATAAACACATTACCTATCGTAATTGATAAGAGGACCATCAAGTCACTGAAAGAGAACTGCAGCATCAAATTAAAACAGGCAGACAAAGAGATGTAGTTTTGATAATTAACACCAGTGTATCATGAAAGCACAATTCCAGCTTTTAAATGTAAAATACTGCTGTAAAATACTACACCAAACTGTGGGAAGACCCAACCAAAAATACAAAACAGAATTTAACACAGTGATAAAGACACTCCATAATGACATTAAAGAACACATTGAGCAAGCCGAATACCAGAGAAGCCAATGCTTGTTAGGTTCTACATAATGTTCGAATACAAAGAATACACAATCAGAACAACTCAGAATGCTGTCATGAAAACCTCCCAGTTATACATAGGACACCACTCATCGGAATGCTGTCAGCATTTTCCCATGGATGCAGAGTCACTCTACACCAATAATGAACATATGGATGGGACAAAGGCTTTGGAGCTTAAACTGGAATAGGTTTACAGAATTCATCTTGACACACAACTATATAATGTTCGGATATAGCATATATCCCCTAAAGATTGGTACCACCACTTAGGCAGAGAAACCTCAGCAGTTCACAAACATGTTCTTGACCCGAATTGAGAGTGATTTCTTTGCCAACTGTGAATAAAAACCAGTACGATGCCTGTATTACTTTGATGACGATCTTATTAAAAGACACCTGGGGAGCAGGACCTCATACGATTCCAATCATGAATATAAAACTTCTCTCTTTTCGAGAAAGATACAACTGGATATGCTAAGCCACATCAGAGCAGAATGAAAACGGAGGCTTTGAGTTCCAACTTCATAAACCAGGGATATAACCAAAGAATTGCGAACTAGCAAATTCACAGAACATTCATGATCTCTCAGAGCAACCTCTACGAATAAAATGAAAATTGGCCCAAAGTGAGGTCTCAAATATCGTTACATAAACCCAACAGATAGAAATCATGCAAAAGATTGCCAGGGCGTTACAGCCCATTCTGTAGCAAGATGAACAAATGCGAGTCTTTCCAGGAATGCCCCTTCCCACCTTTCGTCATCCAACAATCTCAAAAGATTTACGGTAAGAAGACATGCATGTTAATATTATAGAATAGACTTATAAAATGAAAAAACATGTGTCACCTGCAGCTGCGGTCCGTGCAGGTAACAGTGGTGGGGCCGGGCGGGGGGTGGGGGTATTTTGAGGGACGATACAGAGGGAAAATTATTTATTTATTTAATTTTCCCTCGGCATCGTCCCTCGAAATACCTCCCCACCCGGCCCCACCGATGTTACCTGCACGGACCGCGGCTGGTCACCTGAAATCACATTCACAGTCTTGATACCATCAAGAGGGGTAAAGACTAAAAAGCAAACAGGATATTCACCTGGGCATCTATTGAGTTGGTAGACTTAACTAAGTATATAAAGTGTCCAGGAAGGGACTCTTATTTGAGAAAGCAGCCAAGCACTACTTAAGCAGAATAATCTCCAACAGAAGGGTCCCAGAAGGCCAGATAAACGCATTGCAGCAGGTTAGCCTTTTTCAGGATCCAACCACAGTTTTCAAGATCTTAAGACTGCAGTATCTAAGGTAATTGAAGACAGAATGGAAATGACATAAATATTAGTTCATGCAACTGTCCTATACAGTGAGGTGGTTTAAACTGGCACTGCAACTTCATGAATCACTATCCACACTAGGAAACTCACAACCCTTCACCTCCACCCTCAAAGATGGGAGGGTTGTAACAATTTGGCCTGACACCGCTCTTCCTTCTCCCTGAGGAACTTTCCCAAAATGTGACTTAGTTGACCTAAACCTGCAGGTTTATGTGGTCACTGATCTGACATGTGACTGACTATCGAAGGCAATCGAACAGCAACAGCTTAAAATGCTACTGTACTCCATCTCTATCTCTACAAGCAATCCAGAGGCATTTACCGAACATCTGAGACATTCTGTACAGCCCCTTACCCAACTATTCTAAATAATGTCTGGCCAAAATCCTTATTACCAGCAGCAGAACTAAATAGCGAGACAACTATGTGCCCATCTTCAAGATGCAAATATTTTCGATAATAGTTAAACCGTTCTTCAGTCAGACCTTGATGACTTGACACTTGAATCAGATCAGAGCAATATCAATACACTAACCTTATTAAATTTGTCAGCCGCATCATAAACACCACCCCGGCTACTTTACAGCTGTATGTATAGAAGGTACTTCCCCGGACTGGTTCAGCCCTTTTTGCAAAAATTACAAGCACTTTTTCAATTTACCCTCTTAAAAAGCCCAAGAACTCCCAGTAAATTTGGGTTTTTCTCAGACATCTGCACTTTTCCCCATCTTTTTAATGTTTATTTGAGCCCCACTTGTTAAGGCGCTTGAAAATACTGGGTTCAACATGTTCATGCATGCTGATGACACCCAAATACTGGTGCATCTAAAAAACAACGGTACAGCCAACCAATTTTTTCAATTAGTTATGAAGTTCTTTTGAGCTGGATGGGAAGAAAGTGGTTCAAACTAATTGCTAAAAATGAAGTCTAGCTGTGATCAGAAAACACAACCTTACTCTGCATTTAAAATTGGACTCTCCTCCCCTGCAAAAATCTGGAATGAGTTTATTAGCAAAGAAAGACTGAACTGGCAATGGCTGATCAAGTTTCCACAGTTGGTTCGTCCTGTATCTTCTAGCTAAAGAAACAAAGGAAATCTTTCCATGTATTATCTACAATAACACACAATGTGTTGCATATGCCCTCTTTGGGCACCATATTGATTATTGCAACTCTTTACTTGGAGGCTCTTTTTTATCCACTGCACAAAATTCTGATTTTTCAAATTATGGCAGCACGCTAGATCATGAAAGCCTCCACATATTATCATGCTGAACTTCTTCCATCCTAACTTCATTAGCTGCCCATTACGGTTTGTTTCCAATTCAAGCCCCTTTGCTTTGTTCACAGAAAGCTTTAGGATCAGACTCCAGTGTTTATCAGCCAACTTTAAAAAAGAGAATACCTCCCCCTCCAAAACATTACACTTGTCCACTGCTAACTTAAAAACGGTTCTTAAGTTTAATAAAAACAGAGTACGTGTCCATTGCTTCTCAGTATTTGCAGTGAAACTATGGAGTTCGTTTGCCAGATGATCCCCCACTTCATCGCCAATCTGAAAACATTTCTATTCTGGCAGGCTTTTTAACCTCCTTCAAATTTGCTCTCATTCTGTATAGTCTTGTGCCAAAAAACTTATGGTGACTGCGTGCTCTAGTATCTCTAACGTAACTAGTGGGATTTGCGACTAGCTGCAAGCCAAATTCTCAGCAATTCCAGAGGCTTGGAAAATGCTTTGTTCAATGAGTCCTTTACCATGAGGGAAGAGATCTAGAAATCGACAAGTATCCGATTTTGATGAAATGTCATAGAAGATATTTCCTAAAATCAAAAAGTAGCCCTCACCCACTTTTAGTAGTTTGTTTAATCACCGAGTTCCTCCTCACCAGGACCATTGCATGTGATGGGCTCCCTCGGGATATCTTTGCAAAGTGTATGATTTGTATGTGCTTTGTGATGCAAAATCACAGATTTCATTAGTTAACTCCAGTGCTTAATTTGAGCCGGTGGTTTCAGGTGCTCAGCACCGGCACTTAATTGTCAACACTGTAGCTTGACTGTCTACCACAGGGTATCGCTGTCTGGCTAATTTAGAGAAACTACAACAACTGTTAATTATTAATTCAATAGACATTAAAATGGACTATTACATGCCGCTCAAGACATTCTTATAGCTTTGAGGGTCTCAAATAGTCCGAACTGTCACACTTGTAACAGTGTGATGGTTAGCAGTTGCGTTGTTACTCTCATTGGCAGCATGACAGGGGCAATGCGTGGTGCAACCTGCAGTGGCGTTCCTGACGGGAGCCCTGGCACTTATGTTTTTTACAAATTAACACTGGTTAACTCATTATATGCATCTAAGTGTGTTAACAAACCTCTCACACAATCTAATTCAAGTGACCAAAATAAGAAAGGGGTAAGAGATGGTATTTTAACCACCTAATCACATGGCTAAAATCAGAGTCCAATGGGGTTTGCATTATGCATCCCCTATGGTGTTGTCTACATGCATCTGCCAACACTCAAGCCATACCCAGGCCACAGGCATTCATCAGGACTAGGATAATCTGTCCCTTAGGCTCCTTATTAAAACTCTTCAAAATATGCAGTGAAGGGAAGGAAAAGTAAGGAACTATTTCTTTCATGTGATGCAAAGACAGTTCTTGACTTTAGTGCAATAAAAATAAATCATTGGCAACTGTCTGTTGTTCAAGTATGTAGGGTAGGGTAGTGGGTCACTCTTTAGGTCATTACTCATCATTTATATTTTGTCTCACACTCAAACCAATGCACAATGGTAACACCATTTTATAATGATCACTTGTGAATTATCATGAACACATAGTGTGTCACCATGTTCACATCCTGCATCAGGTGTCACCGAGCACCATGTAAGTCATAGGCAACTAGTCTCTTCAGTCAAAATTATATTCAGTATGCACTCATGAGCCGGACACTCCTAATGTATCTCTTTTGATGTCAATATTAGGTTGTTAGAAATGACAAAATATTCAAGGCCCCAAGCTTACAATGAAGTCAGCCATTACCGATCGCTCACTGCTTCTAGAGTTTGAGCAACTAGGTAGGTAGCAACTTCTTGCCTGCTGGATGCAGTTGTCTTACATAAGAAAAGATCCATGCTTGTAGAAGGGCTGGGTGTGCAGGAAGACTGAATAAACACTCAAAGGGCTTGTGCCTTAAGTGAAATCAATTGTTTTTACTACGATTTTAAGACTTGACAAGTAATAGGTGTCTGAAAGATACAGCTACAGAGGGCTATAAAGCTATTAGAACATTCCGCTCCATGAGCAAAGAATTTTCTAATTGGAAAAACAAAGGCCTCTCGGAGTCTGTGGGAGGGGGGTTGTAACCCCCCGCTCCCCCCCTGCGTTCACACAGCTTTTGCTGTGAATGCTCTACAGTTAACAGCCAGACACAGCTGTTAGCTGTTTAACATTCACAGCAAGAGCTGTGAAAGGGGGCTAACGTCAGCCCCTGGTTCTCCCCAGCTTGGCTGAACTGCTTTTTGTAGTTCAGCCAAGCCAGAGAGATCCAGGAGCTGACCAGCATTCACTCCTTCCTCCTTCTGAAGCTCTAGTGACATTGAGCTACAAGAGGAGGGAAGGGTGAAGACTGTGTGTCCCCTCCTTCACGGACCCTGCCTTTTGCTTTTCTGTATCTAATTACTATATTTTCGAGAGGCAGGGCAAGGAGAAAGGCAGAGGCTGTGTATTACCATTGAAAAGTTGAGAGCAGCAGGCCTATACCAGTTCATATAGGCTGCTGCGGCTTCATTTTCTTCACTGGAGCTCTAAACATTCCAATGTTCTAATGCCACTTATCAAAGTCAACTCAACAGGCGAATGCTTATATGCACCCAACTCTGCATTTGGCACTTCCCCACTTGGCCACCCCCTTTACTATGTCATTCTTGACCGTACTCAAATTAGAATGCAGACCTAGCTCTTCCAATTATTCAGACTCAGATAAGGATTCTTGAGAAACATTTACCAAACTGCTCATCACACATTAGCCTTCATCATGTTCTCCATCATTGTCTACCACTTCAGTGAAAGGCAAACAGGGAAAAAAACTAAGCAGTCACTTTTTTCGACCAGCCACATGTTCCAAAGGATACACACACTCGTGAAGTCGTTACGTTCAATCGACTATCCGAGGTATGGCGTGGGCAGCACCCTATGTGCTAACCAAATCCACTAACGACTTGTGATCCCCACAAGTACATTCTGAAAGGGTCGAGGCCCCCCACAAACATGCCAGGGTCTCTCTCCCGATGGCACGAGTAGCTCTATCAGCACCCCTTAAGGCCCTTGATGCAAAGGGCGCCACTTCCTCACATCCTTCTTTCTTTTGAAGCAACATTGCTCCTAATCCATACCCATTGACAACCATCTTGATACAGATCATACAGTTTGCTACAGACTGGCATTCACAAAGCTCTTCTTAACACTAATGCATGAGTGAAGTAATTCCAGCAAACTTTGCAGAAACGGACCATAAAATCCAGCCACACCGAGGAACAACCGTAGCTGATGCTTGCAAGACAGACTTGGATCATCACTTATATGCAACAATAGGCATTCTTTCGGTTCTATTTCTGCACCTGACACATGGTGTCTAAAATAATTAAGTCTCCACCCCAGTCTTACATTTAAGACATTCCCCACCCTGCTACACATTCAAACTGCTGCCAAAGACTAGAGTCTGGCAAGGCTCAAGTTTAATCACAATAGTGGTGTGAAATACACACCTAGTTGAAGGTGTCAGTCTGAAAAGAACCAGGCCAAGAAATCCAACAACCTGAAAATATATGAGTCTGTCCATACCACATCATATTATGGACTCTTGAAAACGGTGTATGTTGACACTAGGCCTAATTACATTCTCTAATATTAGAATGCTCGCGCTGTAGTTACGAAGGATGTCAGATGTCGTGAGTCTCCGTGCACTTCCACTTAACAGTACCCTGGCGACAAGCCCAATGTCGAAAATACTGATACTCCCTTGAGTAGAGTTAACAGTTCTGTTTTGTTAGGCAGATCAATTAATCAATCAGGCAGATGATGATGATCCACCCAGATGTTCTTGTTAAGGTCATGCAAGCCAACATTCAGAACTTTTAATCTTTTCTATGACATCCTAATCTCTCCACTCTATCAAGTTCTTTTCTCAAGACTTCACTCAATCTACCTGGAACCTTCCTCTCTTTATTCAGGCTAAGAGACACACCATTCTTTGGTCTTATCTGATGGACAAATCCCTTCAACTTATACAGTTTCACTGAAAATAGTTGAGAACAAAACACACAAAGAGGGTTGAGGCAATGATGCCGCACCTGTCACTTAAAGTGGCTCAGCAGTATGGTGAAGGTGCTAGAAAACCAGGAAGTGCACCCCTCTCCACTTCCTATTGGGGTAATCCCCCAAAAACAATCACAAAAAAGGAATGGAATCAGCACACATCAATTATAAATCTCATTTAGAGTTCATAAAACATCAGGTATCCACGATGATTTGAAGAAAATGCCAGGTCCAGATTTTTCTTATTCTCTCAATTTTTTTTCGTTATTGATAAATATATGAAGTTGTTAAAATCCAATATTCAAAAATTCATTTAGCCAACGCGTTTCGTCTCGGGAGAGACTTTTTCTGGGCTCAGAATTGTATGAACGTTATGTGTTCGTATTCAAACAAAGAAAAGTTCTAAGACACAAATAAGTATAGTGCCAAGACAATCGTCTTAGTACGATGATAATTGTGCAGACGTTAACATTGAAAGGCAGGGTGGCCAGCGGCAATAGTCTCAGCGTCCGTACGCGAAGTTTGCAAACTTCGCGTACGGATGCTGAGACTATTGCCGCTGGCCACCCTGCCTTTCAATGTTAACGTCTGCACAATTATCATCGTACTAAGACGATTGTCTTGGCACTATACTTATTTGTGTCTTAGAACTTTTCTTTGTTTGAATACGAACACATAACGTTCATACAAGTCTGAGCCCTGAAGAAGTCTCTCCCGAGACGAAACGCGTTGGCTAAATGAATTTTTGAATATTGGATTTTAACAATGTCACTGAAAATAGTTTTCTATAGTGATCCTACCACCTCTCTACCTGTAAACACCTAATCTCATTATAGCAATCAATTGTTATAGATTTATAGATGGTTCGTATCAAGATTTATATTCAAGTATTTCTGTTCTCCCCACCCCAGCAAACAGGGCCCATTGTTCACCACGTAAACTGGGGCATTGTTTGCAACACTGCATTTAAACATCATTTGTTCCTTAATTTGTCCTACCATCACAACTTTTAGCACATAGACAATCATCTTTTATTTGAACTTGACCCCAAGTGACGTTTGGAAGTTCCTTACATTCGTCCTCACCAATTAACATGCAAGGTGACTCTGAATCATTAATCATCCAGATTCATTCGATTACAATAAGGGCCTTCACTGTTTCTATCTTCAATTGCCAATATGCCTCCCATACACTGCTCATCCTCCTATGCACCCAGATCCCTCTCATCATTTCCAGACAACAAGTTCATACTTCCTTTTTTGTCATTTCCAGAAGTTCTGCACACACAGGCAAAATGCCCTTTCTTATTACATCTACAACTAGTTATGACCCAACCTAGCCAAGTTGTGCATTGATTAGATGTGCCTTCCTAAAACAAGAAGGGAAGCACCCAGAATTCTGATCCTCTTTTCCAACCCATGTGTTTTCTTTTCTTCATAGTTTTTACCTTGGACCACTCACGCTTGCCACTTCAGACTGATTACTACTTCAGGAAGCTAGAGACATTCCCTTCATATAGTCTGCAGTATTCTCCAGCCTTCTAGCTAGGGCTATAACGTCTTCTAAAGTGATATAATCTACTGACTATTGGCTCTGACAGCACTAATTCAGCCATTCTTTCCAAAAGTGGGGATGACCATTAATTAAAAATCTGCCATTCTACCATACTGATGCGTGAATTTGAATACAGCTATATACTACACGTTGTTTTTGCAGATTATGCCATGCAAGGGCCACAGAGTGGATGACAGGGTGAGAACTCTGTGCTTTTTTCTTCTTGCAACACAATAACTCCAAGTCTCCCTGCAGGAAGTTGCATTTCAATTCCAATCAAAATGTTTTTAGTAGGTAGTAGTCAGCCACAACTGATGCGACTCATTGTAGCTTTGCATATGTGGTAGCATCAAATCCTCAGAAGTTGTTGCAGCATGTTGCATGGATGATTTGTGTCTAGGTTTGGTAAATTCAAAAGGAATTTTGTAATCACTGTGTCCAGTTAGCAAATAACCGGATTGAATACTTTAAGACGAATCATGCAGAACACCTATGTGAACATTGGTGCTTTGAATACTGTTACTGCTTGTACCAGACCCCGCAACGAAGGTGCAGGCATGACCAGTGAAGTAAGTCTACACATGTTTTTCACAGAAGGAAGGTGAACATTTTCAGACAGCAAGTCATTAGTTAACACAAATGCCTTTATCTCAGATTTTTAGATAACCATTTCAAGGGATGGTTCCCAAAAGCAGATTTTCTTATTAATCGAGTCATGGGAAGTACTTTGCTCTGAGACCAGCAGATTCTGTAAACAGAAGTCTGGGACCTCTGTTATTATATCCTGAGAGGTAACAATTCAAACACCATGCTGTGATACTGTGAGAGGTATATTGTATACATACATCAGTATCTTTGGGGGACCCACATTTGTTTCATTGCCTTTTATGCCATTTGACGGACGATTTCCAGTGGTTCTTAAGCCAGCAGAAACAGAAGTGGCAAGAGAGGTAACCTCTATCTAGTTTCCTTCCTTACTGGGAATGTTTCAGACACTTCACTACAATATATTTGAGACAGAGGTTTCAAGTAAAGCCAATGGGCTTTGACACCAAAGCCAGGTCCAAATGCAGCTAATTCCAGCCAGCCCATTCCACAGTCTAGAACGTTTCCGCATCTAGTGACAAGGCCATCATACCCTCCTGGTCATCATTGGGAACTTGCCTAAGAGATGTAGCAAAATCCTTAGGTTGTTTACTGAGGATTGCCCTGGCATAAATCCCACCACCAGCATGGTATGCCCAAGAGGCGGTATTAGTAGAATAAGCCCGTTGGCCAGTACTTTTGAAAGGATCTTTATGTCTGCATTCAACAGCGATGTTGGCCTGTGACTGTCACATAAATTTGGGTTAGAGAAATCTCACCATGAAGATGAATTCAGGACGCAGGCCTCCTCAGCTTAGCACCCTTGAACGTTTTGCACAGTGGTTTCAAGATTGTTGAATTTGTGGAACTCAATGGAGATGTGTGTGGCAGGGCTTTCCTGGTAATACATATAAGTCAGGAGTGAAAGTGAGAGAGAGTGAAAGAGAGAGAGTGCAAGTGAGTGTGTGTATGTGTGAATATTTTGAATGGAAATTTAACAGATGTATGTTAGATTGTCATATTATTTTTAGAGCAGCAGGTTGACATTAGTTGTGCTAACAAAATAGACAGCTGAGCTTTTCAGTCCTCTGGATACATGCAGGACTACACACAATGATTAGAGCTGCAAGGGCATTTAACTTTGCTCAGAGCGGGCTTGGAAAGAAATAAAAAGACAATATTTGCCAGCTTTCTGTTTGCGTTTGTTACAGAGGTGCTGCTAGTGTTCCTGAGCGATGAGATGGTAAGCTGTGCAGGTGTTCCCACTCCTCTCTTCACAGACAACCATTGGAGGAGAATGTACAAAAAGTACTAATGATTTGGGTGGAGCAGACATGGGTTGATTGTTACAGAAATATGCCAAAGTACTGCATCGGACTGCAGGCCCAATGGCTTTCTGAGGAATTGGGGGATACATACACTGCGAAGCATGAAAATAGTAAGGGAATTCTATTACCATTCAACCAATACAACAATCTTGAGACTAATAACATAAATGGAGATATCAGGTAGGGATTACACTAATTTAATGACAAAAGTAGGAATGTGTGATGTAACATGTTTGCAGTATTTCTGATATTCACCTTGTTTTATAGTCCAACTGCTGAAAATATCGTGATAATCACCATAATTCTGATACATAAGATTTATGTAAGAATTGTGCATAACAAATAATCTTTTAATTTACAATATCAACAACTGTATGTGTCTAATTCTCTAAGGTGCAGGTTGGGGGATCTGTAGCTATATACATTACCACCCCCATGTATATGATTTACTATAGTTGTCTTACTCATAACACTACTCATTTGTACGAGCATAGTTTTATGTGGTTCTCCTTTTCTCTGAAGAGGAATTCTATGCTTCATTCCTCTTGGGAATTAGGAGATTAACCCATGCGTGCCCTAAAGAAGGCGAGGCTTGACACTTTTGGGCCACTCAGGGCCAAGGACCCTGGAGATAATCTAAACACATTTAATCTTAAGCAGACAGGTCCGGAGGATTCTTGCAACCGTCCTCAGAAGATAGGTGAGGTGTCTTCATCTCCTGCTGTGGTTTGTTAAGGGCTTAACAGATGCAAAGGATCAGCCCTTATCATGAGTACCACTATTTAGTATTTGTGAGCAATGGCTGGAGAATCAAAGGAGAATGATTTGGATGTGGTTGAGCCACCAGAATACACCCAATCCTTAGCACTCCTATGATGGCAAGGGGATTCCCATTAAATGGGGGTGAAGTATTACTTGTGTTCGGCGCAGATCATATATACACCATAGAGCTGATTTACTCCTCGACTGAATTAGAGGGCTGTTCATGAAGTATGTCAAGATTAGAGCCTCCATCCTGATATGATCATTTTGTTTAAATTGAGGTGCCAGTGATTTATATTAAGCTCTTATCATTGCTTCTGAGGACACTCCCAGATCTAGTAAAAAGTTTACATACAAGTCCACCCACATTGCTAAGGTGGACATGATTTGTATTAGCTACATGCACACCACATATAGAATGGAAACATCTTACCATAGAATAGCCTACGTAAATGTTGTAAACATACACAGACAATTAAGACAGTGCATGTTTCAGTCTCAATGTACTGATGCAGTGGGGACTGTACAAACACCTACACAGACAAAGGAAATAGCAATTTATCCACAGACAATATACACTATAATGGGGGA
Organism: Calotriton arnoldi; assembly: GCA_963921515.1. Taxonomy (NCBI): domain Eukaryota; kingdom Metazoa; phylum Chordata; class Amphibia; order Caudata; family Salamandridae; genus Calotriton; species Calotriton arnoldi. The sequence continues at coordinate 4,265,785 of CAWUFW010000340.1, forward strand.
CTGCCCAATTAAACTAAATGATACACTGATTTGGTGAACAAGGAAAATCTATCAATTAGAAGCAGTGTTTCCTCATTCTGCTGTGCAGGATAAACAACACATTTTGAATATGTGTTTACCAGTTGGAATGGTAGCAAATGTATAACAGTGGAAGCCACGGGAAGTCCATTTGCTAGCCGATAAATATATCAAATTTATGATTGGAGAGCGATTCCATAGAGGTGAAACAACAAAGCCACAGAATAATCTCCTTGGGCCACAAACTCCTTAAAAACATCTACTTAAATCACAATGCTGTGCAAATATTTAACTAAGATAATATATAAATATATATACATAAAAATACAATCAATTTATCCCCTTCGGTGCTCATGACGGAACGAACGGTTCTGTCATGAGCACCGGTCGGCGTGTGCTGATGACGTCATATCACCCGCCCATGGGGGAAGCGCTGGCCGCCCATCGAAGCCCCCCCAAACAGAGATGGCAGCGTGCGCCGATGTCATCAGGAGCCGCCGGACGCGCTGGAAGCCATTTGGTTTCCAGCCGTCGGATGTAAAGGTAGGTTTTTCCTGGCAGGGGTGGTTTGGGCATGCACAGAGGCATCGGGGAGAGGAAAGAGTTTTTCCTCTCCCCCCCGATGTCTCTTTGCAGGGAATTCCTGCTGCATGATCATGCATGGGGTAGCGATCGCGCAGCAAGGGTCGTTTCCAAAGGGGGGGCATTTTGCGTCGGACGTTTTCTGCACCCCCCCCCTCCCCCAGCGACAGAACAGGCCGATTTTGAGGCCCATTTGCCCCGGGGGCGGGGGCAGAAAACACCACTAGCACCAGGGAATTTTAATCTTCGTGCATAGGGGCGGTCCCTTGAGCAAGGATCGCCCCAATTTTTTTCTAGTACTTATGGCCGTTTGGATTATTTTTGTTAGTAAATGGAAGCGACCCCTTGGGCAAGGGTCGCTTCTAAAGGGAGGCATTTTGTGTTGTCTGTTTTCTGCCCCCTATTTGGAGGCCCATATGCCCCCACGGGGGCAGAAAACCCACTAGCACCAGGGATATGTATATATTTATGTTTGGGGGTGGCCCCTTGGGTAAGGGTTGCCTCTATTGGTGGTAATAATTTTTTTAAATGACTTTTGCCCATTTTCTGCCCCCTTTGGAGGAGGTTCGGACCTATTTTGAGGCCCATCTACACCTAACTAACTATTGTGCCAGGTTGCGGTTCCATCACTGGTAGTTCTGCAGTTTGTGTAGTTGCAGGTGTTTGGTAAGAAAACAGTTTTTGTACTATTTACTCTAAATGAGTATCATTTCCCTGCATGAATGTGTTTTTTGTAAATGGTGTAATAATAGCAGTATATTTAGTTTCTGTTTTATTGTGTGTGAAAATCTTTTTGCATTTGTGCTCGATGTGTATTTTGTTGTCTTGTGAGTAATTGATTTTGTTTTTTCTTTCTAGTGGGATATCGTTGGTTTTTGCTGTGTCTCTGCAGAGTAGGTGCTGGTGAGTCTCGCTGTCTCAAGCAAGTGAGTGGTATCGTTTTTGAGTATATATATATATATCTTTGTGATAAAGCCGCACTTTGTTTATTACTTATTTTGCACAGTGTTGGTTGTTGTTGACTAATTTGTGAAGTCTCCTTTCTCAGTAAGGATTATGGCTACCCGCAGGATGACTGCTCAGCAGGTTGTTGATATGCTTTTCGAGTCTTCCTCTGAACATGATTATGAGACTGACTCTGCATCTGAGGCAGAAGAGGGAGCGGAATTGCATGTGAAGCTAACCCAGAGCGGTTTCAGCAGCTCATGGAGGAGACACTCTCCTGATGAAGGGCCAGTCCCGAAATGCATTGGGATACCTGAGCAGTTAAGAAAATATACGCTATAGTGTGAGGGCTTAACAGAATAAAATTGATGATTTCATACTAATAAATAAAAATAAGAATTGATCACATTGACAACGTTTATTGATTACCATTTTGAAGACTATCGATTCATAGTCATCCTGATAAGGCTCAAATGTTTTTTTAGCACGGAGTTCACAGTGGGGACGATACTCCCTTGTTGAGTACCGCATCAGAGTTCATTTGAATTTTCACTTTGGATCAGTAGGCGATAGCCACCTGCACTCAACAGTCCAAATGAAGTGAATACTTATTGTTGACCTTTAAATATCCATAAGAGTGCGACAGCCTTTCTATTTAGATTGAAAGACTACTTTGCTGATCACATTCCTCCCACGCCCAAATAAGACTTTCCCAGTCAGAGATGTAGAGTCTGTTTCCGAGGTAGTACGCGGATGGAGACTCGTATGTACTGCCCGAGTGTCCTTCTAAGCCTGCGCTGTGTGTGCTTGCTTGTTTTAGAATGTACCACACACACAAAAGTTTTTGGGAGCATCCATGAGTGTTAAAGTGAACTGCCTGGTCTGTATTGTTAAAGGTTGGCATTAGTGCAATGTATTTAGTTACAGTCTTTGTGTTTGCAGTTTTGTATTTGTATTTACTTACAATTTGTTTTCTTTTCTGTAAAAAATGCAATGTGGATTGGTGCTTGTCTGGCGGTGTGTGTGGACAGGTGCTTGGCTGGCATTGTGCGTGGACTGGAGCTTGACTGGCGGCGTACGTGGACTGGTGCTTGGGTGGTGGCGTGCATAGACTGGCGCTTGGCTGGTGGCATGCAAAGACTGGCACTTGGCTGGCGGTGTGTGTGGACTGGCACTTGGCTGGCGGTATGTGTGGACTGCCACTTGGCTGGCAGTGTGTGAGTAGTGAATTGCTGCTGGACACTACATACACACACTGGTAGCCAAACGCCAGTCAACACAATCTGTCAGCCGATGTGGTTGCTGTGTCAGGCATGTGGGCGAATGAAAGTGATGGGCCCTTGAATGGCGCTGTCTGTTGATGTGAGTGTTGTGATGTGCTGGGATTGTGGCTGGTGGCGTGAATGGTTTTGTGCGTGTCACACGTACGAAAGGTGTATGAATGGCCTGTAAAGAGGCTGGTGCCTTGTCGCGGCTTTACAGCTCAGGAGCTGTGAGTTACTGGTTGTGTTTTTTTCCTTTCAATTTTTAGTAGTGCATTTCATTTCTGTGAAATCTCTTGTTAATAAAATGTTATATATTGAAATATCACTCACCCTTGTGCCAAATCCAACACGTATGTGTGTGTACTTGAGGAATAGATGGTTGTGCAGTAATATTTCTCTTTTCTGCCTTTCTCTAACAGGGTGTACATTGCCACTTTTTGTGAATGTCGTAATGTGTTGGTTCCGCGGCTGGCGTGTGAATGGTCTTTTGTACATCACGTACGAAAGGTGTGTGAATGGCATGTAACGCGGTTGGGACCTTGATGCGGCTTTACAGCTGTGAATCACTGGTTCAGTTTTTTGTCCTTTCAATTATTAACAGTCATTTCATTTTTGTGAAATCTCTTCGTAATAAAATTTTATATATTGAACTATCACTCACCCTCGTGCCAAATCCAACCAGTATGTGTGTGTGCTTGAGGAGTAGATGGTTGTGCAGTAATAATTGTCTTTTCTATCTTACTCTGCCAAGGTGTACATTCTCTCTAGTTAAAATCTACCAACTCTAGATATTTTAGTAAACTAAACACCCACGGGAGTACACGTGGTCTCTCTCTCGTGGATCCCAACAAGTTATCTTACCCGCAATGTCCTGCAAACCTCAAAACGTGACTAAAGTCACATATTTTCCTTGCATTACTGTGCCATAATTTTCCAGTTTCAGAAAGAAAACACTAATTTCCTACTACCCAGCATTCCCCCAGGGCTCCCGATAAAAATGCCTAGTGCCCGCTACAGGAACCAGCCCAAAATGCAACGTGGACACATCACATTTTTCCAGTGGAAACTGACCCTTTTTTCGCAATGTGCCTAGCTGTGGATTTTGCACCATAGCTCAGCCGGCACCTTGGGAAACCTAGCAAACCTGTACATTTTTGAAAAATAGACACCCAGGGGAATCCAGGATGGGGTAATTTGTGTGGCTTTCACCAGGTTCTGTTACTCAGAATCCCTTGCAAACCTCAAACTTTGTTGCAAAAAACATATTTTTCTCACATTTCTGTAATGGAAAGCTCTGGAATTTGTGGGGAGCCACAAAAGTCCACCCACCCAGCATTCCCCAAAGTCTCCCAATAAAAATGGTACCTCACTTGGGGGATTTAGGGGAACACAGAATTGTAGAATAAGTGCTATTACCAATTGACTTTCTATGTATTTCTGCCTTCCAAATGTAAGACAATGTGTAAAAAAAGTCATTTTGAAAAATGTCCTGTCATTCATATGCTAGTATGGGTATCCACAATTTTGGAGATGTGCAAATAACCACTGCTTCTAAACTCTATATTTTGTTCCCATTTTGGAAATACATAGGTGTCGTTGATACCTATTTTTCACTCTTTATATTTTACCAAAAGAAATGATATTGCTATTGACCCGGTACACAATGAAAAAACATTGCAACGCGCAGCTCCGTTATTGGCTCTGGGTACCGCGGGTTCTTGGTGAACCTACAAGTCCTTTATATCACCACAACCAAAAGGGTCCCTCGGACGTACCGGTATATTGCTTTAAAAAATCTGGCATACTTAGAAGAAGTTACAGGTTAAAACGTTGGCACAAATGGCTGTTTTTTTCAACTCAATTTCAATATTTTTTTATTTCAACTGTTAGTTTCTATAGGAAAAACTTGAAGGATCTACACAAATGACCCCTTGCTAAATTTGTCTACTTTTCAGAAATGTATAGCTTTCTGAGATCCATTCTTGCTTTCACACCCATTTCTACCACTAACTGGAATGAGGTTGAAAGCACAAAAAATAGGAAACATAGGCTATGTCCCAGTAAAATGCCAAAACTGTGTAGAAAATTGTGGTTTTCTGACAAAAGTCTGCCTGTTCCTGAATCTGGGAAGATAGTGAATTTAGCACCACAAACCCTTTGTTGATACCATTTGCAGGGACAAAAACAGACGCTTTCTTCTGCAACACTTTTTCCCCATCCCCCCCCCCCGAAAAAAAAAAGAAATTTAGCTGTATGTTGGTCTGGGTGCCCTCCAGGGGAGTCCACAAACCATGGGTACCTGTAGAATCCTTAGGATATTGTAAGAAAAGGACGCAAATTTCAGCAGCAGATAGAGCAGGTAAGCTACTCGCGCGTATGATCAGGCAACAACAAGCGCAATCGCCCATATTACGCCTACAATCAGCTAATGGGCGCATCCTCACCAAACAGCATGACGTACATTTGGAATTCACTGCACACTACGCCAAAGTGTACAGCTCCCCGCATCGAGTAGGAGCACCGGACCTGAACGCCTTCCTTTGCCCGCTGACATTACCACAACTCACTACCGAACAACGAGACGAGTTGAATGAGCCCATTTCTCTGCTAGAAATACACGAAGCGATACGATTGCTGGCCACGGGCAAAACACCAGGGCCTGATGGTTTCCCGACTGAATACTACAAAGCCTACCAACAAGCCCTGGCACCGCAGCTCCCAAGTATGTACCGTGATGCACAGGAGTCGGGGACTCTACCTGGCACGTTACGGGAGTCACTGCTGATATCACTACCGAAACCGAATAGAAACACGGAGCTGCTTGGCTCCTACCGCCCGCTAGCACTTCTAAATACGGATTATAAAGTGTTAGCCAAAATCTCGGCATGCAGACTGGCCCCATTGGTCCTCTCACTAATCCATCCAGACCAAAATGGATTTGTGCCCATTCGCAGCACGTCGCTAAATTTAAGCCGCTTCTTCAGGGTGGCGCACTACTCCAGAGCTACTTGGGAACACTCGGGTGTCTAGTTTTGGATCTAGAAAAGGCGTTTGATACCCTGGAGTGGGGGTTTTTTATTCGCTGCACTGCGCAAATATGACCTAGGCGATGAGTTGCTGGACCTCGTTCAGCTGCTTTACACTCAACCAGTGGCCAGAGTCAAAACAGGCCCATATCTGTCTGGCCAGATCCCTATTGAACGTGGCACGCGGCAGGGCTGCCCATTGTCAACGCTTCTATTTGCGCTGGCTATCGAACCGCTGGCCGAATCACTGCGCAAGTCGCAGGACGAGTGGGTAATTCCCCTGGGCGTTGGCCTGCACAGAGTATCATTGTATGCAGATGGTCTGCTAATATACCTTAAAGATGTCAGGCTACCCTGTGAGATTGTAGAGCGAACATTATTAGAGTTTCCGCCGTTTCGGGGCTCCACGAACTGGGACAAATCGTGCCTGTATCCCGTCACAGTGACCACTCCGGACCTGCACCTGATTATCGCTGGCAAACCAGTACACTGGCAGTTGTCTGCATTCCGATATCTGGGAATACTCATATATGACAACCCAGCAGCCTTACTTGAGGGCAACCTGGTGCGCGCCGTCGCTGCGGTGCAAGCGCAGATGTCCTTTTGTGGCACATTGCCACTGACGGTCATGGGACGGATTGAGTTGATAAAGATGGTGGTGCTCCCGCGCCTCTTGTACCACTTCGTAAATTTGCCAACCTGTCGTAAACCGGCGTAGTTTAAAAACCTAGAAGTAGACATGAGGAAATTTATTTGGGGCGGGTCGCGTAGCAGAGTTGCCATGTCCAAGAAGTACCCCACGACTACTAACGGAGACCTTTCACTTCCAAATATGGAACAATACTACCTCGCTGCCCAGCTTCAATGGGTGGCTAGATGGTTAAGTGCGCGCCATCCGGAAGACTTGGCGACTCATGTGCCGGGACTCACACATCCACAAGTAATTGAGTTGTTCCATCACAGCAGAAAGGGCAAGCTGCCAGCCCAGCTGATGTTGGAAGTAGCCCACTACTGCTACCGCCGCAGTCTGCGAATCACACGTTGTGTGATCCCATACGCACCGTCCATCCCCATAGTGGACACACCCAGGAGACACCGCACTATCACTGGTGCGGAGCTATCGCAATGGGAGGAGGCTGGCATCCTAACACTCGGGGACCTGTACAGCGAAGGGCAGCTTCTGCCTTTCGATATGCTTGCTGAGGACTCTGGTTTGCCACAGGGTCAGTTATAGCTGCATGCGGCAGTGATCCGCACATTACAGACGACATGGGGCAATATAGCGCAGGAACTGCCCACACATTTAGCCATGCAATATCTGCCTGAATTAGGGGCAGGCAGTCACCTCGTCAAGTGGTTTGCTGAGTCTCAGAGCGCACATGGCACCACAGTTGAGCTCCCTGCGAGCTCACTGGGATGCAGACCTGCAGCGTCCCAGTACTGAGCGTGAATGGATGACCATTCTTGAAGGTCCCACCCGATTCCGGCTCATCCAATACTACATAGTACACAGGGCTTACCTTACACCCGCCCAATAAATAAATATTTTAATCGCACCAACGCCAGCTGCCCACGATGCGGGGAAGTGGGAGGCGACCTGCTTCACATGCTCTAGTCCTGCTCAGTCATACAGCCATACTGAAGGGTAGTCATCACGACCTTAGCACAATGCACGGAGCGTACACTAAACTGGTCATGGGAGGTATGCATACTGGGATTGTACCATAGATCGGGTAAACACAAGGTGACATCACGATACACAGACTTGGGACTCATAGTGGCCAAGCGTCTGATCACGCGATGCTGGAAATCACCTGAGTCTCCTGCAGAAAAGGCCTGCTTCCAGTCGCTGCTCTGCTGGGCACAGGCAGAGAGTATAGCACTGCGTCGTGAAGATGCGATAGGTATTCGTAAGCAGCCACTCTCGATTAACTGGGATGCGATCCTGTCGGATTTCCGTATAATCTATAGTCAGACTGAAGAGCCTAATAATAAATCGACTCAGCCTGGAAACTTCCGTCAAGGAAGGGAATGGGCCAAGCTACTGAAAAATAAACATGTTTCGCTACTCTCGGAACAGAATATATTTGTATCTAGTAAGTCGGTTGAAGAAAACTATCAGATTTTCTGTGATCAACTAAACCACACTCTGGATCAGATTATTCCAGTAAAGAGGTTAAAGAATAGAAAGAAACCGTCAGCCCCTGGTACAGTGAGGACCTGAACCTGTTGCGAAAAACTGCAAACAGGCTGAAAGAAAATGGAGGAAGTTCTATGTTGACTCAGATAAAAAGCTCTGAAAATACAACTTGTTTTATATAAAGAAGCGATTGCTAGGTCAAAAGCTGAACACTATGCTAAAACTATCTTGCAGGCTCCTAATAGCCCGAGAACTCTTTAACATAGTGAAGGACCTATCTAATCCGGCTTGTGTGAGCAATAAGATTAGGGCGACACAAAAGCTTTGTGATGATCTTGCTGTCTATTTTGATGAGAAGATCAACAAAATTATTGACGGTCTTAATTCAAACAATAAAACTAGTATGGATGCTGAAAATGATCTATTCATAACAACCGTGGTAGAGCAACAGGAAGAGGCAATAAACAGTGATCAACAAGCAGTGTTAGAGTGTTTTCAAATTCCCACTGAGGAAATGTTTAATAAACTAGCCCTGAGTGTGTCCTCTGGCTCGCCACTGGATCCTCTTCCGCAGAGGATATGGAAAGATTTAAATTCAGAACTATTTCCTCGGTTGTGGCAGATCTGCTGCCAATCACTGCACAAAGGAACCGTGCCAGAAGGCTGGAAGCAGGCAATGGTGACTCCGTTGCTTAAGAAACCCACACTTGATTCTCTTTGCCCATCCAGTTTTAGGCCTATCTCTTTGCTGCCCTACCCTGTAAAAATTCTGGAGCGAGCAGTCAGTAAATCCCTCTCCCACTTTCTAGAAGAAAATCATCTGCTAGATGAGGCTCAATTTGGGTTTCGCTCTGGGCATGGAACAGAAACCGCCCTAGTGACAGTCCTTGATAACCTGAGAATGCGGCCCGATAATGGCAACTCGATCATATTGGTACTATTAGAAATGTCTGCCGCATTCGATACGGTGAACCACAGTATTTTACTGAAAAGACTCGAGAATATCGGAGTGAAGGGTCTGGCACTGAAATGGTTGCGGTCCTATCTGACGGGCTGGCAGCAGGCAGTGACAATTCCACCTTTCACATCCCCAAAGACCCCCGTGTGCCACGGGGTACCGCAGGGATCAGCAATAAGCCCGATCCTATTTAAGATTTATCTGCGCCCACTTATCCCCATTATTAAGTCCTTTGACATTGAATTAGTCAACTATGCAGATGACACGCAACTGATGTTCTCACTAGAAGGAAACCAGGCAGTCTCTCTGGATAAATTCCAGGAGTGCATGCAAAGCACCACAAACTGGCTAAAAATAACTCTCTACAATTTAATGGAGACAAAACGGAAATCGTATATTGTTCTATGAATAAAATTGCTCGCCCCTTCCCTACTGAATTCCGACTCAACCCCACAGACAAACTATTAACTCCAGCCAGAACAGTACGTAATTTGGGGGTTATGCTGGATGATAACCTTCAGCTGGACTCACAAGTTAATAAAACAGTTGGCACCTGCTTCTCCCTGATTAGAGCCCTACGAAAGATCCTTCCGCTGCTGCCTGTTACCACCAGGTCACAAGTGGTGAGGAGCGTAATTCTGAGCAGACTGGATTACTGCAACTCATTGTACCTGGGTGCGCCAAACTCAGTGATACTGAAGATGCAACGGATCCAGACAATAGCAGCTAAATTAGCTTTAAACAGGCAGCGCAGATCCTCAACATCCCTGGCTCTGAGGGACCTACATTGGCTACCAATTTGTCAGAGAATACAATTTAAATCCCTCTGTATTGTGTTCAGAGCAGTACATGGAATGGGTCCGAAATCCTTGCAGAAAAACTTTACTCAGTATGTTCCCACGAGAAATCTCCGTTCATCAACTGCAAATTTGGCGAATACTACAAGACTTAAAAAAACTCGGACTGGTCGCAGAGCCTTTGGCGCGGCAGCCTCACTGTTATGGAATGATCTCCCCTCAAATATTAGACAAACCCAAACCTTGTTCCAATTCAGGAAGATGCTGAAGACTTGGTTATTCCCGAGGGAGGAGTAACACGAGTCTCACAATCTGCTTTCTGGGGTAGACCGCCTATACGTACATTGACAACATGGTAACTCGCAGCGCCAGGATACCCTTGGGGTGACAGTTTGCGCTATAAAAGTTCAGTTACAATACAATACAATACACCTGTTGAAATGTGAGTCAGACCCTAACAGCATAACTACACCACAAGGCATATACCAGCGCCTCTGTCACCAACGCAATTAGGGCAGTGTACGTAATGTTCCCCACTGACAACTAACCAAACCAAACAACACAGCAAGCAGTAGATACTCGTTGTGGAGAGGGTGCCCGTAAGGTAGCACATAATTGGACCAATACACAACCAAACGCTGCGCGCAGACAAACAAATAGACCCCATAGTAGTAAGGAGATATATGATGTGCATCGTGTTGCTTTGTTTTAATGTTACAATTTCATACATAGGAGTCAGTGTGTTATTTTATTTCAATGTTATGTTGCAAATAACCTTGTCCTACATTCACTAGGTCAGCGAATCCATCAGAAAAGTATTAAGTACTTGTACTAAGTACTAATTGTTGTTGTTTAATTTAAATATGAGTCGCTAGAAACCAGACTCAGGCGAAACGATTGAATCAAAATGTAAATGTGACGCAACTATATTACCCGAGGTGAATTGTAATAATAAAAATCAATAAATACTTTTAAACAAAAAAAGAAAAAGATGCAAATTTGACGTGGCTACCTTATGTGGACAAAAAGTTACAGGGGCCTAAGAGCGAACTACCCCAAATATAAAAAAAAAAAGGCTTAGCAAAGGGGGTGAAAAGACCTAGCAGTGAAGAGGTTATTATTTACTTAGTAAAATCACTAACAATACATGCATGAAAAAAAACAAGAGATTAAAATACAGATGATTAAAAGGGATACCATATAACTTTACAAATTCAATGCCCTCTTCTCATTTCTCGTCATAAAAAAGTTCAATAAATTCTGTTTTAATCATCTGCCATGCTGTCTGTGCAAATAACAGTAATGGGTATTTATTGTCTTTTTGAGTTTGTTTGTTATATTGGTGTATGTTATATTTTCCATTTGTGACTACTTTGATATGAATCTTTCAGTGAAAGATGTCTTTTTACTTGTCCTGGAGAAGGTAGTTAACAGCCAGACAGACTACCGAAATGCACTGACGGACGTCGAGAATCTACTTCTCTTCTCACTTTGTTTGTTTGAAATAAGAATTATAATGCATTCAACCCATATTCAGCAATTTATGGATAGGCCACCTGAAGAACCTAGAACAGATGCTGGTCAGGATACAGGGTACGAAGGTGACCATCGAGCCAACCAAGTGGCAGGTGTGGCAGTCAGTTGTAGTCTTTCCGGGGTGTCAGGAGGGTAACAGGAAGATTTATCAGTTGAATGCCAAGATTCAGTCAATATTGGAGTGGGAGATGCCCACTACCCAGACTCAGTGAGAGCCTTTTTAGGACTCACTAGTTACTAAAGAAACTTCTAGCCAACTATAGGGGCCTCTGTGACAGCTCTGACATCCTCCAAGAAGTACGCTGAGAAGGTCACTTGGACTGAAGAGTATCAAAAAGCAGTGAAGGAACTGAGGAGATCACTGTGCAATGCAACTACTGAAGGCTCCTGACTATAGTAAGGCCATCATTGTACAGATAAATGCCTCAGACAAAAGAGTTGGAGGTTTGCAGGCTCATCTTGATGACAAAGGGAGAGAGCATCTGGTGGCCTTTATTAGTCGTAGGTTACTACTCTGAGACCAAAACTGCGCAGCCATTGAGGAGGAGTGTTTTGTCATAGGGAGGGTATTTAGAAGCTTACAACTGGATCTGTTTAGTACTAAGGTTTGTGGTCCCGACAGATCACAAACGACTCAAGAGACTGATAGCAATGAAGGGTGAGAATCCCATTTTATTATCTTGCTGCAAGCTCTAGATTTCACAGTACAGCATAAAGATGGAATGAACCATGGGAATGCAGGTGGACTTTTACTGCTGGATTTGCACAGCTCTGCCAAGTGTTACACATCTTGCGGTATGCCAACGCTTTTTAAGCTAATGTACCGCATTACCGCAAGTAAAAATGTTGTCACACTCGGCAGCTTATTAAAAAAGTTGAGTGTATTACCTCTTTTTGTGCTCTATAGTATCAACTATGCTATTTTTCGTTAGGCTACCGATACACACATGGGACAGGTGGCACTCAGCAGCCACTAGATGTTCTAGTATGTTACGACGAGGCTGGGTGATTCACCCTGATTGGACAGTGTTTCATTTGCTGGTGCAGCGCAGGCTGACCTGACTACCTCCACCTGACTCAGATTGTCCAGCACCAGTATGCACGTGTGTGTGTTCTAGGGCCTGCCCTGCACCAGGAGGTTTACTGCTGCCCAGCCAGTGGAGTGCGTGTGCTGATGAGGGAAGATCAGCACACGCTGGGTATGCAATGTGAATAAAAAAGCATTAGAATCCCAGCAAGTCTGTTCCGGCCAGGAGATGCTGATATCATGGAACAGAAACTGTTCGGGGGTTCTCAGACGCTCGATGGTGCCAGGTGAGCAGAGCCATATCAGCCCTTTCTATGAAGCACAACTTCTGTGTATTCTTGAGCCACTTGCACTGCCAATGGCTTTTCAGTAGCTTCTCTGTATAAAAATGAAGCTTGCACTGATATTCAATTTGCTAGGGCTCTTCTGTGTGCAAGAGAAGATTTCACTGCCGCTGGCTATTCTGCTGTACTGTATGCAGCTCTTCTGTGTCTGTGAAGCTTGCGCTGCGTGTTCTGTGTGTTTTGTATGCATGTCGACATATAGCAAGGGCAAACTTTGAAGTTATGCCAGTGTGGCCAGGCAGTGTTTGACTGGCCCCCTTAGACACTGAGGCAGCAGCAGGCAGTTTTGTTTTCCATGGTGCACCTGTCGCTGCCAGAATGGTGCCTCCTTTGGTCAACGCTCAACCCCTCACTGCTGGTCTGTGGAGGAGGTTGGTGCACTTGAGTGGAGCAGCACAAAATATGAAGCATTCTGGAAGTCCGTAAAAGCCATATTTTACATAAAGCTGATTCAGCATGGAGTGAGTGGACAAAAGAGGGCTGTTTGCCCTCTGTCACTCTTATGTGGGATAAGAATGGTCTTAGGTATGTGACCATTCAGGCAAAGCGGACGTTAGTGGAAGGAAGTTTGTGGCTCCCCGCAGATTCCAGAACTTTCCATCAGAGAAATGTCAGGAAAATGTTTTTTTTGTCAAAGTTTGAGGTTTGCAAGGGATTCTGGGTAAAACAACCTGGTGACAGCCACGCAAGTCACCCCGTCGTGGATTCACCTAGGTGTCCAGCTTTCAAAAATGTACAGGCTTGCTAGGTTTCCTAGGTGCCAGCTGAGCTAGGGCCAAAAGAAGAAGTTACTTACCTTCGGTATCGCCTTATTTGGTAGAGACTCTATCTAGCAGCAGATTCCTTACCTTAGAATTATCCCCAAGCATCAGACTGGATCCAGACATTTTTTGTGAGCAGTACCCCTGTGCGCCGGTAGGTGGTGTTTTTCAGCTCCGCGTGGCATAGTCCGCGCCGGAAGTGACGTCCGTGGTGCCTATAAAGGTGCCACCCAGGAGCGCGGAAGTCAGTTACTTTTCACTACTTTCCAAGCCAGAAGCACAGAGCCACGAAGTACACGGACCACTGGTGTGGAAAACTAGGGTCCTGAAAGGGGGAAGCCCTGTCCCTAGAAATCCATTTGCAGAGCGGGGTGGGTAGTTAAGGAATCTGCAGCTAGATGAAGTCTCTACTAGAAAAGGCGTTACCGAAGGTAAGTAACTTGTTCATCTGATAGAGACTTCTAGCCGCAGATTCCTTACCTTAGAATAGATACCCAAGCAATACCCTACTGAAGACGGGCATGCGGACCAGTTTCACATGAGGAAGTCCTGCAGGACCAAATGGGCAAAGTTCCTATCCCGACGGACGTGACTGTCCAAACAGTACTGTTTGGTAAACATGTGCAGGGAAGCCCACGTTGTTGCCTGGCAGATGTCCAGGACCGGGACTCGGCGAGCTAACGCAGTTGTGGCAGCTTTAGCACTGGTGGAACGAGCACGCAAACCCTCAGGGGGTTGCTTCTTATCCATTGCGTAGCAGATTTTGATACAGAGAACAATGCATCGTGAGATGGTCCTCTTCGGTACAGCATGTCCTTTTTTTGCTTCAACATACCCACAAAGAGTTGGTCGTCCACCCGGAACTCTCGCATGCAGCCAAGGTAGAAAGACAACGTTGTTTTTGTGTCCGGACAGGAAAGTTGCTCCTCTTCCTTGGAGGGATGAGCGAAGCATAAAAAGGAGGCAGAGCGATGGTTTGGCCTAAGTGAAAGGGAGTGATTACTTTCCGAAGAAAGGAAGCTCTAGTATGAAGCACCAGTTTGTATGGGTAGATGTTAAGATAATGAGGCTTGGATAACAAGGCCTGAAGCTCACTGACCCACCAGGCAGATGCTATTGCCACCAGGAAGGCGGTCTTGATTGTAAGAAACCTGAGAGGACAGATATGTAAGGGCTCAAATGGAGTGCACCTCAGCAATGTTAGGACCAGATTAAGGTTTTAATCCTTTCAAAACCTATGTACAATAGGGGATTGGAAAAGGGAAGGTTGGTCAGGCAACAGGAGAAAAGCAGCGATTGCAGAAAGATATCCCTTAACAGTCCTACGCAAGGGAAAGGATGAACAGGAGAACCTCAGAGAGGGGGGCAGAAGAGGATCAATTTGTCTTTCAGTACACCATGCCACAAATTTTGCCCAATGGCAGGGGTGAACTGTTTTGGTGGAGGGACGCCTGGCTCTCAAGATGTGGTTACAGACTTTGGGAGGAAGGTCGAAAGCTGTCAACTGTCGCCACTCAATCTCCACGCAGGAAGGTGGAGTGTTGAAAGGTTCCGGTGGAGAACCTCCCCTGCTGCTGTGACAGAAGATCCTCCCGAAGGGGCAGCCTGATCTGAAGACCAATGGCCATGTTCAACAGCTTGGGATACCAGACTCATGGTATAGGCGGAAAGGCGTAGAGGAAGCCTAAGCTGCATTTGAGACGAAAAGTGCCTCAGAGCGGAAGCAGCCTTCGAAACTCCAGCATGCACAACTGCTGACATTGCGCGTTCTCGTCGATGGCGAACAGATCTACCAAAGCTCTCCCCACTGCTGAAAGAGACCTTGCACCACCTCCAGATGGAGACGCCATTCGTAATCTGCGAGGCACCTTCAGCTGAGTTTGTTCGCTCTGGCGTTCAGACAACCTGCCAGGTGTTGAACCAACAGATATATGTCCTGCTGTCCCAGCCATGTCCAGAGACGTGGCTTTTAATGCCAACCGATCACCTGGAGCTCCAGCAGGTTGATGTGAAGCCTGGACTCCACTGGAGACCAGAGGTCTCTGGTCTCCATCTCTCTCAGATGAAAGCCCCAGCCCAGAAGTGATGCATCTGTCAGTACCATTAGCTATTGGTGGGGAAGGGAGAGGGGTCTGCCGCTGACCCAATCGCAGTTTGTCAGCCACCACTGCAGGTCTTTTGCAGTTCCCTCCGAGATCTGGACCAGGTCAGAGACATTCCCCTGATGCTGCGCCCACTGGAACTTCTGGTCCCACTGCAGAGACCTCATACACAAACGGGCATGTGTTACAAGAAGGAAGCAGGAGGCCATGAGGTCCAACAGCCTCAGAGTCAGTCTCACTGAAATCTAGGATAGAGGCTGAAACATCGGAAACATAGCCCGAATATCCTGGACTCAGTGCTCGGGAGAATAGGCCCAAAACTGCACTGTGTCCAGAACGGCTCCAATGAAAGGGAATGTCTGAGAGGAAGTCAGGTGTGACTTCGGGAGGTTAATAGTGAACCCCAACGAATGTAGGAGATCCGCAGTAGTCTGGAGGTGGGAGACGACTGCCTAGGGTGAGCTCGCCTTCAATAGCCAATCATCAGGGTAGGGGAGGACTGGAACCCCTGATCTCCGCAGATGTGCTGCAACCACTGCCATCACTTTTGTGAACACCTATGGGGTACTGGTGAAGCCACAGGGGAGCACGGCAAGCTTGAAGTGCCTGTGACTCACCATGAATCGCAGGTAGCACCTAAAGGCCAGCAGGACAGGGGATGTGTAAATACGCGTCCTGCAAATCCAACGCCACCATCCAGACCCCAGGGTCCAGCGCAGACAGGACCTGAGGTAGGGTGAGCATTTTGAACCTCTCCCGTTTCAGGAAGAAGGCACAAGTCTAGGATAGGACGATGGCTGCTGTCCTTTTTGGATGCCGAAAAGTAGCAGGAATTGCAACCATTACCTACTTCTGATGTAGACACCTTCTTGATGGCTTCTTTGTCCAAAAGAGCCAACACTTCCTGATGGAGCAAGGAGAGATGGTCCTCTGTACGAGATAAAAGGCAACGTATGTGATAATTATTGGATGTGGTACATACCTCAAACTTCGTTAAATTTCGGCAGGTCAAACGTTCCAAAATTTAACAGTACAAATAAGTACGCTATTTACCATACCATGCACATTTTAGTGTTAAACACCAAAATCTGCATGTTAGTCCCCACAAACTCGCAATAGGTGCTATTTACCCAACCTGATAAGTAACATACCCCGTGGTAGTGCGCTAAATTGCACATATTCTTGTAGCCAGGGCTTCTGCGTGAAAGCATGCATGTGAAGAACAAGTTACTTACCTTCGGTAACGATATATCTGTAAGAAACATAGGTTAGTTATAGATTCCTTACCTTAGAATCTCTCCCAGGCGTCAGACTGGATCTGGAAAGTTTTTCGTCAGCAGTACCCCTGCGCGTCTGAAGGTGGCGTCGGTCGACTCCACGTCCGTCGTCGTGGTCGCCAGGATGATGTCGCGGAAGTTACTTAGACGCCGCCCTCGTGCGCTCATGTCAGTTCTGTACACGAATTTCCACGCCAGAAGCGCAGAGCCATGCAAGACACTGACCACTGGTGCACACAACAAGGGCCCTGAAAGGATGTCCTTAACCCTAGAAGTCAGTTCAAAGAACGGTGAGGATGGGTGGAGCGGTAAGGAATCTATAACTAACCTATGTTTCTCACAGTTTTATTGTTACCAAAGGTAAGTAACTTGTTCATCTGAAAGAAACAGTTTGTTATAGATTCCTTACCTTAGAATGGATACCCCAGCAATACCAACCCCGGAGGTGGGTCTGCGAACCAAGTTCACACCAGAAAGTCCTGGAGAACAGAACGGCCAAAGAAGCCGTCTCTCCGGACTTGGCTGACCAGGCAGTAGTGTTTCGTAAACGTGTGCAGCGATGCCCACGTAGCTGCCTGACAGATGTCATGTAGGGGGACTCCTCGTCCCAAAGCAGTAGTAGCTGCTGTCGCCCTGGTGGAATGGGCACGCAGCCCCACTGGAGGCTCCTTCTTAGCCAAAGAATAGCAGGCTTTGATGCACAGAACGACCCACCTGGAGATGGTCCGTTTGTGCACGGCCCGACATTTCTTAGAGCCCACGTACCCAACAAAGAGCTGGTCATCCACCCGGAATTGTTTTGTGCGATCCAAGTAGAAAGAAAGCGCACGTTTTGGATCCAGACGGTGGGGCCTCTCTTCCTCTTTTGAAGGATGCGGAGGCGGAAAGAAGGTGGGCAAAGTGATGGTTTGGCCAATGTGGAAAGAAGTAACCACCTTGGGAAGGAAGGAAGGTCTAGTTCTCAGGACGAACTTGTCCTGATGGATAGCCAGAAAAGGAGGCTTAGAAGAAAGAGCTTGTAGCTCACTCCCCCTCGAGCAGAGGTGATGGCCACCAGAAAGGCAGTTTTCAGAGTTAGAAGCATGAGAGGGCAATTATGAAGCGGCTCAAAGGGACCGCACATAAGAAAAGTACCAAATTCAAGTCCCACTGGGGCATTACGAAGGGAACAGGAGGAAAAAGATGAGTAATGCCCTTAAGAAACCTATTTACAACAGGGGACTTGAAAAGAGAAGGCTGATCAGGAAGTCTAAGAAAGGCTGAAATGGCCAAGAGGAAGCCCTTAAAAGTGCCCAGAGCAGAGCCCTGTTGGGCCAAAGAGAGGAGGAACAAGAGAACCTAAGAAAGAGGGGCAGAAAGGGGATCCACAGCCTTTGCTGTGCACCATGCCACAAATTTGTTCCATCTGCAGGCGTATACCGTCTTAGTGGAGGGACGCCTGACTGCCAAGATTACATCACAGACTTCAGGAGGCAGGTCAAACGACGTAAACTGCCGCCGCTCAATCTTCACGCAAGGAGGTGGAGGCTGGACAGGTTCGGGTGGAGGACCGTCCCCTGCTGCTGCGACAGAAGATCCTCCCGAAGAGGCAGTCTGATCAGAGGATCGATGGCCATGTTGAGCAGCTCGGGATACCAGACTCTTTGTGCCCAATTCGGAGCCACAAGAATGACTTGGGCCCGGTCATGCTTGATCTTCTTCAGCACTCTGGGCAGAAGTGGTATAGGCGCAAAGGCGTATAGAAGACCGCAACTCCATTCGCGACGAAAAACGTCGCCTAGCGAGTGCTGCCTTGGAAATTGACATTGCGCGTTCTCTTCGGTGGCGAATAGATCTAACCAAGGATCTCCCCACTGCTGAAAGAGACCTTGCACCACCTCCGAGTGAAGACGCCATTCGTGATCCAGCATGCACCTGTGGCTGAGTTCGTCCGCCCTGGCGTTCTGTGACCCTGCCGGGTGTTGAACCACCGGGGATATGCCCTGATGTTCCAGCCATGCCCAGAGGCGGAGGGCCTCCTGACATAGGGTCCACGACCCCACCCCGCTTTGCTTGTTGCAGTACCAGATGGCGGTGGTGTTGTCCGTGAACACCTGCACTACTCTTCCCTGTACAGAGGGAAGGAATGCCTTGAGTGCAAGACGGATTGCCCGAAGCTCCAGAAGGTTGATGTGGAGCCCGGACTCCGCCGGAGACCAGAGGCCTCTGATCTCCGCCTCTCCCATGTGGCCGCCCCATCCCAGAAGGGATGCGTCTGTCACCACTGTATGTTCTGGTTGGGGAAGGGAGAGGGATCTGCTGTTGACCCAATCCTGGTTCGTGAGCCACCACTGTAATTGTCGTGCAGTGCCCTCTGAGATCTGGACGTAATCGGACAGATTCCCCTGATGCTGCGCCCACTAGAGCTTCAGGTCCCACTGCAGAGCCCGCATATGCCACCTGGCATGATCGACCAGCAGGATGCAGGAGGCCATGAGGCCCAGCAGCCTCAGGGTCATCCTGACCGAAACCCGGGATAGGGGATGAAAGATCGGAATCATAGCCCTAATATCCCGGACTCGTTGTTCGGGAGGATAAACCCGAAACCGCGTCAAGTCCAGAACCGCGCAGATGAAGAGGAGCTTCTGAGAGGGAATCAGGTGCGACTTCGGCACGTTGATGGAGAACTCCAGCGAATGTAGGAGGTCGGCCGTAGCCTGGAGGTGGGAGACGACAGCCTGGGGCGAGCCCATCTTCAACAGCCAGTCGTCGAGGTAGGGGAAGACTGGAACCCCTGATCTGCGCAGATGAGCTGCGACCACCGCCATCACCTTCGTGAACACCCGAGGGGCACTGATAAGGCCAAACGGGAGCACGGTGAACTGAAAGTGCTCGTGGCCTACCATGAACCGCAGGTAACGCCGGTGGGCCGGCAAGACGGGTATGTGAAAGTAAGCATCCTGCAAGTCCAACGCTACCATCCAGTCTCCAGGGTCGAGGGCAGACAAGACCAGAGCGAGCGTCAACATCTTGAACTTCTCCTTCCGGAGGAAGCGGTTGACGTTCCTGAGATCAAGATAGGAAGCAGGCCTTTGTCCTTCTTGGGCACCAGAAAGTAGTGGGAATAGCAACCACGACCTACTTCTGGGGCAGGAACGTGCTCGATGGCACCCTTGGCCAAGAGTGCCGAAACTTCCTGTTGGAGAAGGGCCAGGTGATCCTCCAACATGCGATGGTACTGAGGTGGCATGGAGTGAGGGATAGTCTCAAAGGGGAGGGATTAGCCCCTTCGGACTATTTGCAAAACCCACCTGTCAGACGTGATGGTGCGCCAGTGGGGGAGGTGATGGCGGATCCTGCCGCCCACTGGCGTTTGGTGGCCCTGAAAGGTTGGACTAGGAGGTTTTGGAGGATGCTGCAGAGGGGGCGGTGGTGGGCTGGCCCGCTCACTGGCCCCCTGAACCACGCCGGTGGTTCCCACGTCCCCAGCCACGCTGAGACTGTACAGCTTGCGCCGGCCTGTGGCTCTGGGCGGGATATAGTGGGGCACCCCTTCCGTAGCCACGAAAGGGGTTTAAAGCAGACTGCGCAGGGCGGGTGGTGGAGAGGCCCAAGGACATGGCCGTAGCCCGTGAGTCCTTATAGCGCTCCAGTGCGCTGTCTGCCTTGTCGCCAAAAAGGCGACGGCCGTCAAAAGGCATGTCCATAAGGGTGGATTGGACTTCCCCTGAAAAACCAGTCGAACGCAACCAGGCGTAGCGTCGAAGGGCTACTGACGTTGAAATCGTCCTGCCAAGTGCGTCGGTGGTATCCAGCCCACAGCGGATGGTAAACTTTGCTGCGTCTCTCCCCTCTGCAACGGCACGGGAGAGGGTGGCCCGGGCCTCCTCCGGGCACTGAGGCAGCACCTGCGCCACCGTATCCCACACAGAGTGGGTGTAACGGCCCAACAGACATGCAGTGTTTACCGACCGCAGTCCCAAGCTGGCGGAAGAAAACATTTTCTTGCCAAGGTGGTCCAGCTTTTTGGATTCCATTTCGGGAGGTGCGGTAGGGAAGGTACCCTTAGACGTGGAGGCTTGGACTACCAAGCTCTCAGGGGTGGGGTGTTGGGAGAGGAAAGTGGGGTCGCCCGGGGCCGGGCGGTGGCGTCGGGCAATCATCCTGTCCACAGGAGCCCCTGTGTTGGGCCTGGACCAAGTGCCCAAAAGGTTGTCCGTAAGGGCTTCATTAAACGGGGGCAGGGGCTCCGAAGAGGTCGCTGCCGGCTGAAGCACCTCTGTCAGGAGGTTAGTCCTGACTGCCAGCGTAGGAAGCTCGAGGTTGAGAGCCTCGCCGCCCTACACAACACCACTGCGTATGACGCTCCCTCCTCCGTAGCCACAGTAGGAGGAGACAACATGCCTAGGTCTGGGGAGGTATCCAGACCACTGGCATCCCCCAGTTCCTCTCTCCAGTCCGGACTGTACTCTAACTGGTCTGTTAAAGGGTCACCAGACCCCTCCCAATCTTCCTCACCCTCTTCTGGCTGCCAATCTGGTTGAAAATAGCCAGGGTGGAACACAGGGACAAAAGTACCCATCGGCGTCGGATCCAGCGTCGGCCGACGCCGGTCCAACTCCATGTCCACGTCGAGGTGGGAGCCGGAGTCGACGCCAGCTGGGGGTCCAGCCGGCATCGGCTGCGGACATGGTGCCGGTGGAGTCGGCGCCGGTGGAGGTGTAATAAGGTCGACCTGCGCCGATCCGGATCCAGGCCTAGATCCAAGGGTGCCCTGCGGCGCTGAGGCCAAAGCCACCAGCGTCGAAGGCCTAGGGCCCCCTACCGAGTCCACGGGGCCCGAAGGCGCGCCGGCGCAGTCAGACTGCCCAAAGATGGCGTGCATCGCTCTTCGTAAAATTGACGGTCCCGGGAAGGGAGGGAAGGCTGGAGTCAACCCTGAAGGCCCAGCACGCGGAGCCGCGGGAGGGGCACCACCCGCACCCTGCGTTGCGTCGGCCGTGGGGAAGTCGAAGAGCGACGTTGCTTCTTTGACTTCTTCTTGTGCTTTGACTTACCTGACCCAGAGTGCTAAGACTTAGAAGAGGATTGATGATGAGGATGATGAGGACTCCGCGATCGGTCCCTCGACCTCCCACGCGACCGGGACCTTGCGCGACGTGGAGCCGACTGCCGGGTCTCAAGGAGCTTTCGGGACCGCTCCCGCAAAGACTTCGGGGCCATGGTTTGACAGTCGGAGCACAACTTGGGGTCATGGTCGTGCTCCAGATAGAAGAGAGACACGCGGTGTGGATCCGTCACTGACATCATTCGGGAACAGGAACCGCATCCCTCGTGCACCAGGAGTCGGATAAAGACTCGAAAACGAAGTTGACAAAAGTCGCAAAAAACTCAGACAAAAAGTGACTGGGGGTACCGCTCTTCCCGGATCTGCGCTTGCTGGCGCGAAAAAAGAAAGAATTGAAGTCCGCGCGCGAGGGCGGCGTCTAAGTAACTTACGCGACGTCATCCCAGCGACCACGACGACGGACGCGGAGTCGACCGACGCCACCTTCAGACGCGCAGGGGTACTGCTGACGAAAAACTTTCCGGATCCAGTCTGACGCCTGGGGGAGATTCTAAGGTAAGGAATCTACAACTAACTTTTTCTTTCAGATCGTAAGCATAAATTAATGGGTAGATGAATAGATACCTGACTGCAAGGATGAGTGATAAAGTGTACTGATGATGCATTGAGTGCATGAAAGGCGAGATAAGTATGTGCATTAATGGAAGCATCCTTCTATTAACCATTGACTCATTCTGCTTTCACCTACTGGCACATCCACAACTGCACACACAGCATCTCACCAAATGTAATGAAACATTCAATATAAGCCAGACCCCTACTGGCTTTATCAATGTTTGTTTTGCAGTATGAAACCATTGTAATAATAACCTTCAAAGTAAGAGAATTCCAATGTGTGCTGTTTTTTTTATAAACTAGAGTCCTCCACTAAAATGCACAGGAATATGTAACTATTCTTTAGAAAATACGAACGTGGTATCGAGTAACAATGTCATGTATATGTATATTTTAAACACAAAGACGGTACATAAAAAGAGCAAAAATTTAAACTTCACCTCCGGGTCTTCAACAAGTGTCACAACTCTTCCAGGCTAAGGAAAAACAGAACAATATATTATTACATACATACATCACCAACTCGTTTAACGTTGAATTGAAGTATCTAAAATGTGCGAAGTACGTTTTCAAATGGAATACAACATCCCCTTGGTTTTCTGAACAACTCTTAAAGGAATAGGCCATTTTAAAAGCATCAATTTTTAGTTTCAATGGTGGCCCGCTAAAAGTGTATGGTTTATTGTTCACCAAATTTATGCTGACTCGAACGTCTAGAATTCTTTTTGTCTCCTTCACCAATTACCATTCAGGCTATCCGAGATCCAATGCATTAACTACAGGCTTCCAGCCAGAGGGAAGTAGTGGAGAGCCCAAATGTATATGTCAGGTGCTTGAGGTTCACTATTGCTTATAAGGTTGAAGCAATGGTGTGTATTTCACAAATGGCAGAGACTTGCAGAACGTGATCACTGCATCCCTTTAATAGAGTCAGTACCTCCATCCTGACCAGTCTTCATGGAACAAAGAGAACTAAAGTAGCAGTTGCGGTTAAACCAGCAAAGGCCTGCAGTTGGAATCCACACCAGAGGCTGAACTGAGGTGACTCAGAGCTGGACGTCAGCTGATTGCGGACTTTAATCAATCCAGACCCCAAGCTTTGTACAGCTCTAAAGCTAAGGTATCTGAAGCCTACACAATGGGAATGGCGAGCAACAGGCTGAGAACGTCTCAGGCTTCCCTGCAGGTTTCTGTTACGAATGCTCCCTGAAGGGTAACCTGGAGAGTGTTGGCAATCAATCACAATAAAAACTGCATTTCTATACAGCACAAGAAGCTGGGATTCCATCCACTGTAATGATAGTAGTTGAGTTTTGAGCAACCATAGGTAGAGATGGAGCACTGTGTATTCAAATGCTACCTTCTGTTTGAAACAAAGGCAAATAGCATGTCTGGTTCCTATAATGAAAAGAACTTCAAGCCCACCATTTCTTTCGCTACTCTTCCTTTGGGTATATAACACACGGAAATATTGAGTAATGGCCTTGGGCATGTAGATATACTTCTGTGCAAAATCAGATCTCTGCAAAGCCTTGCAGTGAAGGTAAGTGGTGGTCTATTCTGTTAACCACACCTACTGCAAAATCCCTCACCAAAGTTATTGTTGTACTGTCTAACCAAACAAACATTTTGTAGCGAGTCTGGAGTTTTTAAACAATTCTTGCACTTCTCCTGATCAAAGGTGTATCTCAAGAGCAGAGGCACTCATATTTGAGAGCCTTGCAAACGAGATTTGGTGTCAAATTTTACTGAAGAGACAGTTGTGGTCTTCCACAAGTGTTATGTATTATTACTTCTACATGCAGTTTATCTACATTTGAGATTCTTTCTATCATACTTTCATTCTGCCATGGTCCTATTAAGATAAGCATATATATTAGCCATTTGTTCTTGCTTTTGATAAACTATTTTTCCAGTCTAATGTATCTGTCCAGATATTCCATCTTTCATTTTTTAAAGTTTGAACTGTACTCTCATTCCCTTAGGTTCACCACTCTTCTGGGGTAATGCTCGATGTCAATCACTTGCTATCAGCTGAAGGGTGTTGGTTGATGACTCGACTATGACATTACTCATTACTTCAGATTTACGTCTCTCCATGACTCAAAGTGTACAAAGAAGGATGGAACGCCTTGTGTACACCCTGCCCAAATCTTTGCAACACCCTCAAATAGCAAAAGGCAGACCATTTTCTAGAACAAGTAATGAAAGCATAAACATTTGAAAACACAATCCTTTTACACAGATTAGACTAGAACGGTATATATGGCAAATACAGATATAATGTTTTCAATCTACTAAACACTTAAAGGTGGAAGACAAACATAGGACATTCTAAAATAATTCACCAAGAGCAAGTTTTTAAACCTCAAAGAGGAAAAGAAAAGAGAACCAAATGCACAACCTTGATCAGTACTTGGAGAGAAACAGTGAGCCGGAAGGAAACACGACCCACTAAACAACCAACATTTTTCAAAAAAGTATCTGTAACACAACTTGGCTCCAGAAACAGTGACACTTGAAAACTACTTAGAAAAAAATTATGTTTACAGGTTTAAATGACACGTTGAAGCCAAAATCCAAGCAGGCAATTCAGATCATGTGTGGGGTAAAACCACTGAAAGGGTAAATCATAGTACACTCAAACAAGTGAGCACAGACACCCGAGATCCTCAAATGATCACAGTGATGTATCCCCAGGTTTTTATCTGCATATTAAGTTTCAGGGAAGTAGGCATTGAGAGGTAGGTTTATTACAGTTGGTTAACAAAGATGTTTTAAAACATGAGAAATGTGGGCTATTGCCCATGGCCTCACCTTCCAAAAGGCCTTTGGAAAAGTGAACTTTACTCTATAATACTTCTCTCTATTCCTACATCTTAAAATGTAACATATAATTCAAAATTATTTAGCATGATTGGGACTAAATTCATAAAATTCAAGGTTGTTCCGAAAAAGGCCTCTAAAAAATGTCATGCCTGGGGTCCCAAAATCCTAAAATAACCCTACTGGTGAAAAAAGACATTCAGAATAATTAAACATGATTTTCATTTAGAAAAAATCTAAGTGACACGAAGAACCAAACGATTAACTATTTCGATTATGTATCCTTTGAATGCAGTGTGTGAGCAGATGTAATACCTGAACTTGGCAAGAATACGGTTCCAAGTGTATTAAAACAGCACACACCACCTACCTCACTAGAAAACAAAACTATGGTCTCAGAGGTTATCAATATGATAAAGGCCTTCTAACGGGGAATGCGTATTTCAATCCAAGTGAAAACAGATTGTCTCCAGCCAGAACGATCTGCAAGGCTAATGCAGCAACTGCAAGGGATTTGCAGTTTACGATTAAAAAAGACCACCCTACTCTAAAAGGAGCAACACTCAAAAATACCTGAGAAGATGAAATCAGTGTATCTCCGAGAGTTAAATTAAAAGTCAAAAGTCCTTTCATCTGAGAAACAGGGAGTCAGCCAAAGGCATGGGAAAACTACGGATACAAATATCTTCAATTTCGAGAGGGGCACTTCTTGTGTGACACAGGTTCATTCTACGAGCAAATACTTTCTTAAAACCCTGGTATGTGCAATCATAACCAATATGACATAAAGAGATATCATAAATGTAATCAGGATGCATAAAAAGTTGATTGACCAGATTCTTCCTTGCGGCTCTGCTGGCATATAAGTATTCCGCTAGCACCCAAGCAGCACATTACGAATCCCTTCAATTAACCTTTTCTGTTTTACTACTGAAGAACCTATTTATTCAGTTTATCTTGCTATTGCTTGTGACCAAGAAGAACTTTGTCTCTGGAACGCGTTGGGAGTTTTGCGTGTTGCCATTAAAGTATCGTTATCACCTTCAGGGACCGCAGTGTTTCAAACTGGTCAGTCAACTTTTTATGTATCCTCATTACATTTATGATATCTCTTTATGTCATATTGGTTATGACTGTAGTAAGTTGAAAGCACAAAAAAATGGGCTACCTTTTTGAAAAAAGGCCAAAACAGTGGTAAAAAAATTAGTTTTTTTGATTCACCTCTGCATGCCCCTGGATGGGGACTTTAGCACAGCAAACCGCTGGTAGATGCCATTATGAGGGGGAAAAAATGACACTTTTATCCTGAACATTTTTTGCCTATTTTTGCCAGTTTCCCAAAAACACTCAAACTTTAGCTATATTTTGCCTATTTTCTCAGTCCTCGCCAGAGAAATCCACAAACCCGGACTACCCTTACAATCCCCGAATTTAATTTTTTTTCAATATTAACCACAAAATCATTGTTGTTACTCATTTGTCAGTTTTTTTTTTTAACATCTTTTTATTGGCATTTTGTTCCTTTATACACAATCAACATTTATCTTTATTGCATTACATTTGTTACATACTCGCTATCTCTGTCTGCATCGTCTATCTGCGTGCTGTAGTGTAGTTGAGATAATTTACCCCTGACATAGGAGCTATGCCCATCTGCGCAATTGCTGAGGCTGTAGTATGATTTCTCGTATTTGGGATTGCGCTCCCTTCCTGCTTGTACCGGTTTTATAACTACCGGCTTGTTTCCTTAACTGATAACTTTGGAGTTTAACTTGGGTGACTATTGGGGGTTGGTAGGGGTATGTGCAGGCGGGGGTCCTCTGCTCGACTGTTCATGTGAGGTTGGCGTTCTATGTTTAGGTGTGTGGGGGGGCTGAGGCCTGGCGGTTGTGTCGATTGTGGTGTGGTCTTCCTGGTGCGTGACCGATCCAACTCACTGTGCTTTTCTCCCTGCCTGTTCTGGGTTGTTTGAGCCACCTGGGACTGGGATACAGCGAGCGATTCGTCTCGTGTGGTCTGCTGTTTGAATTGGTGTAGAAGATGTGCCCATTCCATGGATATGTGATGTTTGCGTGTCCCCTTCACTTCTTCGTCCCTTATCACCTCCTCCTCCGCGCCCCACTTTTTCACTGCTCCCACCCAGGCCTCCATTGGGGGCCCTGCCAGGGCTCGCCAGTGCATGGCTATTCCTCTCTTAGCCAGTAGTATAGAAAGGGACATGAAGCGTGTCTGCACTTTATCTGTTTTCCGACTCCTGAACACGTACATGTTCACGTCTGTAATGCCCATCGTTTCTCGGACCGCCTCGTGTATTAAGCCCCAGAATGGTTGTAGTGTGGGGCAGCTCCAAAACATGTGCCTAAAGTCCGCCTGGGGGCCTGGCATCGGGGGCACAGGAACTGCGTGTCTGGGTAATATCGCTGGAGACGCTTTGGCGTTAGGTATGCCCTGTGTAGAATGGAAAATTATATGTTTTTGAATTGCGCATTTCTGGACACTTTTTTGGGGTATTTTATTGCTTGCTCCCACTCCTTCTCGTGTAGTGGCCGACCTATTTTTTCTTCCCATGTCTGCCTCAGTGAGTCTAGTGGCTTAATTATGAGTTCCCAGACGGCTTTGTAGAGCCATGTGATTAGGTGTCTGCCAGCGCCCATGTGTAGTATTGTGTGTATGAATGGGTGTCAGTGGTTCCCCCTCGGTCAAATCCCAGAACGGGTGGCTGCTGGCTATGATTTGCCTGTGTAGCAGGAATTGCCCTGGGGGGAGGTCATACTCCTCCGCTAGTTGATTATAGGGACGTAATTGTCCATCCTCAAAGAGGGATTCAATCTTGGTCACCGAGTGATCAGTCCACAATCGCAGGGTCCGGGCTGTGTAGTATTTCTCGTTTCTAGGGAGCCCTATCAATGGGAGCAGTGGAGAGTACAGGGGTCTCTCCCCAGACATGCGATGTATCCTCAGCATACATGTACGGGCTATTGACACTTGCACTGGATAAGTGCGCGTGGGTCTGGTGCCGGGTAGTAGCCGGTGTTGGATTGCCGCAAGTGATATATGCCCTGCCTCAGTGGATGTTTCTCCTATGTGGCGCTCTGCTGTCCAATGCGAGAGCCATTGTAGCTGTGCTGCCAGGAAATACACCTCGAAAGATGGGGCTCCTAGTCCCCCTTTGTCAGTCGGTAGGAGCAATTTGGATAGGGCTACCCTGTGTCAGCCTATGCCCCAAATTAGGGAGGTGAGTAGTGAGTCTAACTCCCGAAAAAAAGGGCGAGGAGGAATACCGGGAGGTTAGCAAAATGGTATAATAGTCTAGGGACCATGATCATTTTGGCCAAGGCCACTCGCCTGATCAGGGCCAGGGGCAGCGTCTTCCAGAAACTCACCGCCGTCCTTATCCCTGCCAGTGCTTTACGGTAGTTTCCCTCATATATGTCGCTGGGGGAGTGGTATAGTCGTACTCCTAGGTATCATGGGGCATTGTCGCTCCAGGCGATTCTCTGGTCTCCTATTGTGATGTCGAGAGGGGCTAGGTGTGGGCTCAGTGGGTAGATTATGGATTTGTCCAAGTTATTCATTTGTCAGTTAATAATCATCTGCATAGCCAATAATAGTCCTAGCTGGTTTTAGGTGCATGCCAGTTGTTTTGTTCCATATCTGGATGCAATAACAGAAAGCTCAGAGAAGAACCATATAGCGTGTGTCCTAAACTGATTTCCTTTATGGTGTTAAAGCACTGACTCTTACAATGAGCTACAGAGAAGTAAAGGGATTTGATTTGAACAAGATCAGACAATGGGGCCGATTACGATGTCGGTCGGTGGCTTTCCGACCAACACGGTCGGTTTGCGGTCCGACCACCGAATTACGATGTCAGCGGTGGGAGTGTTAACTGGTCAGTCATTCCGACGTGGTTCCGACCGGCTCTCAGAGTCTTCCTGCTGCTCGGAACCGTACCGTAATCCCCTATGGACGGCGTTTCCGCCGTTGGAATTACGATGTCGGTTTCCCACAGCCTTTCCATGCCGGCCTTTCTGACACCGCAAGGCTGACAAAAAGCGACTTTGGGGGCCCAAGCAGGTCCCCTTTGCCTCCGTGGCATACGGTTGGTGGCTGAGGGGGTACCTAGGGCACCACCCTGTAAATCCATGCATTGTGTGGCCAGCACCATGGGGTGCCTGCCACAGGGTGCAGGGTTTTACACACGCATTTCTCTATGGGAACCTGTATTACGGCCAGTTTACAGTCGTAACACAGGCTCCCATACAGAAATGTGCGCATCCGACTGAACAATGTTCGGTCACATCGTAATCAGGCAGTCGGAACCACCGACCAGAGGTCGGTCAGTCCCGAGACGGTGTCGGTCGGATCAACTCCGACCGACATCGTAATAAGCCCCAAAAAAGTCAAGTGGGGAAGCCAAGATTTGGACCCAGATTTCCTGGTTACAAATTGGGCAAGTCAATGTCTGGATAAACATTTCCTTCACTTTACTTGCGTTTGCCACCTAAGGACAATGCTTTATTTTCAGTTATTTCATTATCTTAATTATTAATGTTCTATAAAAACAAGTATCACATATTCAATCTGACACACTATGTCTAAAATGTCAAAATGTCTTTCTTTAAAAAAAATATAAAGTTAAGCATGAAGGAAGGTAGGGGGACTATTTTTAGGTCTGGAGTTAGCCAAGATCATTGCATTCTACTAAATTACATGTATAATATACTTAGTTATAGGGCCTTTCATTCAGCCTCTTCCTCTTCATCCACTTTTCTTCAGGTCAGTACAGCATGCAACCTGGGGCAATGGGTCACAATGGGTCAGCCCACTTCAGCCACTGGCTAAGTTTGCTGTGAGTGATGGCAATTTTATTTTTGCTTTAAGCGGATTTTTTTTTTTTTTTTTACATTGATGAGGGCTTGGCAGCTTTCCCGACAATAAAGTTTTGCAAAAACCATGACAACACAAAACAAGCATTGCCAAAGCCAAAAGGCTGGCAGTCAACACAGATAAATTGTCTATGCCAAAGCTTGTTTTAAATATCCCTCTGAGCGGCATCTTAACTGCAGCGCAGTTTTCTTCTATTTCTCGGGCTAATTTGAATTACACCAGGATGAAATTAGTGTGTGGTAAGTATGGATGGATGGAAAAAATTGTGTGAACAATTTAGTCTATATCAACAATGTGCATGCGAATACTCTGCAAATGAATACATGCAGTTGAAAGATAAACACGCATTGAAAATGCAATAGGTCTCGCCTTTGATTAAGTTAAAGCCATTTGCTTTGCTAATGGTATTGTATAGCAAAGCTAATGGCTTTAACTTAATGAAAGGCGAGACCTATTGCATTTTCAATGCAAGTGTCCCTTATGCACAAAATCGGCTGACTGGGCTGCTGTAGTGCAGCCTTCCCTCCTACAGACTATCTAGATACCCAGGCAGGTACAGCACTGGCTGCAGCAGTTCAAGCTTACTCAAGCACAGTGCAAGCTTCACTGGCTTAGAAAACAGGCATAGAACAGGCAGCAGAATATCACGCTGCCCTAAAACACATATCATGTAAAAGAGGGAAAGAGTTCCTCATATATATAAGTTAAATAAAGGCACTGCGGCACTGCATGCTTCCTTTAACCCAGAATAGATACAGCAAAACGAGTGGCTGTGCAAGCTTCCCTCTGACAGATTATGCACTCAGCGTACACAGTAGCGGGTGCTGCTTGTCTTATACATGGAACTGGAACTACGGAAGCAGCGAACAGATGACATCACGTGCAGCACTGTACTGTGTGCCTTCCTCCCAAACTTAGAACCGATACAACACAGGAGCGCAAGCCTCCCGCACATGAAGAGCATGTATAAGACAGGTAACTACGGTGCAGGCTTCCCTTAAAAACTGACAGAGGCAGTGCAGCCTAGCTTCCAGAAAGAACAAGGGCGGCATGTTGAGCAACGGTGCAAGACTCTCCCACACAGATGTACCACACATAGACAACCAGACAAGCTTCCCTTGCTCACGGAAACTGGTGTAGAGTGGGTAAACATAGAAAACAAAGTTCTCTGGAGCACTGATGCTAACAACTGCTAAATTAGCACACACAGAACCTGTTCACCAGTACAGAGCAAACATCAGCAGTACAAGCACCCACCAAGAACAGCGGAGGAAACAGTGCCAGCTTCAATAACATACAGAACATGTGCAAATGTATGATAAAAATGCAAGGTTCTCTAACACAGAGACGCTGCAGGATAAGGAGAGCAATCTTCCAATGCTGGCGCGCACCCCTCCTCCTCCCCCACTCCCAAAAGAAAGCAAAGCGCACAGCGCAGTTCTCTCTCACTGTGCAGGTAGAGGCAATGCATCAGCATTTGAAGCTTCATACCCGGTACAACACGGGCTGGAGCTGTGCAGACATAATCGAAGCACCGAAGATCATGGTCCGACGTTGCTATTCTAACCTTGCAAGTTACATGTTCAAAAATAAGGGATTTAAACCAATAATCAGAAGTATTCAACGACAAAATCGGCTATAAATTTGTCACCATGGAACCGTGAAACAAAACTAGAGCAGTGTCGGGCATGTTGCTTGTAAACAGCATGTTACCATCACTTCTCATTTCAGACCCCCTGCACGGTGCATCATTTCTTACCTTTTGACAACTGACACGTTTCATGCTGTACGTGCAGGCACGCCAGATGCGTTTGTGTGGGAAAACAGAGGAAGGGGAGGAAAGTGACTTGGGCTGGAGATGGTTTTATGGGACAAGCACCGGAAGGGAAAGGGGTGAAAGGATGTGCGTAGAGAGGAAAGCGACAAGAGGAAACGAGAAGGCATGCCAGCGATGAGGGGGGTAGGGGGTGGGAGAGATAGAGGGAGGATGTCGAAGGGCTGATAAGACCAGCAGGTGACCCCGCACAACAGTACTAGCCTCAACGCCGGGAGCCATGAAATGTCGCATTCACAAACATTCAAATTCCGCGGTAGGTTTCCACCCAACCCTTTAAATCAATGCGTCTAATGACCCCGGAGGCAAATGAAAACTACTGGGACACTTTTACTCGGTTGCTTTGGGATGTATTAGTGTGTATACAGACCAGAACAATGGATAAGATACCAACGCTCGTATCTTTACTAAGCAGTCGCAAACTGTGTAATACAGGACAAATACGGCTTTAAGTAGTCTCTGATGTCAAATGTGAGCCGCAAGTTACAGCCACGGTTTGACTTTATAAACTTCTTTTGAGCTTTCATTTATGGGTTATGCAGACAACATAGTATCAGTAGGTTAGACAGTGACCAGTGTTGCGCCCTAAACATCTTTTTGAACGGTCTTACGGCTGGGGCAAATTGGATAAATAACTGGAACTGCAGTACGAGCGAGCTTATATAACCAAACATATAAACAAAACATTTAGTTAAACATTACCCAATAGTGCGAGCTTATATAACCAAACATATAAACAAAACATTTAGTTAAACATTACCCAATAGAGGCTGCGAGCTCCACGTAATCACAGCTGATCCCCGGGAGACGTGCGACTGGAGCGAAAAAAAGTGCTTAGCGGCTAATTAAGAGACACTGTCTCCCGCCGCCAGTAAAAGATGCAATCCCGGTGGGCGGGGCCAAAAGCGGACAGGGTGGTAACCAGGAGGGACTAAAAAGCCTCCTGGACAATCATCACACCCGGTTTTGCATAATTGGTGACGCAAAATGACGCGCACCAATGCAAAACACGGGCGGAGCAGAAAGCGAGCTTCTGGAATCGTATTGATTCCAAGAAGCCCTCGCATGGCGAGAGCAGCGCATGCGCGCTGCTAACGCCAGGCGAGACCTAAAAAAGAACTGTAACCACGATAAAAACATGAGAAGCATATGGAACAGGAGAAAAACAAACAGCATATACAAACATGCCAAGGCTTTATTTTAGTTTCTCCCGCCTAAAATTACCTCCACTCCAATGCAAATTACTCCCTCTTTCCAAATTCTAGCATGCATGCATATAGCAGAACATAGAATACATACGTGCTAGCAACTTAACCTAGCTCTCAGGTCAGTCTACCGTCTGCAGCATATTCGTACTTTTCAGTCTTGTTCTGTTTGCATATCAAAGTTGCAAGGTAATAATTTGCAAAGCTGTACATTACCATTTACGCATTACAGTGAAAGGGGAACAATTGGTTATCTACAAAATATAGAAGAGCACCAACCGGAACACCAAGAAATAGTTGGTTTAATTATTTTGTCCACATGGAACCCCAGCCCACCATTCCGAAACCAGAGGCTATGTACATTAATACATTATTGCTGAGTCATGCCAACTCGAAAGTAGCCTGACCAATGCAAGGCATGTCCATTAGCACACAATGCCACATGTACTCCACAGCAGATTCTTTTCCCGCAATAAGCGTTGGGTCACAGATGCCATTACATTCAAGGTAAATGCCAGTAACATTCAGATTATTCCACAAGAACGTAAACATCGCAATGCATTGTGCAGGGTATGTAATTCCTAATGATCATTAAATTCTGGATTTGTCAAATACATTTCCTTTGTTCATGATCATATTTTTTCAAGCAAATTCCCTAGAGTTAAAAAGAAAGCGTTTCAGTGGCGGCTCCCCCATAGGGGCGTGGGGGCATCGCCCCACTGCTTTCTCGCAGTGCGAGAAGCAGAAACATAAAATGGTAAAACTACCATTTTATGTTTCTGCTTCTGGCACTGCGAGAAAGCAGAAGTGCCTGGTTGTGGGCGGGCGGTCCTGCGCGATGGCAGGGGGGAAGTGGCTTGCCCAATGTTGTGGGCCCTGACTGCTTTGGTCGGCTTAGGGCCGACCAAAGCAATCATGCGCACTCTCCCTTTTCTCTATGTAGACTGCATGCAGCCTACATGGAGAAAAGGGCCTCCCATTAGGCTCCCGGCTGGGGTGCTCTCCGCTGCGCCGCACCAATCCCAAAGCTGCCATTGCAGCGTTGTGACTGGCGGAGGGGAGGGAAGCTGCCTGTGGGTGGCTTTCCTTGAGAGCTCGCGGGACGGCAGGAGAGTTGGGACCCGGCCAGGGCCGGGAGCTAAGGCGGCGCGGGACAGTGAGTTTTATTATTTTATATTTTGCAGCCTCAGCACCCTTGTGCAGAATCTCACATACATAGAATGGCATTACGCTACCCTCATGCAGCCCTCCCTGGGTACATCGACAACGCTGTGCGTACATTGCTTACACCTATAAGACTACTGCGTTTTAAAGCCGCCATGTTGTTTTTCAGCTGCGTCTATAATTTACTCCTGTCCGTTATATCAAGATGCGCAGACGCTCTTATCCAGAGTTCCGTTCTTAGCCACGTGTCTCCTTCTTTGTTTAGCAGAAGAAAATGTCTCTAAGTAGTGTAATTTCGAGGTATATTACCAATATATGCTCAGTAAAGCTATGTTGGTTTGGTTTGCAACAACTAATTCCTTTGTTTTTGTTAAAAAAGAATGTTCTATACTTCGAGTAGGAGGCCGACAGAGTTATTTCTTTTACCAGTTTTGTGCTTTGGTCTTCCTCGGCCTGTGATGGAAAGGGGGCTGGAACGGGCTCCACACTACGACTCCAGGTGCCAACGGTAAGGGAGGTTTCTCCAGGGGGGCTGGTGTAAAGCTCAGCCCAGCACTTGATCCAAAGAATCGGGCCAGACAGCATTAGCACAGCTCCAAGAACCGAAATACGAAGTCTGAGCATGATCATTGTACTGCTGTTGTGTTTGCTATACGAGCTGTCTTGGGAGGAACAAATGATGTTGTAAGAGTAGGTGAGGACCAGTAGCCTATACCAACATAATTCTGACAAAACTGGGGTCCTAGTTTTCGGGAACCCCTCCCACTGCTTAATTTGTGAAATAAACTGTGTGGGTGCCGAAGCTTCTCTCAGTACCCAGCGGTCGGTGCAATTAAATGTTTGCATGCCATATACAAAGGCTGGTGGTCTTTAGTTCGCTACCAGGCATGTCCTCTTATTTTAATTAAACCCCTCCCGCCTCTCCCCTCCCATCCCCCCCGCGACGAACCCATTTCCACCCCCCCACCCGCCCGTCATGCCGGCCGCGGCGATTTTATTATGAAAGTCAGGCTTGCGCCATAAAGTCCGGGAAACGTGCAGCTATTCTCGTTCACCTTATAGTAACAACAAGGGTCTGTGCATGTACGGTGTATGCCGTTTAATGATCGATGTTTGCGTTTCCACGTTGTAATATAATGTTTAATAGTTGAGATGGTTTGGAGGAAGGCTGTAGGGGAGGGGCGTGTGATCTGTTTCTAAGCAGCCCCATATATTGGATATTTATTTGGAAACTAAGGCACAGGGAGGCATATCTGCGTGTCCAGGATTGCACAATTTGGTCAAGTGTGAAAGCCAGGATTCAAAATCATTGTTCATGCATGGGTAAACTAGACCACTGGTCCGCATCCCGTTTGATAACAGTAATTGATACGAGTGAGTAATCAACAAAAAAAATACACTATTATGTCCTGATTTTTTTAAATGAAAACAATTAAAATAGAGTTTATCCGGCGTCTACGGCCTCACAATTTTTGGGAGATAAGTGTGTGTATTTGATGCACAATTGTCTGGGAAGGACACCTAGTGGTTAAGTACAAAGTTGTGATTCGAACACACGTCTTCAGTCAAGGGCATCGTGGCTAGAGGGCATGGAAACGTGCTACAAAACACAGACCTACACTGAAATCCCCAAAGTTGTTTTTCATGAACTATCGGACGGGTCTAATTTCTCTAATGGAATGCAACGGATGTTTTTCCTCATTAATTGATCACGTCACAGTGCGGTTCGGTTGCAAATAGTAACAATACCAACATGTTCAGTTATGTTAGTCACAAGGTGGAGTTTTTCTGATTACTTTATGAGACACCCATCTGTAGAAGATGGAGCATTTCTGGCAGGCCTTTGTCACTGAGCACTTGAAATGTTGTTCTTATGGGGGCAGTAAAACCACGGAAGACAGGATGCCTGGTCTGACGGTGTCATTGTGCAGGTCAGGTGCAGCACTTTGTTCAGCCACTCATTGGTATTAACATTGACGAGGTTAAAGTGGACATTTGCAAATTAGTCAAGAGGGGTTTCTGTGACCTCAAATTTGCTTGAAAATGCACCATTTATCCACTCTTTTTTCAAAATTTTCTCGGGGGGAGAATCCCCTGAAACCCCCGTAGGTTGTTCAGGCGCACTCGCTAAGCTCGCTCGCCACAGTGCAGTATGACAATTATTTTACGGCTCACCACTTTCAAATGTCACCAGCCGCCACTGAAGCGTTTACATATTAAAACATATTTGCTGTTTCTCTAGTCCTCACTAAATTCTAAGAGTAGATAAATCCAATCTCATTTGACAATTAACGTACTTAAATCACACTTTGTCATCATTTATTTAACAAAAAAAAGTCAGCCAACATTCAATAGCCTCGTTCGAAAAGGTACGTGCATCCCACGAAACCCTGTTAGCAGCAATAACCTGGAGTAAATGTTTCTTCGAAGAGTTTATCAGTCTCTCACATCTGGTAGGAATCCTGGCCCACACATTCTGGGTTAAGCTCGATGACGTTTGAGTGCATGCATTTATGCACAGCTCCCTTTCAAGTAGTCACAGATTTGCTGCATGTGTTGAATAACATGTTACAGGACACACTTTTGGTTAAACTTTAGCTGGTCAACAAATGGTTCACATTTTCCTTTCTTCTCGAATGCGCTGGTATAGAGATGAATTCATGCTGGATTTGATGACTGTGGGGCATTCGGATCCTACGGTCCAAATCATCACCCCTGCACCAATATTATAGCTAGTATGAGATTCTTGCTGTGATATACAGTGTTTGGTTTTCATCAAACATGCTGATGTACATTACAGCCAAACAACTCGCTTTGTCAAGAAGACATTGTTGGAAGGCGTGGCTTCGCAGCCAAGATGGTGGACAGTTAGAATTTCATCTCCGACAAAACCACATCACTGGACAGCATGCTGCAATCACCCTTCAACAAGCATGTGAGCCTGAGAACACTGCAGTGCCCCAAAAAAAGGATCGCTGTGGTGGAGGGAAGGCAGTGAAGCCCATCCTGAATCCAGGCTAACTGGCCGTGAAGCAACCCAAGATGGAAGGCGGCAAGAGGAGACTGTATCCGGCACTGCGAGCCTGGGCCTATAAGATGTAGATTACCATGCTTGGCCTTCTGCAGGGGTCACAGAGAAAAGAG
The DNA here is from genome assembly GCA_963921515.1 of Calotriton arnoldi. Classification (NCBI taxonomy): domain Eukaryota; kingdom Metazoa; phylum Chordata; class Amphibia; order Caudata; family Salamandridae; genus Calotriton; species Calotriton arnoldi. The sequence goes on from CAWUFW010000340.1 coordinate 4,303,288, forward strand.
GGTTAGATGATGGCATGACCCGGAGGGGTACCCCTTCAAGGAGCCAGAATGCAGGTTGGTGGCGGTCCAGCGAATGGGGCTGCCAGGCGGGTGATACCTGTGCCCTCGCTTGTACCAGAGAGACAGAGCCTTTTGCAGTAGACCCGTGGTCTCTCTACATCGCAGTCCCCTGTGCACAACCAGCCTGCATTGAGGGGTGAAAATAAAGCTGCGTCAGGCTCCCTGGCCTGTCTGCGGCCCAGTGTGCAGAGGATAGCATAGAGGAGGAGCTGTAGGACTGCAAAGATGGGAGAGAGGAACGTGGATGGTCCAACCCAGCTGGAGGCAGCTGCCACCCCTGGGGCCCAAGGTTGAACAGTGCAGGGGCCATGGGACAGCCACACCGCCAGCTGACATATCTATCGCTTAGCGGGAGAGGGGAAGAAGACGTGCCAAGTATGAGGGCACAGACAAGGGGTGGTGAGTGAAGCCCTGGGGTGATGTGCAAAGCCTAGGGAATCCCCCAGGACCAGCCTGCAGAGGGACGAAGAAGGAGGTAGAGAGATTCATCCCAGTAAGACTGAGGGGGCATGCCTGAGTAATGAAGAAACAGTAATCTCCCCTCCCTCGAAATGGAACAGCGGCAGGTTGCTTGGTGGAGGGGCACTGGAACCCTTAACTAGGGAGAGGGTGCAGAACTTTGCGACTGAGGTTTCCATCTTGCCACTTTCTGCTCAAAAATAACGTTATGACTTGGAACATGGGCACCCGATGAGAGAGGACGTGGAGGCTCCAGTGGGTGCCCGACCTGGAGAACTGGATGTGGTGGAGTTTACGTTGAGATGCCAAGAGGAACCTTTACCACCATCCACCCAAATGAAACCATCCGCAATTGCCAGTATGGTAAAAGATAAGGCCACACACCACTCCCAGGTGAAAATAGACAGATATGCCAACGATGTGGGCAAGTGACCCGCAGTAGCTGAAACTCCTCCTCCAAAGAGCACACCTGAGTAATTAGTCTCTGGGGAAATGCCCTACAGGCTATAAAAGGGTCAAAGGCATCAGTGGAGAACAAAATGGATGAGACAGGAGAAGATGAATACAGCTGAAAGTGTTCCAGAGGCGGAAATCTGAATACCCACAGTGAAGAACAGACGCAAACCTTCTCTACCTCTCTCGCACGATTGATAGAAACATCAAAGCATTTGGAAGAGAGTTGAGGAGGTGGATGGGCGTGATCCAAGAAATAAAATCCACGTATTTGGTATCCAAGAGGGAGCAGAGGGTTGTTCAGTGGAAAAAGACTTGACAACATGGTTACAATCTTGGATCTCTCCTGAGAAACTGTCTGCTTCATTACTGAGTGTACACATAAGGCCTTGGCATCCCCTCTCTCGCAGCTACCCTGAGGCGCATCATCGCTCGCCTCTAAACTACCTAGTTCGAGACACAATCCTGAGGGAAGGACACAGTGATGTACGGCAACAGGAAAATGTCAATATTTCTGGACTGCACCAGAATGGTGCAACAACAGAGGTGGTCCTTTCTAGCAATGAAACAAAAACTCAGAACTCAACAGTTCAATTACACCCAGATGTTTCCCAGCAGGCTCCCGGGCAAAATTCAGGGAAAGATCTTCTTGAGTCTCCAAGAAGGCCGTGAACTGTTTGGAGAGGACGTCCCGGAGGCAGCTGGGAGCAGGGGGAGCCCACCCACACAGACTAGTTGTGAGGAGACGGGTGATCCAGCAGGCCATGCCCCTGTGAGGGACCTGGCCAGGGTCCGGCGATGCCCCTACTGCAGGATCCTGGTCCTCAGACCCTGGAGTTAACACCTACAGAGCCATAAGATCACAAAGACCTATGCGCTACAACCCTTTGCAACTCTTTTACATATAGCAAGAAACACTCAAATTTATATCTCATTTCTGTCATTTAATCAAATTAAGATTAATTGGTCTTTAAACAGTTCTTGACATCGTTGAACCATTAATTCACAAGTGGTCTATCCAATAATTTGCAATTCCAGACTGTTGTAAAAATGTATATAACTTTATTGTTCCACTTCACTTTTCCTCTTTTCAATATCAATGTATCATCCTAGCCAACGCATTTCGCCCATCCAAGAACTTCATCAGGGATCAATTCAGCATAGCATCACTCATTCCCACTTGTTCCCACTATCCGAACTGGCAGCTGTAGACAAATGTTACACTGAGTCTACAGATAATATGTAAATGCGGGATAATGCCATGACGAAGATTTGTGTTGAAGGAAGCAATGACCAATGAATCTTAACATAATGAAATGACAGATAAGGAGAAACAAATTTGAGTGCTTCTCTCTATTTGTAGATGTATAACTTTTGAAGGGGTTGTTTGGCAGTTGAACCAGAGGGAGTTGAGCACCAGAATAGATTTATTGTTGGGAATCTAACTAGTGTTGTGGGCTAAGACCATTACTGAAAATAGCACCTGATTGTTAAGACCCCACATCCTTGGTGTGCTGTTCCGCTAAAGTTTTTGCCTTCTCCCCTCCTGTTTTCTGAATTACTTTTTTGTTGGCCCTTGGACTCTGTGCACTTTACCACTGCTAACCAGTGCTTAAGTGCTTGTTCTGTCTCCTATAAACATAGTAAAATTGGGTTACAGCCAATTGCCACATTTAATTTACTTATAAGTCTCTAGTAAAGATGTACTACATGTACTAAGGCCTAAAAATTAAATGCTACTAATGAGCCTGCAGCACTCATTGTGCCACCCAATAAAGTATTCATTTAAAAAGTGTCTCAAGCCTACCACTGCTGCCTGCAGTGCAGTTTTAAACTGTCATTTCAACTTGGCAAAATAAACTTTGTGTCAGGCCTAAACCTTCCTTTTAAAACATGCAAATCACCCTAAATAGCCAATAGGGCAGGGCGCATCGTACTTAAAAATTAGGGCATGTTTGTTTAAGTTTTACATGTCCTGGTAGTGAAAAATTCCTAAATTCGTTTTTCACTAATGTAAGGCCTATCTCGCCCATAGGATAACATTGGATTACCTTATCGAACAAGTTACTTACCTTCGGTAACGATATATCTGTAAGAAACATTAGTAGTGATAGATTCCTTACCTTAGAATATCCCCAGGCGTCAGACTGGATCCGGAAAGTTTTCGTCAGCAGTACCCCTGCGCGTCGGTAGGGGCGTTGTGCGGCTCCGCGTCCGTCGTTGGCGCCGTGTTCGCCGAGATGATGTCGCGAGCGCTACTTGGACGCCGCCCACGCGCGCTGACGTCAGTTCTGTACACTACTTTCCGCGCCAGGAACGCAGATCCATGCAAGATACTGACCACTGGTGCATTGAAACTAGGGCCCTGAAAGGGATGACCTTAACCCTAGAAATCAGTTCGCAGAACGGGGAGGATGGGTGGGGCGGTAAGGAATCTATCACTACTAATGTTTCTTACAGATATATCGTTACCGAAGGAAAGTAACTTGTTCATCTGAAAGAAACACATAGTGATAGATTCCTTACCTTAGAATAGATGCCCCAGCAATACCAACCCCGGTGGTGGGTCTGCGAACTAAGATCACACCAGAAAGTCACGGAGAACAGAACGGCCAAAGAAGCCGTCTCTCCGGACTTGGCTGTCCAGGCAGTAATGCTTGGTAAACATGTGCAGCGAGGCCCACGTGGCTGCCTGACATATGTCTTGCAGGGGGACACCACGTCCCAATGCAGTAGTGGCTGCAGTAGCTCTGGTGGAATGAGCACCCAGCCCCACCGGAGGTTCTTTTTTAGCCAAAGAGTAACAGGCTTTGATACATAAGACAACCCAGCGGGAGATGGTTCTCTTATGGACCGCCCGACCTTTCTTGGTGCCAACGTAGCCAACAAAAAGCTGGTCATCCACCCGGAACTGCTGTGTGCGGTTGAGATAAAAAGAAAGCGCACGTTTTGGGTCCAGACGGTGGAGCCGCTCTTCCTCTCTGGAAGGATGCGGAGGCGGAAAAAAGGTGGGCAAGGTAATAGTCTGCCCAATGAGAAAGGCCGTAACCACTTTTGGCAAAAAGGAAGGACGGGGCCTGAGCACAACCTTGTCCGGATGGACTGAAAGGAAAGGAGGCTTACAGGAAAGAGCCTGGAGCTCACTCACTCACCTGGCGGAAGTGATGGCCACCAGGAAGGCAGCCTTTAACGTTAAAAGACGAAGAGGACAGCTGTGAAGGGGCTCAAAGGGAGCGCACATCAAGTACGTCAGAACCAGATTCAAGTCCCACTGAGGCATCACAAAAGGAATAGGAGGAAAAAGGTGTGTAATGCCTTTAAGAAACCTATTTACAACAGGGGACTTGAAAAGAGAGGGCTGATCAGGGAGCCTGAGAAAGGCCGAAATAGCAGAAAGGTAGCCCTTGATAGTGCCCAGAGCAGAGCCCTGCTGGGCCAAAGAAAGAAGGAACAGTAGAACCTCAGAAAGAGGGGCAGAAAGGGGATCCACAGCCTTTGCTGTGCACCATGCCACAAATTTGTTCCACCTGCAGGCATATACCACCTTAGTAGAGGGACGCCTGGCTGCCAGAATAACGTCACAAACTTCAGGAAGCAAGTCGAAGGGAATCAACTGCCGCCGCTCAATCTCCACGCAAAGAGTTGGAGGCTGGACAGGTTCGGGCGGAGGACCATCCCCTGCAGCTGCGACAGAAGATCCTCCCAAAGAGGCAGTCGGATCGGGGGATCGAAGCTCATACTGAGTAGCTCGGGATACCATACTCTTCGAGCCCAGTCCGGAGCCACAAGAATGACTTGAGCCCGGTCACGCCTGATCTTCTTCAGCACTCTGGGCAGAAGTGGTATAGGCGGAAAGGCGTACAACAGACCGCAACACCACTCGCGACGAAAAGCGTCGCCGAGCGAGTGCCGCCTTGGAAATTCCAACGCGCAGAACTGATGACATTGCGCGTTCTCTTCGGTGGCGAATAGATCTAACCAAGGCTCTCCCCACTGCTGAAAGAGACCTTGCGCCACCTCCGAATGAAGAAGCCATTCGTGATCGAGCATGCACCTGCGGCTGAGTTCGTCCGCCCTGGCATTCAGAGAACCTGCCAGGTGTTGAACCACCAGGGACATGCCCTGATGTTCCAGCCATGTCCAGAGACGCAGAGCCTCCTGACAGAGGGTCCACGACCCCACCCCGCCTTGTTTGTTGCAGTACCACATGGCTGTGGTGTTGTCTGTGAACACCTGCACTACTCTCCCCTTGACAGAGGGAAGGAATGCCTTCAGTGCAAGACGGATCGCCCGCAGCTCCAAAAGGTTGATATGGAGCCGGGACTCCGCTGGAGACCAGAGGCCTCTGATCTCCGCCTCTCCCATGTGGCCGCCCCATCCCAGGAGGGACGCATCCGTCACCACTGTGAACTCCGGTTGGGGAAGGGAAAGGGATCTGCCATCGACCCAATGCTGGTTCGTGAGCCACCACTGCAATTGTTGTGCAGTGCCCTCCGAGATCTGTACGTGATCGGACAGGTTTCCCTGATGCTGCGCCCACTGGAACTTCAGGTCCCACTGCAGAGCCCGCATATGCCACCTGGCATGATTGACCAGCAGGATGCAGGAGGCCATGAGGCCCAGCAGCCTCAGAGTCACTCTGACCGAAACCTGGGACAAGGGCTGAAAGATGGGAATCAGAGCCTGAATATCCCGGACTCGCCGTTCGGGAGGATAGACCCGAAACTGCGCCGTGTCCAGAACCGCTCCGATAAAGAGGAGCTTCTGGGAGGGAATCAGGTGCAACTTCGGCACATTGATGGAGAACCCCAGCAAGTGCAGGAGGTCGGCCGTAGTCTGGAGGTGGGAGACGACTGTCTGGGGCGAGCCCGCCTTCAACAACCAATCGTGGAGATAGGGGAAGACTGAGACCCCTGATCTGCGCAGATAAGCTGCGACCACCGCCATCACCTTGGTGAACACCCGAGGGGCGCTGGTAAGGCCAAAGGGGAGTACAGTAAACAAAGTGCTCGTGGCCTACCGTGAACCGCAGGTAACGCCGGTGGGCTGGCAGGACGGGGATGTGGAAATAGGCGTCCTGCAAGTCCAGCGCTACCATCCAGTCTTGTGGGTCGAGAGCAGACAAGACCTGAGCTAGAGTGAGCATCTTGAACTTCTCTTTGCGGAGGAAGCGATTGACGTTCCGGAGGTCCAAGATAGGACGCAGGCCTTTGTCCTTCTTGAGCACCACAAAGTAGTGGGAATAACAACCACGACCTACTTCGTGTGTCGGAACGCGCTCGATGGCCCCCTTGGCCAAGAGGGCCGCAACTTCCTGTTGAAGAAGCACCAAGTGATCCCCCGACATGCGGTGGTATTGAGGTGGCATGGCTGGGGGGGTAGTGTCGAAGGGGAGGGAGTAGCCCCTCCGGACTATCTCTAAAACCCACCTGTCCGAAGTGATGGTGCGCCAGTGGGGGAGGTGATGGCGGAGCCTGCCGCCCACTGGCGTTTGATGGGCCTAAAAGTTCGGACTAGGAAGGTTTGGAGGCAGTGGTGGCCGGGGTGGTGGTGGACTGACCCACCCGCTGGCCCCTTTGTCCGCCACGGCGGAACCAGCGTCCGCGCTGGGATGACTGCTGCGCCGGCCTGTGGCTCTGTTGCGAACGCTGCGGGGCGCCCCTTCCTGTGCCACGAAAGGAGCGAAAAGCGGAAGGTGGAGGAGGGCGGACTGCCGAGAGTCCCAAGGACTTGGCCGTAGCCCGTGAGTCCTTAAACCTCTCCAACGCGCTGTCCGCTTTGTCGCCGAAGAGGCGACGGCCATCAAAGGGCATGTCCATAAGGGTATTTTGGACATTCCCTGAAAATCCAGTGGTTGTCAACCAGGCGTGACGGCGAACCGCCACCGTCGTTGCAATGGATCTGCCCAGTGCGTCGGCGGTGTCTAGACCACAACGAATCATGAACTTCGCTGCGTCTCTCCCCTCTGCAACAGCCTGGGCGAGAGCAGGCCGGGCCTTCTCCGGACACTGGGGCAGCACGTTCGCCACCGTATCCCACAGACAGTGGGAATAACGGCGCAAGAGGCATGCGGTGTTAACGGAGCGCAGAGCTGGTGGAATAGAAAATCTTCTTCCCAAACTGATCCATCTTCTTGGATTCCCTATCCGGCGGGGCGGAAGGGAAGGCGGTTGGGGAAGCAGAGGCTTGGACAACCAAGCTCTCGGGAGTAGGGTGTTGGGAGAGGAAAATGGGGTCACCCGGAGCCGGGCGATGGCGTCGGGCCACGTTCCTATCCACAGGAGCCCCTGTGGTGGGCCTGGACCAAGTGCCCAAAAGAACGTCCGAAAGGGCTTCATTAAAGGGCAGCAGCGGCTCCGCAGAAGTAGCTGCTGGCTGAAGCACCTCTGTCAGGAGGTTAGTCCTGACGGCCACAGTAGGGAGCTGGAGGTGTAGAGCCTCCGCCGCCCTACGCAACACCACTGCATAACTGGCTCCCTCCTCCGTAGCCACGGTAGGAGGAGACAGCATGCCAAAGTCTGGTGAGGTATCCAGACCACTGGCGTCCCCCAATTCCTCAGCCCAGTCTTGTCCAGACTCGCAGGCTGCAGCAAGAGGGTCGTCTGACCCCTCCCAGTCCTCCCCTTGCTCCTCAGGCTGTTCAACATGCCCAAAATAAGGAGTAGGGACATGGGGATAGAAATCCCCAAACGGCGTTGAGAACGGCATCGACCGACGCCGCGTCCACTTCGGGGCTGAAGCTGGGGTCGACGTCGTCCCGATGAGCGGGCGGCGTCAGGATCGGTGTCGGTGGAGGCGTAACAAGGTAAACCGGCGTCGACCGGGATCCAGGCCTGGATCTAAGGGTGTCCTGCGGCGCCGGGGCCGGAGCCGCCGGCGAGGAAACGCGAGGACACCCAGGCGGGACCGTGGGGCCCGAAGACGCACCGGCGGGACCTGACGGCCCAAAGAGGCGAGCCATGGCCGAAGTCCTGTATCTGGGCCAGAGTCGCCGACGACCCCGGGTAGGGCGGGTAGTTGGGCGGCGACTCCATGGACTCCGCGGGAGCCGCGGGGGTGGCACCACCCGTACCCTCAGCCGCGTTGCGCGACCGGCGAGGGGAAGTCGGAGAACGATGACGTTTCTTCAACTTTTTGTGCTTCGCCTTAACTGACCCCGAGTGCGAAGAGTTCGATCCCGACGATCGTCGATGATGACTCCGCGCACGGTCCCTCGACCTCCCTCTGGACCGGGACCTCTCACGGCGCGGAGCCGACTGCCGGGCTTCAAGCAGCTTTCGGGACCGCTCCCGCAAAGACTTCAGCGCCATGGACCGGCAGTCGGGGCACGACTTGGGGTCGTGGTCGCGCCCCAGGCAGAAGAGACACACGCGGTGCGGGTCCGTCACCGACATCATCCGATGACAGTCCTCGCAGGACTTAAATCCGGGCATCCCTAACTGCACCAGGAGTCGAATCGACTCGAAAAGGGTGAGAAAAAGATCTCAAACAACTTAGCAAAAAAAGACTAGGGGTACCGCTCTCGCCGGATCTGCGCTTGCTGGCGCGGAAAAAGAAAGAACTTACGTCAGCGCGCGTGGACGGCGTCCAAGTAGCGCCCGCAACGTCATCTCGGCGACCAGGACGCCAACGACGGACGCGGAGCCACACGACGCCCCTACCGACGCGCAGGGGTACTGCTGACGAAAACTTTCCGGATCCAGTCTGACGCCTGGGGATATTCTAAGGTAAGGAATCTATCACTATGTGTTTCTTTCAGATACATTTAATAAGTGCTAAAGTTTGATTGGGAGCAGGCACAAATGTTATGCTTACACTCAAAAGAATTGTGATTTATAACCCTTTTTAATGGTAAAGTCTGATTTTAGGTCATAAGTCTGAAAATGCCACTTTAAGAAAGTTGGATTTTTCTAGTCCTAACAATTTGGTGCCAGGGTACTGGGTCACATGATTCTGCTGTTAGGCTTTGTGTATTCCTCGCAGACACTGAAACAAAGGGCTGCTTGGGTGTGGGTGTGAGCTGAATGGGCCATCCTGACAGGATGGGGGTGGGAAGCAGAGCTGTTCACTGGCCCACTTACACTTCAATAGGGGCTGCCTCCAGCACACACAAAAACATCTAAAACTAGTCTATTGGGACCCTAGAAGTCTTGGAGCTTTGGCAGGAAGAAACCTTCCAGAACCAGATGTGAGGGTAGACCAGGGTGCTCCCCAACTTCAAAAGCTGGCACCAGGTATAAATATTAGACCTCCTGAGTCACTCATCAGTACACTCATGGACCTTCAGACATAACAGAGGAAGAACTGCCTTGTTTCTCAAAGGACTGCCCTGCTGCTTGAGGTTTGCCCTGTTCCTCAGAGGTCTGCCCTGCTGCTTGATGAGGAAGACCAGACATACTTCCTTCATCCCAGGCAACCTGAGTGACGGCAAGGGTTAATTGGCTGACCTCCTGTTCTGAGCTACAGAGACACAACAAGCTCCAGAGGCCTCTCTGCAAAAGCCCAGCCGACCTGCTGCAACTAGACATTCCTGAGCCCTGATTGTCTCTGCTAGAGTGGATTCCTGATCCGCAAGAGGTGCCTCCCTAAGTCTTGGATCCTAGGCTGGCATTAGAATGCACTCCTAGGGAAGGAAAGGAGAAATCCTTAAGTTTTGGGGTCTCTGCAGCCACGAACAGGCACATTTGTGCTTAAACTCTGCTGCCCGCAATGACTGCCAATGTGAAGCTTTGTTGAACTGGATTCTTCATGCTACAGCGAGCACCAAGGACGACCGGTAACGCAAGGTCTGCACTTTGCTCTACAGCAACAACAGCCCACAGAGACTGCCAATGTGAAGTTCCAGCAACGACCACCCACAATGGCCGACCAGATCTTCGTGCTACAAAGACGACCATATGCAACACCAGGCATGCTCTTCGCGCAGGTGACAACCATCTGCGAGACTCACCCTGCTCCTCGCGGCCTCCTTCACCACGAACTAGACTCTTCACACCAGACTTTGAGAAGGTAGCTTTTTCAACCGGACTAACCTGGTCCCTGTATTGTCGTCGGCCAGAACTTGTGACTTTCCCCAGTCTACCATGACCAGATGAATGCGAGTGGCACTTTGTGCTTTTAGGCGCTATACTTACCTAAAAGCTTGCAATTGCTTATCTTCGGTTCTACTGATTGGATTTTTGATGTTTTGTTCTCATTTTAGTTATTAAATTTGACTCTATTTTTCAAAATTTGTTTGGGGTCTTTATTGTTTGTGTTTTCACTTCATTACTCTTTGTGTGCTGCCTAAATGCTTAAGACACTGTCTCTAAGTTAAGCCTGGCTGCTTTTGTGCAAAGTTACCAGAGGGTTAAGCACAGGTTAATTGAGAGACCTTTGTGGGTCACCCTGATAAGGATTGTGGTTGTTGCCGGAGAAGAGCATCCACCCCCTTCAGCATGTAGCCCAATTTATTACACAGATCCTTTGCAACACTTACTGTGCATAAAAAGGTCTCTTGGTATGAGGTCCATGGACAAGTTAGGGCCCAACTGGACTAAGACAACTTGTTAGGAAATAGAAGCAACATGGATGGTGGGTATTACCAAGCTGAAACTGGTCAGATTCATCTCAACGCAAGGGGGTTAGGCACAGAAAAAATCCTGGGCAGTACTATGTACTTGACCGGATTAAAAACGGTCTAAATACCAAGATCAAGTGAGAGGCAGTATTGCAGTAAGTAAAAAGATAAGCCATGCGTCTTGGGCATCAGATGTGAGTTCCTCAGATGCCCAGGTTACACAAGAGTATAACACTCTGTGTTCACCTGTGGTTCCATTTGGGAGGCCATTCTACTAATCAGAAATCTTTCCGCTATCAGTCATGGCAAAACAAACAGACCCACTGGGCAGGTTCATTAGGGTCTTCAGCATCTAGGAGGGGTGAGGGTGGAGATTGCTTAGGGTCTGTGTCTCTCCCCGGGTCTGGCAAATGACATACTATACCGGTTTACTGAGGTGTGGGAGGAAGCTCCTTAAGACTTAACTGTCTTAGGTGTATAATTTAATTTAGTTATGAACCCAAAGTTTAACGTTCTCATGATGGCCTCATCCAGCAAAACAAAACACTCCCAAAGTGGTTAACTGCATTGGGTCAGTCCGACACATGGTGCAGATAGAAAGGGGAGACGAAACAATTAATTTTGTACTCTATACAGCATCAATCAGCATCCCTCATTGATTACATTTTTGCCCCAGTTAATGACGACCGGGTCCATATCCTTCCCTGGGGACTGACCGATAACTCCCCTATAGAGTTAATGATTCGTATTACATATGACAGAGGATCACATTTTGGGTTAGACAGGATATTGGCCTTAAGATACTGGCACTACCGACAGAGAGTAACGATATTCTTGCTATCAGGTTGGTGTGTGTCCCCTACGGTAACATAGACATCTACAACGTATATGCGAGAGGTTACAGCAGGGGCGAAGGTCTGAAACTATCCTTGCTTTAGGCGATCTCCTAGATAATCTTTCCTGGGCTGCCTCTGTTATAGCAGGGGATTTAAACTCGACTTTTGAACCTCTTGACAGCAAGGAAAATGACCTGGTGGGGGAGAAGGAGGAGCAGTGGGGTGGACCACACCTGGAAATACCTCCAATTAAAAGATGGACATAAGCAGCCATTCAACTGAAAGCCCTATGTCTAGAACACGGCTCAAGGGTGGCCAATGGTAGAACTGTCTCCGATAGGCACGGGGCAAATACGTTCAACAATGGGCACCACTCAAGCCGCATTGACTATCTTTTAATCAGTTTGAATTTGTGGCATACCCTCGAGGACATGGCCGTGCGTGCCCGTATGGAGAGCGATCATGACCCACTCTGCTCTATGTTTGTATTCAGGGAATTACAAGCACAAATACAAACCCACAATTCATTACTGGTGATTTGCAACCTTCCAACGACATGCGGCGAGTTAAATGGCCCATGATTCTAGAACGTCCGGAAATACAGTCCACTATAACCACTGATGTTGAAAGCACGTTGGAAAAGATGGAGACCTCTCTTCTTAACTCCCAGCCGCTCAAAGAAATAACACTGTTGCACAATATATCATTCATTAAAATGAGCTCATATTTCCAAAGACCCTTTAGGGCCAGGGCCAAGGGCACCCAGTTAAGGCATCACTGGTATAACAAAGACTGTAAACAAGCCCGTGGTTCCCTGGGGGAGGCAATTAGATCAGGTGACTCAGTTAGAGTACAATACGCGAGGATAAGTTATAAGAAGGCAATGGCAATTGCTAAAAAAAAAACTGGGATGAGAATAGATGGCAGGACCTAAAGCAGGCATGTAATAGTAACAACGCTCAACGCTTCTGAAATCTGGTAAAATGGGGCAGGGGTGGAGTTGCACCGTCCCCTGAAAATCATGTAGAGCCCGGTATTTGGATTAAACACTTTGCCCTACAATATGCAATTGATGATACAGAGGATTGTGACCCTTTTCCGATTCATTTTTACTCAAATGATAAAGTATTTGATCGGGCACACGTAAGTGGAGCCCTTAGTGCCATTACAGGTGGGAGAGCACCAGGTATCGACAGTGTTCCCGCAGACATCTTGTTGCAGGATAAGTCTAAATGGAGTCGATATATACCTCTATTAGCAAACGCCATCGCACATTGCGCCCCCATCCCGGACACTTGGCAGGGGGCCGAAATCATTTCAGTATACAAAAATGGGGACAAGTCTTTGCCAGGAAATTATAGGCCAATAAGCCTAATAGATTCAATACAAAAAGTGGTGTCCCGCCTTGTTCTGGCAAAGGCCCAAGAATGGATAGAAGAGAACGACATCCTTAGCCCTCTCCAGACAGGTTTTCGGGCTCACATAAGCACCATAGACCAGGTCTTTCGATTTCTCTTAATATTTTGGCGGACTGTAGTTCTCGGCATGGGCAGCATGTATGCTGCCTATGTCGACCTTAAATCAGCTTTTGACCTGGTATCACGTAACAAACTATGGGTGGTACTACAGGAGATGGGGATGCCCATCGATTTACCTTCCCTCATTGCTCGCCTCCATTAGAAACATTATGCACAAATCCGCTGGGGGACACAGGGAAATAAGACCGACCCCTTTCCTGTAGAGCAGGGAGTACGTCAAGGATGTGTAATGGCTCCCACATTATTCTCACTTTTTATTAATGGAGTTGCACACTTTTTATCTACTATTCATACCGACGCACCAGTTTTAGCAGGTAAAAAGATTCTGATTTTAATGTTCGCAGATGATACGCTTATTATCTCTAAATCTCCCAGTGGGTTACAGCGTGCACTGCAATGTTACGAAGAATTCTGCCTTTTACATGGTTTAAAAATTACTGCAGCAAAAACTAAGCTCATGACTTTTAACCAGCACAGATCGTTCAAGGGTAGTATGGTAATGGACGGTCACCCCTTGAACAGGTGTACGCATTTATTTAGGTATTACCCTACAGAAGGAACTGAGATGGAAGCCACATATTAACACCATGACATTAAAGCACCGGCAATTAGTGGGTGTCCTAAGAAATTAATTTAAAACATCTTTGACCAAGCCCCTCAGTCCGGTGTTGCAAATTTATAATGCCAAGGTGGTGAGCTCAGTTTTATACGGTGCTGAACTATGGGGCCGTGAGAAACTCACACAGCTAGCTACATCAGAGAATAGGTTTCTCCGAGCGCTAACAAGCTTACCACAAAGTACACCCATTCTTCCCCTGCGGAATGACCTAGGTAGAAAAGCTCCGGTAGATCTAGCCAGGTTATGCCCAATTCTATATTGGCGCAGAATCTGGTGCACACCAGAATTGGCTTCCTTTGCAGAGGGTCTTAGGGATATTATCGACACTGACCATTTTCATAAAATCAGCAGGCTGCGTGATACCAGAAGTCTCTTGACCAGAATGGGCCTGTCGTATCTGTGGGAAACCCCATCTAGCTCCCAGTTTCCACCAAAAGCCTCAATCAAGAAAAGATATTGGAAATTGATCGAACACGATGCGATTAGAAGTAGTGATTGCACATCGTTAACGGGGAGCTTTGAGTATTACTGCGATGCAATGTCAAAGCCCCTTGATCGTAAATTGTATTTTCAATTAAGAGTGGGCTGTTTACCACTAAAGTCTTTTACTGCTAAATGGATCACACCAGGTGACAACAAATGCCCTATTTGCACTGATCTAGAAGAAACCTATTTGCATGTATTGTTTGTTTGCCCCGCCTGTTTTGGCCCCCGAAAAGTATCGTTGACGCAGACATGCAGGAACATGGGTACTAGATCATGTAGTGCTGCCCTGATAATTCTGTGCACGGATTCATCACTCTGCTATGCAATCCCAGTAGCAAAGTTTTTAAGATGTATGTGGTCTATAAGATCTTAACTAACTGTAGAAAAATGATCTTGGAATCTTGATACCCGTGAATGTGAAATTAGTTTTAATATTGACGTGTGGTGCTAACTAATGATTTTAACTTTTTAGCCATAAAATGATAATAAACTGTTTACGCCTCTTATTACATGACTTCGTTGCATTATAATGTACTGGGAAGAACTGATTTCCTTTATGTCTATTTGCACAAATACTTATACAGATTATAATTTTCTTCTATTGTTTTAATAGTGTTTTATGCTCAATGCTTTTATGACATGTATTGTCGAATAAAGCTTTTCTTTGACTGACTGACTGACTATTCCAATTTCTTTAACCAATGTGGAAGCAGTAAAGGTATACACACTGCTTCTGAATTTTGACTTATTTAATATGAGGTTAGATGTTTTACAGTTAGAACTTTGTTAGGGCAAGGTCAACTATACATTAATATTTAAAACCTCAAACTTAAAAGGGTGCACTTTCTTTTTTTCACATCACTGCAGACAAAAAATATTTTGTCACCATATTTATTGACCAGTATGGCTATGCTAGAAAGAGAAAAGCACAGCCAAAGATGGCAAGGTTTTTTTCAGGTTGGTTTTCAGGCTTCTATGCTTGCCTGGATGCTCACTGCCTCAGACTATGTGAAAAATCTAGATGGAAAAGTATAAGGTGGAAGAAGCAACCCTGATCTTGGAGAAGCAGAAATGAGAAGAGTGACTTAAGAGAAGGGCAAGAAGAACTGTGCTGCAGCACTTCAAGAGCCTTCCCTCTCACATCAGCTGGATTTTACAAGTAAAGACCTGGCCATGGACCCTCTGACCCTAGTGTTCGAGAGCCAATAAAATCCTGAAAATTTTTCAGATGACACTTGGCAAACGGACATTTGCTTTAATGTCTTGCAATGATCCACAGATTGCTGCAAAACACTTTGGTCGTCTCATCCAATGAAGTGTGCTGAGTCCCCAACCCCCTCTTTGCCCCCCACTCGGAGGTTGCAAAAGGAGAATAGCTCATGGGCTGACAATAGCAGCTAAACAACTTAAAGAGAATCTCACACAAATCAAGACAATGAGATAGCCAGAATTTTAAAATACTAGGTTAAAAAGAAGTATCAGGGAAATAATGATAATTCGATCCAATTCAAGGCACAAAACGAGTTACAAATTTGAAATATCGGAGAAACACTTCCATAAGTCACATAAACCATTTATTAAAACAGATTCAAAATTAGTGTAAATGCAACCGCAGAAAGATTCACCACTTGAAACATTAACAAATTGTGGTTGGCTAATTTATGTTGCAAAAGGGTTAATAAGTATAACACCATATTACCAATGTCAAGTATTCTAACGTCTGTGTTATAAGCAGTAGCCCCCAATCTATCAACTTTAACTCAAGTTTTTTCTAGTGAATACCTTTATTACAGAGGAGCAGATCTCGAACATTACATACAACACAAAATAAGATTCAGCAGAGGCAAAGGTTGCCCCCACACCTCAACACACACACATTCCATAATGCACCAAGTGGAGCTATACACATAAGCTAATATCAGTTAGCTAGACACAGAACATATATACACACACAAGGTCACCCACTCTACACACAATTCCATGATTATAACTATTATAACAGAGATAAACAAGCGGTTGCAAAAATTACACAAAACAAAAGGGACAAAAAGAAAGATCATAATTAGTCTAAAGAGAAAGGAGAACTTGAAAATTTAATCGACACACCCTATTTTCATGGGAATAAGAGATGGTTGTACTGTTTTTTTTTTTTATTGTTTATTGCACCAACATTTTCCTTCCACATCGAGACGACCACGCATCACCCAACACTACGGTGACATGTCCATTGCCTACTGTCACGGCCTTCCTTCGGCCGCCTCTGCCGCCCCTGACGGCTGCCCGGTCCCTTGTTCGCCTTTCCCCTGCCTGACGGTCATGCCGGCACGGTCCCGCTCCATATAATGTCCAGGAATGTTAACGGCCTCCTAGATAAGGTCAAACGCGCAGCGGTCCTGCGATACGCCCAGCGTCACACCACCGACATACTTCTGCTTCAAGAGACCCACCTGATGGGCAACCACTGCCCCTTCCTAGCGCGTCACGGCTATGGAGGAGTCTGGCACTCTGGCTTCAATAGGGGATCATGGGGGGTGGCCATCCTGGTGCGCCGCAGTCTTCCACTGGTGACACGCAAAGTAACGCATGACCCTCAGGGCTGCTTAGTTCTCCTGGAGGGGACTCTCGGAGATTGTTTTTTGAACCTGCTTGCTGTTTATTCTCCCCCCTCCCTGCTGGCCTCTACACTTAAACAACTCACCTTCCTCGTTGCTGCCTTGCCCTTGGGTACGACTGTTATTGGGGGTGACTTTAACGCAGTCATGGACCCCGGCCTTGACACTGCCTCGCCTCCTTCCGCTAGTAGGATTGCCCAATCGGGCCTCCTATCGACCTGGGCTACCAACTTAGGTCTCGGGGATGCCTGGAGACTCTGGCACCCAGCGACCCGACATTATACCCATACCTCGGCCTCCCATCACACTCATGCGCGAATTGATTATGTCTTCGCGCCGGCCCAAGACTGTCGGGCGATCCAGACCATCACCATTCTCCCCAGGGGCCTATCGGACCACTCCCCGGTGGCGCTACAATTAGGCGCGCTTCCTCCGTCCTTGCGTCCGATCTGGCGCCTCAACACCTGGTTCCTCCAGGACGAGGGATTCAGGGAGCTGGTGGGAGCTGAACTTCGTCTCTATTTCGTCAACAATCAGGGATCGGTGTCCTCCTTTCGTACCCTATGGGAGGCTGGGAAGGCCACCATTTGAGGCTTTGCCAAAGGCCAACTTAAACTTAACCATGCGGCGCACGACTCCCGACTCACACTCCTGGAGGCCCAGGCCACCCAGCTTGAGACCTTGCCCCCAGAAGGTAGAACCGAGTCCCAAGACAGGAGACTCGCCTTTCTGAGGGATGAGATCAGACAGACCTCCCTAGAGGCCGCCAAGCTGCTCTGGAGATCTTCTGTGGCCCGAGTATACGGATGGGGAGATAAAAATGGGAAGCTCCTCCATCTGCGCCTGGCCACCTACCATATGGCCAACTGTATCATCCCGGAGGTGATTGATCAGAGCGGGGAAGCCCATCATGCCCCGGCGGCGGTGGCTCAATGCTTTGCTACCTACTACGCCTCTCTCTACTGGGCTCGGACTCCTAGTCTCACTCTCCCGGTGCTCCTCCGGAGCGAACGGTTCCCCCTCCCATGCCTTAGCGACTCAGAGGCCGAGGCGCTTGACCTTCCGATCTCCCCTGAAGAGATTCATGACGCCATATCGCGCATGGCGGCAGGTAAGACACCCGGACCGGACGGACTCCCTCAAGAGTTTTATGCGTCCTATCGGGACACCCTGGTCCCACCTCTCCTGGAAATGTACCGAGAGGCGGTGGACTGCGGCTCCTTCCGTCCAGAGACGGACCTGGCCACCATCGTGGTGATCCCTAAGTCTCAGCCCCACTCGAATCGCTGCTCCGACTACCGCCCCATTTCTCTAATCAACTCAGAGCTTAAGATCTTCGCCTCCGTCTTGGCCAACCGTCTATGACCATACCTGGCCAAGCTGGTCCACCCAGACTAGTGCGGTTTTATGCCCTCCAGAGGGACCAGGCACTGCCTCCGACGCCTCCACCTTGCCTTCGCGGATCGGCACCTCCTGACTGCCTACTTATCTCTCCTTCTTGTGGACTTTGAGAAGGCATTCGATTCAGTGGACTGGGGATACGTGGAAGCAGTGTTGGAGGAAATGGGTTTTGGGCTCCCCTTCAGCACTCTGGTTAAGACGTTGTACTGCCGCCCTTGGGCTCAGGTTCTAGTAAACGGGCCTCTGTCCCGTCCCTTTCCTATCAGGAGAGGCACGAGACAAGGGTGCTCCCTCTCGCCGCTTCTTTTTGCGCTGATCATGGAGCCCTTTGCTTGTTTTGTCCGCTCCGACCGGTCTCTCACGGGGTGGGGTTGGCCCGGTTTTGCAGAGGAGAAGATCGCGCTCTACACGGACGACGTGCTGTTATTTTTAGCAGACCCTGCTCAGTCGGGGCCCCGATGCCTCCGGGCCTTGACTCTCTTCGAGCGCATCTCTGACCTTCGGTTGAACCCGGCCAAGTCCATCCTGGTCCCCCTCCATCCCTCACGGGAATGCTTCGACTGGCAGTCGACGATACCTCTCCGGCGGCAGTCCTTCAAGTACTTGGGGATCTGGGTGGCCCTTCTCCCCGACCTTGCTTGGTCGCTTAACGTTACACCGTTGGTTAGGCGGGGCCATGCCGACCTCCTCAAATGTCAAAAGCTACCGCTAAACCCTCTTGGTAGGATAGCCTTGTTTAAAATTATGATTTTACCCAGATTCCTCTACCTGCTCCAGAATATGCCCCTCTCTTTCCCCAGATACTGGTTTCGGGAGATGGACAGCCTGGCCATTAAGTTTTTATGGGGCGGGCGGAGGCCCTGGCAGGCCCTGGTCCAATGCCGGATCCCACCCTTTCACGGTGGTCTTGGAATGACGAGTCTGTATCTTTATTATCTGGCTACTCGACTCCTTACCGTGCACGATTGGTTTAATGGCGGCTGGTCCGACCCGGCATATCGTCTGGAGCTACACACCCTGTGTTTGTCTAATATTCAGGGGATCCTATACGGGGACACCGTCTCCCAAGCTCTTCCGGAGGTCACACGCGGGGTATTCTTGGCCTGGCGGGCCTCTCTGCGCCACACACATTGGTCAGGTAAGCTGACCCAGTATACTCCTCTGTGGTGCGGGACCAGTCTCCGAGAGGTTGCCAATCTTTCAGGATTCCGACCGTGGGATCTCATTGGAATCTCCCTGCTGGGAGACGTCTGGAGTGGGACTCACTTACGCTCCTTCCAAGACTTGCAGACTCGATACTCTCTTCACGCATCCCAGTTCTTTCGTTATCTTCAACTTCGCCATGCCCTTAGCTCCCATGTTTCGGAGGGTACCTCCTTACCCGAATACAGCCCACAGGAAGTCCAGGTCATGACCGGTAATCTGGGGAAGGGGGGAATCTCCTGTATTTACCGATCCCTTACAAACAATACCCCCAATTCCCTATCTCACCTCCGGGCTACATGGGAGGGTTGGATCGGGGCTCTAGAGGACGCTGACTGGAGAGACGCATTGATGGCCCCCAAAACAGTTTCTGCGAGGCTTCGCCTAGTCCAAGTATATTACCTTCACACTGCTTACCTCACACCACTGCGCCTCCACCGCGCAGGGCTCCGGCCCGATGCTTCCTGCCCCTGCTGTTCTCAGCCCCAGGCAGATTTCTATCACATGGTATGGCTCTGCTCTGTGATCACGAGGTATTAGGAATTAGTAACCGGGGAACTTGCGGAGGTCTTGGGCTGGGAGGTCCCTCTCGCTCCACTGAATGTGATCCTGGGCATCTCCGAGGGGCTGGATGGCACCAGGGCTGAGAAGCTCTTCCTCAACACTGCCCTGATGGTGGCCAAGAGGGACATAGCGGCTCATTGGCTGAACTCAGACCCGCCTACAATGGCGCGCTGGCGTAGAGGAGTGGACTGGTGCGCGGCACAGGAACGGCCCCTATACGAAGCCAGAGGGTGCCCGCAAAAGTTTCGTCGAATGTGGGGCAAGTGGGTGGGGGTGGTGGAGGACTAAAGGGAGGGGGCTTCTATCATGCAAATACGGATTGGAGCTGGACTGTCATTACCTTCTTTATGCTTGTTAGCTGTGCATATGGATGTGATGTGTTTTCGTCTATATTTTGTCTTACATACTGTGACCTTGATTGGTGGTGTTATTTTTGTTGCAATTTCATAAAATCAATAAAAATTGGTTATCAAAAAAAAAATCTAGGGCACACAGGAACCCTGACTTGTCTCTTACTTCACTGATAGCACTGTCATCAGGGCGAGAGCAGGAATGTTTCTCAGTTCATATTTAAAAACTCTCACTTTCAATAAATATATTACTAAAGCATGATGTGGTAGCACACTGTCATTTATAGACAGCAGTTTCCATTGAAATAGGTGCAAACCTTCCCACTCACATGCAGCTTTACTGATAAAACTACATAGAGTACAAACGATGAAGTCAGGTTTTAGCAAATATTTATCATTTGCACATCACCAAGTAAAGTGTTCGGATTTGTTTTGATACTATTAAAATCTTTTTTTCCATCTCATTTCAGAATTACAAAAAAAGTGTGTTAATAACTACTGCAAATATATTTTGAAATATATGCACAGTTGATTTACCAGCTATTTAAATGTTGTGTGCCCAGCACAATTGTTAGGCTGTTCACTTTACAAAATCCTCGAACTTTGCAGTCAGAGAAAGAAAAATAAACACAAGTCTCCATGATAAAATAAGTAGCATTTGTTGAAAGACATAAACTGACATTTGAGCCCTGTGTTTGGAGAGACAGCAAATGTGACAATACCTGATTTAAAGGCATCTTTATTGCTCCTTCACTTTCTGAATTAACAGAACACCTGTAATTTGGCAGCTCAAGCGCCAGATGGGCCAGTAGGCCATAAAAATAGCTCGCCTTGATACAATCTGACTCGCCATAGCGAGTGGGCGAGTTGATTTCTCAAGGCCTGACCTAGAGATGCTGATGCACAGTGAGTGGAAAGTAATCCAGATGATACTGATGAAGTACAAGCATAGTAGTAGTGCCCACATGTTATTGTTTGGTGCTTTAGCATTATCACAAACACTACAGACAACATATCTCACCAGTTGAAGTTATAAATCTGTGAAAAGTACGTGTGACAAAATGTATTATTAGTTGGGTGGATGGTAGTCCACCACAAGTAATAAAGACATCAGTGAAAGGTTTCAGTGATATAAACCTGAGCTCAACCCTCAGTAGCTATGGCACAGAGCAGACAAGCTGAAGTTAGAGAAAATGTGTAAAGCATCTAGAAGTACAAACACAATTAAAGAGTCAAAATGTAAAAACAAAGACAATCCACCAAAACAACAAAAATCCAGTAAGAGGACCTGGAGAAATGACATTTCTTAAAATGTAAGGAAACATAGTGCCAAATAGCCGTGATGGAGAGTGGGTCGGATACACCCACCAGGTTTGACAGGTTGGAGGTTTTACCTTCGAAAAAAGTATTTTCTCTGGAAGTCAAATTCCTTTAGCAGGGCAGGGTAGTAGGCTGTATCCACGGAAGATTTCAAGAAGTCATATAGACGTTGGATGAGGTACAGCTGAAGCCATTGTCATTGGCGGGAAAAGTACTGAGCAGAAGAAATTCAAATTTCACATCCAGCGAAAGCCTCTCGCCAGTTGTATACTTTTGGTGCCTTTGCCTAAACTCCAAGGAGGGAAAACCCTTCTCCCCTTGCGCAGAGCCTGTGTGCTCACCTAGTGGTCTGGCCAGGGTAATGAGCAGTCCCCTCCTCTGTGGTCACTTCAACCCAATTGTGGGGGCAGCTCCCGCCTCCCCCATGGGTTTGGTGTCTGCCTGACTAGGAGGACAAAATCAGGGCCTTCCCAGGTGTCACCTAAATTTGCTTGTGACACAGGAGGCCCCTTTGAAGTAAATTAAGCTCCTGAGTACACCCCAACTGGTCTTGCTGCCAGGAAGAAGAAAAAAACCTTCTTCTACCCAAGCCATTGTCTCTGCTCTGGAAGCAGTTTTCACACTTTATTGGGGCTAATCACTTACTTGGGTACGGCTGGAGAGCTAATGCAAATTAGCTTCAGGAATCTTCAGGCAGAGAGACTTTTCAAAAGTTACTTTCCCTTAATATTTATTAAAAATTAGACTTCACCATTGAGTTAGGCTTTTAATAGATTTTTAAAAGATTGGTTTAATCATATTTCTAGCTGGTCCCAATCGAAAGAGAGCAGAATTAATATTTAATCCCACTTCCCATTGTTCTCTAAGGGAAGCAAGCGGCTTCTTAGAGTGAAAATAGCTTTTGGGTGCCCGCCACTGTAAGGACATGCTAACGTTAAATTACTAAATGTTCTACATGTAAATACCATGCACCCTGACATGTGGGCTGCAAGGTCTACATAGGGATGATTTATCAGTACTTAAAAGGAAGGTTTTCTGCTGTCATAAAGAGTTATTTTGACAGGTCCTACTGCAGGTTTTAAACTGCAGCAGATCAGCTACAATGGTAGGCCTAAAGCCATGTTGTCCTTTGTCACCCTAATGGATGGTACAATAAGTGCTGCAGTCTACAGGGTGACATTTAACCTTTCAAGCCATGGGTGTATTACCACAGCACATACCATGGCCTTACTGAAACGGTGAATAAGCCATTCATAGATTAGCCAATTTCCACATGTTTAGGGGTCAGATCACATACACTGGGCACTTAGCAGTGCCCCAGCATGCAGAGTCTAAAAAACAACAATAATATTCAGCCAAACATGGGGTTGACCACACCAGGATAAAAGTGGCATTTTTCTCGCAGTAGGAAATCTGACAGCACTTAAGAAACAGCAGATCCTCTTCAACCGTATTTAGTGGGTGGTTGCAAAGCACCGGGACCATGACTGTGGATGTTACGTCCTGCAGTGGCAAGCGTAACAGGTCCTGCATCTCTGTTCAGAGTCCGAGAAGCATTTAGAGCACGATCCATGCCATCTGCTCTCCCAGCTTCGTCAAAGCCCATTGGCACATTTATGGTCCAATACAAACAAGGACAAAACTAAACTGCTTTCACAAAATAGTAGGACCGGCTCATACAATGACTGCCAAAAAGCTATGAGGTTTAGAACATATACTCACGTTTCCCCCTTACTCACTCATACAGCATATATCTATTTACGTACATTACATGAAAAACCTTTTTAAAGTTAAGACTTATTTAGGACATAACGTATATTTGTAAAGCACATATTCACCATATGTGGCATCTTGGCACTGAATATCAAATGGTTATTGTGAGCCACCTCAACCCATATTTTCTACCTCAGAAGGATAAAAGGCAGATTTGGCCTGATGTGATGTGAACCTAGGACTACGAGGTCAAACACAGATTCCTGAATTAAATACATTAGTGCACTGAGCTCTGAGACCCGGACCTGATAAGGGCTACAAAAATATATTTCGGAAATTTACACAATGCAGTACACAAGATAATAAAATGCAACTTCATAATATAGTTATGGAAACCACAATAGCATTTAAATATTTTATTGTTTGACTGCCCTAGCTCATAAAAAGAGTTAGGCCATGTTCATATGGGCTAGTACAATTACACAAGTTTAAAGGGGTTAAGTTCATTCAAGTTTTCTTTTCACTCTACCGATAAAACCCTCAATAACTCAGAGGTCCAAATTCATGCAGAATTACTTTGTTTTGCGTACCTTCAAAACCCACAATAGCGTAGTGCTCTTCAGTGTTCTCACTGAAGAAAAATGACTTAAAAAACCTTTCTTCTGTTTATTTCAAACATATAAAAACGAAGATGAAATTACACAAATAAATTAATGCAATAATAGTATACAAATACATATTACTATAAGCCACTTAAAGATTCTGAGCTCAAACTGTAAGACAACATTCTGTTTTATGGACAGCCGTTAGCCCAAGCAATTGGCCTAGAGGAGTAGATCATTCCCTTTAAAAGTGGGAGTTGGTGTAATAAAGTTGCACTTTGTGCAGATGACCTATTAATATATACTATTTGAGAATATCTTGGGCTATCGGGTACAAAAAGAAAAACCCAAACTAATTATGTGGAATTTATGGCACAATGATCCTAGAACAACACAATAAATCAGATACTTCGGTATCAACATCACACAGGATGTTGGAGACATTTGTGCAAAACATCTACAGAAGATAACAAAGGAGGTCTGTTGCCATCTTAAACGATGGGAAAATATCCCTTTACCAATATATGGGAGAGAAAATCTCATAAAAATGCCCACAATCCCTAAAGTTACTTACATTTTAATGGTGTTCCATTAAACTTTCATAAGACCACCCTTCAACAAATGTCACCCCAAAGTTACCAGGTTTATCTGAAGCTCCAAAGGACCAACAATTTACTGGAAAAGTTTATGGAGAAAACAGAGCAAAGGCGGAATAGGTCTCCCAGACTTAAAACGTTAATATTGGGCTTTTCAGATCAAGAACTTCAGACCCGGGGTTTCCAACCTTTTGCAGTAGGAGCTACTTATGTTCAATGAAAATCATCACAAGCTACTAATACTATTAGTGATGTAATAGAGACACATTATACAAGATTACATTAGAGGCCACCACATGCAAGATTTCACAGCAACGATCAATGCATCAGGCATGTTTGCCAGCAGTAAAAAGTCTTGATCAACTTTAGAATGCCTCTACATTGGGTAACACATCACAGTCATACATGCAATGCCCCTGGCACCAGATAATAATATGAGTAATAGTTCTCCCCAACACTGCACAATTTATCACTCAAATGTCATCTTTAAATATATTTTAGAAAGTCAGCCATTTTTCTTCAAACATCAGGTTATGATATCTGAAAATACACAAGTTTTTGTCTCAAATACATGCTTTTCAATTTTGGTATACATATATTAATTCAATTGAGGAAAGGCCTCCAATTTAGTAGGCTGGGCTGCACACTGGAGAGCTTCTTACAGTAGATGGACCAGTAGCTCATGAACTACCTGTTAGAGAAGCCTGCTTTAGACAGTTATTTTGGTTCTCTTTAAAGTCCAAGATGGGACTACTCTTTAAAGAAATGTCAGATGGTGTGGGGAAAAACTCTAATTTGGAGCCTCAAAATACATTAAAAAGGTGAGGCTGACGATGTAGAACATCATGAGAATCTCAGAACCTGGAATGCTGGCGCAAAACTGGAACTCCCCTGGTATGCTGTGTCACTGAAGGAATATCTGCAGAGGACCCTCCAATTTGGAGGAATAATAAAGTGGGAACAACTGATTGAGGTAGGGGAAGTGCTTAAATGGAAAAAAATGTCCAAACAAACCAATGGCACCATTACATCTTTTGGATACCCACAATTAAAATCTTGGTGTTTTAAACAATAAATTGAGCCAGAAAACTACATCAAAGGTAGAACAGGCTCTACAGGACGTGATGCCTAGGAAAAAGGAGATAATCTTTTCGTATGCTGGCCATTTGGAGCATGAAGAATCCTGGCACATCATACACGGGATCCAAACTTGCCATCGACCACGACTGACATATTATGGCAAGTAGGTTAAAATTATCTAAATAAAATGGCAAAATCTGCACCACTCCAAGGGAATAATTTCTTCACTATCCACAGAATCTACTGGACCCTTAAAATGCTGGCTAAGTTCTCCAGCTCCAATGAAAG
Source organism: Calotriton arnoldi (assembly GCA_963921515.1). Classification (NCBI taxonomy): domain Eukaryota; kingdom Metazoa; phylum Chordata; class Amphibia; order Caudata; family Salamandridae; genus Calotriton; species Calotriton arnoldi. The sequence continues at coordinate 4,329,027 of CAWUFW010000340.1, forward strand.
CTGATGCAAAAAGTGCATGCAGATACAGGTGGATGACATCCAAATGTTTGTACGCTGTCCAGTACTAGAAACCTATTGGAATGATATAGGAATAGCGATTCATGAGATGATAAGGTAAGTCTCTCCCTCATGTATGCTGGGATACAAATCCAACACCTGACAAAACTCCAGCGTTTGCAGAATGCAGCAGCAAGGCTGGTGCTGGACATCCCTAGATCAGAACCAGTTGCCCACAGACTAAGAGCTCTCCACTGGTTACCAATGGAGAAAAGAATAAGATTTAAGACAGCCTGTTTGGCCTACAAGGCCCTTCATGGTATAGGGCCACCATTTTTAAAAACACTTCTGAAACGGTATGAGCCATGCAGGAACCTGAGGTCTGGGCAGGCAAAATTGATACAGGTCCCAAGATTTAAGCAGGTCAGGTGGGGGGGGGGAGAAGCTTCTTGGTGCAGACGGCCAAGACCTGGAACCTGCTCCCTATCACAATAAAAAATAGACCCTCGCTCCTATCATTCAGGAAAGCTGTAAAAACCTGGCTTTTTACCTCTTAGTTAGAGCTCTTTATCATCGGCAGTCTCTTGCTACATCGACTTAGCGCCAAGACGCCCTTGGGCATTCGCGCGCTTTACAAATTTTCAAATCAAATCACCCTTCAGTGTTTATCGGTTTAGCCTTCTATTTTCATTTATTATTCACTGTTTGAGTGTTGGCATGCGTTACAAAGCAAATTTGAAGTCATTAAGCTAATTTTCGGCTTGTTTTGATTCAAACATTGCACGAAGGATGGAAAATAGGCAAGGTCAACAGCTCCTCATAGCACCCCAAAAACATTTCATTGTAGGTCTCATATACACCAGATCTTGAAATCTTCAAACCAGGGTCTGAAATTTCTTTGAACAATACGGATGGAATGCTCTGCCATGATTGTAGTGCTGTGCTGAAATGTGGAAAACTCCACAGGTGTACTAAGCTTGAGACTACTGCCACGATAAGACATGTCCCAAATTCCATAACAGCATTCCTTGCAGCATCCATCTGGTGTGCATCTAACCCCAGGTTGGAGAAAGTACCATAAACAACGGTGGGATGCGAATGATTTGCCTAATCTGCAGTGCTTATAGAACAAGGACAAGTGCCTTGTACTTAGAAATGGGTGTTTAGCCTACTGACAATTCTACTGTATTGCAAAGCCCCAGATAGATCTAAGTTCCACACCAGTACAAAGTGGATGTAAGAATCATCAGCACCTTGTTTCAATTTCTTCTGATCACTGTGGCAGGGATATGTCTTACAGTGGACAGAATACCACGGAATGGCGACATTCAAGACAGTGGTATGTTTGTTTACAGGAAGACACGGAAGGAACTACAGTTAATGTGCTCCATCTTCTCTTTGTGCTTCACCATTTCCATGTACAAGAGCATGTTTCAGATGTCCTATCTTCAGCTGACAGTTTGTAAAAAAAAATAGAAGAGACATTACCAATATGATATCTCTTTTTGTTAATGTATTCACTGTTCACAATTATAGAGGTAAGAAAACAACTTGCATGCATTAAAGATCCTATCAAAAAGTTAAAAAACACGAAAATACCTATGAAAGAAGTTATAAGGGTGGTTCTGAAATGAGTTATGTAAAGATGAAAGGTGGAGAGTATGATTAGACACCATCACAAAGGACCCCACTCTTCAGATTACACACAACTGATATCAAGAGTGATCACCCTTTATTAACGCCATCTCAACAGAAGACGTATGATGTATTAATCTTATCATATCATGGTTAATAGTGCCAAAATCGTAATCTTCAAAAGGTACAAACATAATACGGGTTACATTCAGAGGAGTAAACTCAATATTGGAGCTGTACTCAGAAGTAAATATCTACTTCCGATGCAGAATTAAGCAGTAGCAGATAAAACAAATGCTGGTAGCCTTCACTTAAAGATTGCAATAAGAAATCTAGCCAGGGTTACTGCCGCTCACAAGTAAAATAACTGCACTGGCATTGTGGTGACTGCACCACTGGTTGATGTAAATCAAGTTTATTTTTTCTTTTCTCAGCAAAACCAGATTCAATATCATGCTTTAAATGACTAGGTTCTATTTCAAGGCAATAAAGTATTGTTCTTTTGCACTGGTTTGTGATATTCAGCAGGTCACAAACAATGTAAAAGATTATTTACAAACAACGCAGGCTATACTAAATAGGGATTTTGAACAGTGATCTTACGGTTTTGTGTTAACATTATTGTGGAAATGGTGAAAGGTATTTGAAAATATATGAAGAAAATGATCAAAAAGAAATTGACTTTGACACAAAATGTGTCAAAAACAAAACAGCAGAAAGATAATTTAACCAATATCACTAAAGAAGTATACTCCTCAATGTCAAGGTAACACAAATATATATATCTGTAACAACAAATGGGTAACGTTATTATGTTTTTAGGATCACGATGCAAAACACTGAAGTATGGCCAATCATGTTGCCTTTTAAAAGAACAATCTGGGAGTGTATGCAGAAAAACAAAATACGGAAATGAAACAAATGCAGCTCACACTCACCCAATATTCCCACCGAAACTAATTGTGAGCAGTCAACCCTTCACTTTTGTGTTGTCCTCAGTGTGGAGCCCTAAGTCCCAATGGTATGCCCAGATGTGGGCCCCCTGCTCACTTTGCCACATGCTTCAAGCTATAACTCACGGGTGAGGCTTAAGTAGGCCGAAACCGGTGTGGAGATGCTTGTGTTCCTGTCCACAGGTGACCCAACTTGGCTCTTCCTACTGGAGCTGGACCCAAGGCCGATTTGCACATAGCTGGTCAATTTCTGGAGTGATGAAAATCAAGGGGCTGGAATGCGACTCATATGATATTATTGCCAATTGCTGGGACCATCTGCAAGCATTCCATCCATCAACTTTGTGGTTTGGCAAAAAGCTCATCATCAAAGGTATTACGGTTTTTCATGCATATATGTACTGAATCTACACTTTTATGCCTGGTAGAGACTTGTCACATATATTTTAGGAGGCATACATTTGCTACTAATAGAAGACATTACTTTAAATCAGTTACTGTTAGCCATAAATGTAATATCTGCAGCGGGTCAGCATGGAGTCTGTTGCATAGTTTTTTTTTAAAACTCGTTTTGTATCGTACATGTCACAATCTTAACAGTTTTAACACTGGCAATACACATCAAACTAATCATATCAGTTATCCCACGTCTTGTCTCACTGTATGCCAATTATCAGCATGTACCAATCACCGACTCACCCATCAGGAATTCAACAGAAGCACATCTTGCAGCTCCTGATCTTTTACTGTGTCGCATTCTCCTTTCTTATTGTTGCCTACACCAGTACTGATCACACCTCCAGATCTTACATCACTTTGCCATACGTCCTGACACTTAAATCTTAATTTCTTCCTCGTCCGTCCAATCCAGGAAATCTTCTCCAAGGAGGCTACCAGAGGACCTCCAGTTTTAAGCCTAAGGATAGCTATTCGACATTTCAATCACATCAAGTCTGGTAAAGCAAATCTGTACTTAATCCCTAATTTTCTGCATTTGGAGATGGCGTTGATGAGGCTTTGTTTGATAGTCATGTCAGGATGTATGCTAGTTATTCTTGTTACCCAGTTTGTCACAGTCCACCAATACGCAGTTAGGTATCTACAATTCTGCATCAAATGGAGAAAATTAGCCCCTCACAACATATTTTGGACATGCAGTGAATATATTGAGATAGTTCCTTTGCAATCTCAAATGGGTCAAGTAAGTGCGATGTAAAAAAATAAAATGAGTCAAACTAAACCTAGTATTACTAGATATCTCCTGAACTTGTGCACAAGCAAGTTCCCACTCTCTTTCAATTAATGGTGATTCTAAATCAGTATCCCATGTCTGTCAGACCTTTACTGGTTAACAGGGGCTCCTCAGGACACTTTTGACTGCTGTCTCCCATGTGGGCGCAATCTGGAGTCAGCTGCATTTTAAGAAAAAGTGAAAAGCTCATTATTGAGCTAGCCAGCATGGTATCTCAGTTACTGTTGACTTTCATACCTTTAGGAATGCAGGAACATACTGTAAGAAAACTATACTACAGCCTTCAGTGGAAATCACATAATTGTTTTAGAAGACCAGTTATTAATAACTCCAGTGATGGCACAACCGAGATTTCAGATGTTAAGTAAGCAAGAAGGAAAAATATAATTAGAAAGTGTTGGTACTTTCAACATGTGGACATACTTAGTTTACCATGAGCTAAATGAACATATGTACCAATCCAAAGATATTGAATATGGAAACATAATGCAGGCCTCGAAAAATCTACTCGCGCACTCGCTATGGCGAGTCACATTTCATCAGGTCGGGCTATTTTTAAGACCTACTGATCCGTTCTAGGGAGTGAACTTGAGCTGGAAAAGAACAGGTGTTCTGTTCATTCAGAAAGTGAATGAATAATAAAGATTCAATTAAATCTTATTTTTATCTTGACACATTTGCTGCCTGTTCAAGGACAGAGGTCTAATGTCAGTTTATCTTTTCACTAACTGCTGCTTATCTTGTCCTGGAAAATGGTGTTTACTTTTCTTTCTCTTACCACAGTTAGAGGATTTTGTAAAGTGAGCTGTGCAACAATCATTGTGATACAAAAGGCTGTGGGATGTCAGGTTTTTTCTAACACAAAGATTTAAATAAGGGCAAAACAAATCGGAACACTTTACTAGGTGATGTGCAAATGACTAATCTTTGCAGAAACTATTTCCAAACATTTTTGTCTGTACACTATATAGTTTTATCAGTAAAACCGCATGTCACTAGGAAGTTGTGTGGCTATTTCAATGGAAAATGTGCTGATTACAAATTACATATTGGTACCACTTCATGCTTTAGTTATATATTTGTTAAACGTGATAGTCTATAAACATGAGTTGACAACATTTTTGCCTCCCACCCTGATGACAATACTGTTAATGAAGTAAGAGGCAAGTCAGGGGTCATGTGTATCCTATATACGGCTAGATTTGTATTATACATGGAGCAAAAGATTAGTCTATTAAATCAAACAAAAGAGTTTTTTTCACAGCAAGCATGCTGAACTAACATATTTGAGGGTGCTATCATATGTGAGAATGAAGAAAATGGCAGCTCAGTGAATTAAAATATTTGCCTAGGATCACATAGTTTGAAACAAGTTTATGGGTCAAGAGCATTACAGTTAGGTCAAGTAGATTATATAAGTCACTAGACCTGCACGTCTGGTAGCATTCTTAAGATTTTTCGAGGCCTATAATGCAAGACATACAAACAGCCAAATTAACTGCCTCTGCAACAAAGACACTTCCATCAAGATTAATTTCAAATCTATTTTTGCAAAATACTTCTGGACCAATATGATGGAAACCACCATTGCTGGAATAAAAAACACCACATGAGTAATATTTACTTTTGAAGTTTGTACAACCTTCAATAAACACATTTTCAAAAGTGAGCAATCCTTCATAAGTCTACTTCCTGTAGACCAGGTAGATGCTCAAGGACTATTTCCACTTCGAAAACAATCTACTGACCGATTAAAAGTACACAAATCAATTTTAAAAACAGAAGGACTAGAAAACAACTTAAATGCATGTACCAATTATTGTGTAATGCTACAGATGTATAGTTAAAAAAGGACTGGCTAATGGCATCCTGGAACACAGCACAAAAAGTATGTGTGTGACCATGCATGTGTCCGAAAAAAGTTGGGGACTTTTGGGTTGCAAAACTTGACAAAACTGAGGAGCTCCTGCATGCTCCTAAGTGTGATTTGCATTGTTCAAGGACTTCTACGAAGTGAGTGGTTTCCACTGTGCTTTGCATATTTTGTAACTATTCACAACCCCCCAGGACTTCGTTTTGATGTTGTATTTGGAAACACTGATCACAAAGTCTTCAAAGATGGCATGAAGTGTATAGTACCGTCATGAGAATCCACTCCAACAGGATTATCCGTAAGTTTTTTTTTTAATGAGAGAATAGCCAAAGCAAATAATCCATGTCTACGAGCATGTAACAGATTGAGAAGTCTTCAAAAACGTAATTTCCATCCTTGTAACATACCATAAAAATGGCTGCAAAAAGGAAATGATGCAACACAAAAACACTTACAAAAAATTCTGAAACCAAACCTCGACCAACTCTTCCCAATGTAATTTTCCTGACCACATTCACCCACAGCAATTCATCTATTTACCCATTCCAACCTGTCCAATCCCGTTCAAAAATGTTATCTACAATGCGGATCAAAACATCACTTAGCCAAAGGAAAGCATGTGCAAAAAGTAGCTAAAGCAAACTAATAAAATCAATACACCCTACAGATGCTATAAATCTATACTTCTAATGGAACCAAATTACACACACTTATAAAAGACTTTACATTTGAAAAGTCCATCCAGGAAAGAATATTTGCAACTAAAGCCATTACAAATCTTGCAGGACTTAATACTGCTTCAGGGCATTGCACTGCCTGCGCAGAAAAAAATACTAGGTTGGCATTTAATAATACTATCATTATTGGAAGAGGCAAGACATGTAATTCTGTGTTCAATAAAGCTAAATGTCACCAACTATGAACAACCAAATGAAAATAGATATATAGTATCTAGTATGTTGGTAAATAGAGAAAGCACTGCATCGGAAACAAAAAAAGGAATAATAAATGTAAAAATGGGAAGTTCATGTAATGGAACAGCAACAACTACACAAATTACATTTTCAAGACAGAAGACTACAGGCATGGGAAAAAACACAAAAAATGCATGTAATACAAATACTTGATGTCTTGCATATATTATTCAGAATTAATTTGTTACTAAAATAACATAAATCTGCTTTCCTTCTAGGTTTGTGGAGTATCAAACTCTTATTCCAATGATCTCTTTCGCCCAAAAATTAACCCTGTGATTACCCAACTAATTAACTATGTCATAGTATTCCACCCTACAAGATGTATGCATACAGGTCATTAAACATTGTTCATCTTAAATATGTTGCACGATAAATGTCCAGGTATATTAAATACTTATTTCTGATCTTTATCAACATTACCCAACCTGTGGTCATCATACCTAAAAACTTACGACCACAACTATCAACAAAACACGAAGTGCTATTACTGAATGTAAGAAATATAATGTCTTATAATTTAACATTGAAATTCATAATGACATTTTATAGTGTAAAATAAAATCATACAAAAAGAGAAAAGGGCAATTGAGAATCAGATGTTCTATGGGCTTACTCTGCATTTGTTCTTTTTGCTGGTGACATATACAACCTGTGTGATTGTGAAAGAGTCAAAATCATTTTCATAGATGAAGTTCTAATCCTTCATCCCTTGAATCTGTCTGGAAAGATTGGTTAACTGCTGTGACAAGATACCACACATATGAGTCTTTATTGCGTTTCAAACACGAATAAGGACTATTTGCATTAATTTGAAGTCATGGTTTTAGTGGTGGTTTAACTTTAAGCTAAGAAAAATATTAGCTATGGTGGGGTTCTCTCCTAGACATTGTGAGCACCTCTGCAAGGCTGTAGTTTCTGTGGTCATTGATCAGATCTCAAAAGTCTAGATTTTTATTTATAGCCGTTTGGCCTTGCATATTAGGATATTTTCATTTAGTGGCTGATGGAATGGTGGCTTGAGTATTTTCTGGGTTTTCCCTGGGCTCATTTTGGTTTTCCAGAGTCATTTATTGTTTACTATGGACTTTGATAAAGGATGGTCTGTGTGGGTCACCTCATCAACCCTGTTCTGACTACACTGAGGCAGGACTAGCAATGCTGTCTTGTTTAAATTCAGTACTCTTTGTTCAGCTAAGTCACTATGATCATCTGATGAAGCATCCTGCCCTGAGTGGGTGCAGGCTGGCTCACAGGACAGGTATTCTTCAATTTGCTCAAAACTGCTATATTGGGGTCATGGGTAGGTGGGTGTTTGGGCTTAGCAGTTTGCTTACAGTAGCTTATCTATCACTTTCCTTTAAACGGGTCAGCTTGACAGTCACCCACACAGATTGGCAAACACTACTTGTTAAGGGCAATCTGTTAGCCCCAAGTCCAAGTCAAGGACTTACTAAAATACTACAAGCAGATCACATAGTTCGTACAGGATGTAGAGTCAGCTTTTGAGCTTGCAATGGATCCGCATCTGAGAGCAAGTTGCCTGTGATCAAGGATTGGGCCTTGCGCTCACATGACTCTTTGCCCTGCCACAATAGACCCTCCTCTTGCAGGAGCCAGCAAAACATTGCTGCCATCTTGGGAAGACCCAGTCATCGAACGTCAAATAAGGATGCACTCTCACAGCTGTGGTAAGCAGAACACTAAGGCACAATGGAGGAGCACAGAGAGAACTATTTCCTTGCTGACAGTATATATTTTTTGTAAGATCAATGGTGGGATTTGGTTGGATGCTGAGGTACAGGGAGCGCCCACAATGTCGAGAGTGCAGTAATATGAATCAGCAGTACTTCTTTAAGCTAATGAGTGTGTGGGAGACATGCTGTTCATTAAAGAGAGCATTACAGCCTTTAGTGACGGACTAGATGTGAGTACTAAAAATACTGGTTAGTCATCAAAGTGAAGACAAAAAGAAAAGGCAAATTCTTTGAGAAGTTTTATTTAAGAAAACCACAGAGCACAGGAAGTCTAGCCACGGCCATTCTTTCATGCGGTGGGTAGTCTTATTTGAAATACACGCAGGCACCTTAAGAAACAAGAGAGAATGTTGTAAAGCACAAGGTAGTGATGTAATGTTGCAAGCAGATGTATCTGAGACACTGGTGTTGCAGTGATGTGCAGTTAGGAAAAGGTTAGCTACTCATAATACAAGAGAAACAACTGTTAAGAAAGTAGAGGTCTGGAGAAGGGTCATCAGGGTTTTCCGACTATGTTGTTTTACAGAATAATTGGATTTTGTCAACTCATCCTAGACACAGGCACTATATACAAACAGGAAATCATCCACGCTACAGACAAACAGTACTCCTACTGCCACTCTAACATTGTGTCTCTTCCCATTCCTCTCTCCCTTAAGTTTACTCTCTCCGTGTCCTGTTGCGGTTCGAAGACTGAGGATCGGACCCTTGGGGACAGGGTGTGAATAGTCTTCGGTCTGAGTGGGAACCTTGTGGAGGATGTGCCAATACATTTTCTGGAATTTCCTCCAGAACATGGCCAGAGAGAGGATCCAGAAAGCAGTAAATAACTTGCATGGAGGACTATTAGGGGGCTGCACCTCATAGGAGTGACCCATTGGAGTACTACTGTTTGTGCCCGTCTTGATTTTGCTGGAAAAGTGGCAGCATCGAAAACCAGATCGACTGACCCTTTTTCACTGCTGTATTTGTTACAGACGGTTCATGAAATAAGAACCAAATAGTCCAACATGAAGAATTCTGGCTCTGCCATTGCCGAAGATAAAGCCAGTAAAGCAGCTGACAGGTGGCTCCTCAAAGTGGGAGAGCTAGTACATGAAAAGATCCTGATTAACAAGCCTTTAGACCAACATACCAACTGCCAATTCCTAGTACAAAAAGAAATTGAAAATGTCGATCGATCACATTGAAAAGCATTATGTTGCCGATACTGTTCACCAGACCTCCATCAATGCAAGGTGCCTCCGGAGTATACCAATGCATTCGCTCTCCACTCGAGGAACGTCCCCCAAGAAGAGTACAGCTACACTGAACTCTTTAACCCCATTCCAAAGATTGAAGAGACTGCTGTATCTCCAACTTTACATTAGGAGATACAGTAGTTGGTACTTGTACCAACTACTTCAAATGATAAATCAACTGATGCAATAGAAGAATCAGCTTCAACAAGCAAACCTGGTATTGCAATATCAACAATTGGAACCTCAGCAAATTTGGTTCATTAGGAACCATCAACAGAATCAACATCAGTTGAAATGACAGCGTTGTCACAGCATTGCCTCTGTTTATCGTAATGTATTGTCTATGTACCCAAAACAGACAATAAAACTTCTTGTCTTTCACAAAACTCAACATGCACCCGGAGTTGGATTATATGAATTATAAAACCCTGAGACCCCAATTGACAATACCACCAAGGGCTGGGCAGGAGTGCAGGTCCAGGTGCCTAGAGCCAACCTGTTCCTAATGAGAGGAAAGGAGCAGCATCAGAGGTTGCAAAGAAGCACGACCAATCAACAACATAAATGACAGGAATCGAGAAGGCAAGCAATATTATTCCTGGTGACAGGAGCATGCCACACGGAGCAAAAGCAGCAAACTCAATGCAAATAAGTGCACTGGGGACCAAGATATTCCAAAGTAAAAAGGCTGTTTCTGGAGGGCTAGCAATGTCCACTAGAAAGACAATGTCAACAATGTCCAATGGTTAGGAATCAAAACCTGTGTGGGACACTTGAAACCTTTTCCCTCGTTTATCGACATTGTAGAGCATGCTTATAAAAACTGAAAAAGACTGAGCCCCCCAATTCCTCCCCGTCCCAGTGAAGCCCTTGGCTTCACAAAAGCAGCCCTGACTTGCCCCTCCAAACCAGGGCGCCAGCAGTGACACCCACCAGTTTGAAAGGCCACAGGGCAAGCAGGAGAGCAGGTGAAGTCAGAATACTCACCAGGAGGCAAAAAGGTCACTGACCACTCCCTGCATGATAAGGATGGCAGTGACTGGGAAGGTAGCTTTGTATTGCTACCTTGCAATCTCTCCAGCAGGAGCTGGGTAGGTGAGATGGAGCTATCAGGACCAAATGAACAGCTGGGAGCACTGCATAGTCCCAATGGAAGAGTTGAAGATGCCCAGTGTGACAGGGCATCTGCTGGTTGAAATTGTACTATGCGCCTTTGAAAGTTAAAAGGCTGGGTGAGCAACATCAAAATTTAAATTAAAAAGAGAAGGGGAAAAAGTCAAGTTAAGTGGCCCGTCACACATAAAAGAGCTAAGGAAAACTGAAATCCCTTGGGCTGAAGTAGCGCCCCATAAGTCACTGGGGCAAATGAAAAAAGTTGCATATTTTCTGCAGTGGCAAGGAGCATCAACATTGTCTGTTTTGTGTCCCCGGGGCAACCTGGAGCTGGGGTGAGCACCCAGGAGCAAGGAGAAAATTAACATCCTACATCTCCCGGGGAAAGGATTAGGGACCTGTGAAATTAGATGACATGGTGGTGGACATGTGAGAACGCATCGGTGAGAGTTGGTTAAGTGCCTATTGATGTCAGACAGTATGTCAGAGAACAGAGGAGCGGAGGAGTGAGCGGTTGAACACAGCTCCGAGCCCTGACCCTCGAGGGCCCCATGAGCAACCTCTTGGGTACCTGCTTTGGTGGAAGGGGGGCCATAAGTCCGCCGTTAGTCAGCTCTTGAGTGGCTGCGGCAACACTCAAACGCCGAGCACTTGCAATAACGGCCATTGCGGTGGGGAAGGGGACATTCTGCCCAGCCTCCTAGCTCTGCTACCCGCAGGACTGTTGGATGTTGGCGGCAGGAGAGTTCTACGGCGTACGGCGGGGGAGAGGCAATTGGCCCAGCCTCCTAGCTTCACTTTCCTGCTGGTTTGTTAAATTTGCTGCCTATTTTGTTCTCTTCACTGTAAGGCAGGAGATGGGATTACAGTATTGCAAGGTAACCGGAGTTACACAGCTGGGGCCCATGATTCTGTGTTACAGAGGATGACTATGTGCAAGGAGAGGCTTAGGCCGCAGGCCCCCTCAGTGGCGCAGAGGCGGTCGGCATTAGGATGGTGCGGTTTGTGCCTCCTGAATGGGAGCCTGCTCTCTGCACATACAAGTGCTCACTGCTCTCCCATACTGCTCATCAATTTGCTTGCCTTGAGACGTTTTATTTTAACTTCAGTCTGCTGCTGTACCCACATGCTAACACTACTTACTGTTCATTGCTTCATCTGAAGGCGAGCTCTGATCCAGGGAAAGCGGCCCAGTAAGGTTGTGCAGTGCATCTTGCAATGGTATAGCTGATATAGGCTTGGTCTGAGCTTATTGGTGCTGCTTGAGCATCCTCGGAGTCCTTGACCAGTGCACGTGAGCAATTTGCAATTTCTTTTGGCCTGTTCAGCCACTGCGTTATGTGGCGTCCCCAAAAAATTATTGCATTCTTGATAATGAAGAGCTATGTTTAAGTATGCTGTTTGTGGACCCGGATCAATGCTCTTCTTTGGGCACAGCTAAGATGGAGATCTTTCCAATTTTTAAAAAGGGGTCAAAAAAAGCCAGGAAGGTAAATGAACCAGCATCACAATTAGGTATGGGGCTGGAAGTGCAGTTGGCAATTGGTAGTACATCAACCGCATTGCATCATATCAAGCTCGAGTCAAGTGGCATGCCAAGCAGGGTTCCGATGGAGGGCAAGGTTGAGTCTTCTGCAAGAAGTCAGAAGGGTGCGACTAAGAGGAGGAAAAAAAATAAAAAAATAAGAATAATCCCTAAACGGAAAACAAAAAAACAACATTTCCCTAAGGTTTATGATATGAAGAGTTTGAGGGTGGGGGGGCTGACAAAACGCCCCCTTGAAGGCAGTGCCTCAACTGCGCCTATTACGCAGAATATTCCATATGATGATCCTGTTGGGGTAGAGGCTAGAACTGGAGCATCGCTGCAGCGGCGGCGGCTCCTCCGTTATGGCGGAGGAGAGTCGCCCCGCCTGCTGCCAGTGCAGCAGGCACACACATTCATAATATGGTAAAAAATGACATTTTATCATGTGTGGCAGGCTCACACTGCTACAGCGCAACGGCAGGGGGCAGGGCTGATCAGTGCAATTGTACTATTACGTCAGCCCCTTGCCAGTGCGCATGAAAGATTGGCCGGCTGTCTACTGCCGACCAATCTGACCTGCGCACTTCAGAGCCTGCAATCCCAAGGATTGCAGCCGCAGGCCCCCAGCCTTAAAATGAGTGCTGGGTTAGCCTGCTCCAACCAATCCTGGAGCTGCAGTGGTTGGATTTGCATGGCACAAGAGAGGAGGTTCCTCCCTTTCCGCCCGAGGAGCGCCAGAATAAGAGAGAGACGGTGACCGGACCCTGTGGCCAGCAACATACTTCTGGTGAGTTTTTGGGCATTGCGCCTGTTAAACCTGGCATCATTGGCGCGGGTCTCCCTTCCTCTTTTCACTTCTGACCTTTTATGTTGGCTGGATTTAGATGCTCTGGGCGCTGTGCCACTGCCAATCAGTGACACAGCGCGAATGCTCCCTGTGTAAAGATAACTGTATGAATTGGGATAATCATAATCGGCTCACTTGGTTTACCTGTCAGTCCCTAGTATCAGTGCACTGTGTGTGCCCAGGGCTGGTAGACCAAATACTGCTGGTGGGCCGACAGCACTGATTTGCGCTACCCACCGAAGCAGCTTTTAAAGTATGTCTGTGTAGCATGATCTAATAGCGAGTTACCCTCCATTTCACTGTTTACTATTGCGAGGCCACCCGTTCTCATAGGCCAGAATGTGCAGGCCGAGTATTACATGCCTTAATCCTACCTGCCCCCAGGAACCTGATAGGAACGTCGCATTTGATATGTTTAAGCTCAGAACAATGAGATGCATCTTTTAGTAAGGATTATTAGCGTAGCCCGTGTTCGAAAATGCCTCTACTAGAAACGAGGTATTTTCTGGCCTGAAGCTTTCCTGTAGGCTTTTGCTAGCGTGTGTATTGGCCGTCTGGTTTTGGAGCAGCAGGGCCAGCTGGGGCACACCTGGCTGGAGAGAGAGATCGGCATTTAGAGTATGGGGAGGGGTGACTCTTTGATCCGAGCAGGGCCGTGCCTGGCAAGGTGAATGATGGCTCCATCTCCCACTGGGCGTCTGATAGCAGACCCCCAGATTCTTAAAGGGCAGGATGTCGCCTCGTAAACCAAGTGCTCCCCGACCCCACCGAACTGGTTCTGGCTGGATGCAGTGATTTGTGACTGCAGAGAACAAAGACTTTTTAGGTATAAAACGCTGCGCTGAAACCTGGTTCAAGTGTGTTCTTTCTGGATGTCAAGACGGAACTCTGTCCGAGCGGACAGAGGAAAGGACTTTGAAACCTTCACCAAGCTTGCTGAAGAAACTACCCAGGGGCCTGAATTGAGAGCGCCTCCTGCTGAAGTCTCAGGGCCATTAGACTTCACCCCATCAGCCGCCCGAATTCCTTCGCTAGGAATTCTACTTGCAGGTGAGGCCTCCGTCAAGTAATCCGGAACCTCTAGTTCTACTGTGAGGAACGCGGACTGGTAACCCTTGTGAACTGTGTGTGTGGGCCGCCGCAGCTAAGAGACCTGCCGCCGCTGAGTGCCCACCTTAATCTGAATCTTCAGAACCTTCGCTGAAACTGTGTGGGCCGCCGCAGCTAAGAGAGAGCTGCCGCCGCTGAGTGCCCGCCTTATTTTGAATCCTCAGAACCTTCGCTGAAACCCTGTGGGCCGCCGCAGCTAAGAGCTGCCGCCGCTGGATGCCCGCACTTGTGTTAGTGGTGCAACATCGTGGATTGTCCTGTGAGCCGCCGCAGCTAAGAGAGAGTTGCCGCCACTGAGTGCTCGCACCCTTGCTAACTTTGCAGCATTGTGATTTGTCCTGTGAGCCGCCGCAGCTAAGAGAGAGTTGCTGCCGCGGAGTGCTCGCACCCTTGCTAACTTTGCATCATTGTGATTTGTCCTGTGAGCCGCCGCAGCTAAGAGAGAGCTGCCGCCGCTGAGTGCTCGCACCCCTGCTAATTTTGCATCATCGTGATTTGTCCTGTGAGCCGCCGCAGCTAAGAGAGAGCTGCTGCCGCTGAGTGCCCACGTCTTTGTCAACCTTGCACCATCGTGAATCGTCCCGTGGGCCGCCGCAGCTAGGAGAGCGCTGCTGCCGCCGTGAGCCCACCACGGAGCTGCACAACGAGAGTCATCGCCACCACCAGCCCGGGCCGCCGCAGCGGCTGCCGCTGAGGGCCCGCCTGTCCCGGAGTGCCCGAATCATTGCGAGTGCACTTTGCGGACCACTGCCATCAAGAACTCTGGTCGCTGGGAGTCCGCCTGTCACCGTCTCCGCTTCTTCGAGAAGCTACGTGCTGTGTCCCTGTCCAACGGCAGGTATCTGGTGCGCAACGGGTCGCGTAGATCCAGGCCTTGAACTCAGTCAGTGCCACGTTCTGATGAATACGTATTGCCCTTTTTAAGTCCCTACTGATTTACATGCATGGTGACTGGTTAAACCGCTTTTGAGAGTCTCGTACCAAACCTTAGATAAAGATACTATTTTTTCTATACCTACTTGAGTTGTGTCCTTTTGTGGTGTTGTTACTCCCTTATTGTGCATGGTCATAAATGCTTCACACACTGCCTCTGAGCTAGGCCTAACTGCTCGTGCTACGTTACCAGAGGGTTGAGCAGGGGTTATCAAAGGGGGTAGCCCACTTGCCCTGACTTAGGAAGACGGGTCCCTATTTGGACAGTGGCGCCAGCCATTGCCAACTAGAGACCCCCATTTCTAACAGCGCCACACCAGATTTTAATGTTGCCAGCGGCTACTGCATCGCTACCCTCTCTCCCTCCTCAGGTAGCCTTGATTTCCACAGTGAATGTTCTACTTGAGACTCTGGGAGGGGGAAAAGGAAGTGGGGGGGGTCTCTCTTCCAAAGACAGGTTCTAGTGATGTTAGAAATCTGGTTGGGTGGTCTTGAGGTGAAAGTTCCCACTTAGGAGGGTCAAATAAGGGGTACCAGGTGTATTACCCACCAAGTATGAGTAATGTAGATCATGGCATTACTGTAGCCTCTGCCTCTTACCCCCATCCTCTGCTCAACTATGGCGCAAAAACCTTTTGTTTGATGGCTGGAAAATCTGTATGGATGCCCCTGATAGGCCTGTTACAAAGGACTTGTGTGGAGCAGAGCGCTACGACATCTGTTTTGGATTTTAACATGGTATTTGATAACAAGTCACCCCAGGTAAACAGAAGCTCGATCCTAAATTCTTTTTATTAAGTTTGACTTCTTAAAGTTGGTGAAAAGTGGCGACATTACAAATGTGACTAATCATTCGTCTGGTTCGTCCCCTTATTCCAGAGTCACCTTTAGTTCCCTGGTTATAGCAAATTTGGTTGCTCTGTATTGTATTTTCTACAGCAAGGGATCGATGTGGTCATTGCCGATGAGTATTTGGAACCTCCCATTCAACATTCGAATGGTCCCAAAGTATTCAAGTCAACGGTGAGGGATGCAGAGGGGCCTTGCTCTGATTTTGCACACTGGAGTCCTAAAGATATAGTTATTTCACTAGGGCATGGGGGTCGAGTGATCAGTGTGGTGAAGGGGTCCACAATCTATCCTCGGGCAACTGACTTGAAGTATGACCTCTCTTAGTGGTGTTGGGTGGCGGTGCTTTGAATTACGCCCGCCCTTTATCTAGGACCAATGAGCCTTTTAGGTAGCCTGGGTGGGCTATTTCCGTCACTGAATATGTCCGGATTAGATCAGGATGAGGAAGAATAAAAAAAATTGTAATCTTTTAATTCGTTAATTGTGTGTTTACAAGAAACCTGGTCATCTACAGAGTTTGATTGTAGTGGTTATTTTGTATTTTCGTGTAATGCAAGGCATTTGGAAAGAGGTCATGCCAGTGAGGGGGAGTGGCAATCCTGCTGAAGAACATGCTTAACTGGGTTCATGTAGTTCACATACATCCCTCGAATTTGTGTCTATGTTTGAAGTTGGCTTTCTAGGTCGCTAATGGCTGTCCTTTTTATTAGTGAATATGTATATTCCACTTGGGAAACCATTTGATTTCCTGGTGAGCTCACTCTTTGCTTTTGTTTACGATATTTGCGCTACTGAAGTTAATGTTTTGACGCTATGAGGCAATCGTCATATCAAAAACTTAATACCTCGTACAGTGTACAGTCCAGAAGAAGAAATGTTTCTTGAAATTAAGACTTTATTGTACAGTACTTCAACCTCTTCTTAAGACAATCCTATAAGCTTTAGCCAACACGTGTTTCATCGTATATGAGGAGGTCTCCCCACAACGTTCTCAAGGCTTTAAGATTCCTGAGATTGTATAGATGGTCCTCAGTTTCAATTGCAATTTCATCTCCAATATGTGAAGTTAAGTCTTAATGTAACCCACTAGAAATATAGGCGGCACAATTTGCTTGAGAATCTACCCAGAGTAAAGGTTTTGTAGCATGATCTGCATTATAGTTGGTGCAGAGAGATAATCTGTCATCAGTAAAAATCACCTCTTACTATCCTTCTCAATATTGTGATTGTACAACTACCACACTGAAAGGTCCGCTATCTTAGTAATGCTGTATCCAAAACATAAATGCATGGTCTCCAGATGGTAAGACCATCATCCTCTGCCCTGTCCACTAGTAATTTAGTGACCGGGAGAGTCCTCCCTAGACGAAGTCTCGTTGCTCGTGTCCGAGCGAGTGTGCTGCAGTCTAGAAACACTTCTTCTTCTGTATACTGTATCAGATATTACGTTTTTTATATAATGACGAGTGCCTCATAACATCAAAACAATGTGTGTCAATCCTAGGAGTGCATATTGGGGGAGTAGGGTGTTTCTCGCCTATTTTTGAGAGCACATCTGTATGAAGTTATTTTGTTGTGACTGTCAAGTGTCTAATGCCCAGCTAAGTAAATGCCCTTTGCTAAAGTTGACCAAGAAGAGATATGATATATTCTGGAGATTCCGTTACCTGCTTAAACTAGAACGGATAAGGGTGGGTTTCTACTAATTGAGAATCTTAGAAACTTTTACCTGATTATTTTAAACGGGAGATCTACTTTGGGTGAAGCTGACCCGTATACCTTTCATGCTTCTTCCACTCAGGGTCTCCTTGATTATGTGGCAGTCTCCTTTCAAATGTTTGTGGTTTGTGAGAAACTCACTGTTTGTCCAAATGATATAAGTGATCATTGCTTAGTTAGTATATATGGGCCTTTAGTTTCCAGGAGTTAGATTCTGGGAACCCCTCAATTGGGTATGACTGGCATTAACAAGTCGAGTGGTCGATCCTTTTGGACAGTTAAGAATGCGGCTGCCGTAAGTGCTAAGATCAAGGGGGTTTTTGCCGACCTTGGGGGACCCGCTTATGGCGACCCTATTCTCTTCTTTGAGGACCATATGGAGGAGTTCCGTAAATTAATTACTAGACTTGATGGTCCTCAGTTGTTGAAAAAGTGTAAATCCCCACTTAAGGTAATAAATCAGGAAATACATTTCTTAACAAGAAAACAACATTTGCTGTTTTCCTTGGCTCGACAGCATGAAATCGACCGCCTCAAACGGTTAAGAACCAGACGCAAACTCCATGAAAGTATGCGGGAAGGTGATCTAAAATGGATTAATTTAAGAGAGGCCGCAAGCACTAAAGACTCTAGGGAGATCTGGCATTTGATCACCGAATATTGTGACTCTAGGGTGCAGACAAAGGAGATCCCCATTCCCGAAAATGCTTGGGTGGAATATATTTCCCAGTTGTACACGAGTAACACTGAGATAGATATCCCCGTGACTCTCCATGTGGATGAGGTGTTGTATTTGGAGTATGGTGCTTCCTCTGCGGATGGGATCATGGGGTTTATAAAGAACACCAGAAGCCCTGGCACTTTGGGGCCTCATGAGGTTCCCTTTGCGGTTATTAAAAAGGAGGCTGTAGTTTGGGGATCCTTTCTTGTCCCGTTATTTAATCATTGTTATCGTTCTGTGAAAATTCCCCAATCATGGAAGGGTAGTGTCTTTGCACCGCTGTATAAGAAGGGCCCTAAATCCTCACCAGCAAGTTTCAGACATATAGCATTGCTGGATGCTTCTGGAAAACGTTTTGCCAAGAGTGTACTTTGTCTTTTCAAGATCATAAAATTATTCCCCTGGAACAAGCCGGTTTTAGGTGGAATCATAGTACGGTAGTGAAAATAACCATTTCCCAGGGTATGCCAGTATATACGGCATTTATCGATTTCTGCACAGCGTTTGATAGATTTGATCACCAAACGCTGTGGGGAAGGCTCCTTCTTTTAGGTGGTCTGCACCACCTTTTGGGTCTTACTATGGAGCTACAAACTGATACCTGGTGTCAAATTCTAATAGGAGGGACGCAGGTTTTATCGTGCAAGGTTAAAACCCAAAACAGTCTTAAGCAAGGCTGCCTGTTGGCTCCCCTTTTGTTCTCATTATATATTTATGATCTTCTAGGCACCTTAAATCGTAAGGGGCTATCCTCCCAGAATTGGTGCAATGTTCATTGGCTCCCTATTATATGCTGATGATGCAACCATTATGGACCTAACTAATATTGGCTTGTAGTGTCGTCTTGTAGCTTTGTCGAAGTATGCACAAGTCCTTTTTTCGGAGATCAATATTTCTAAAAGCAACGTCCTTATCTTTTGTAAGAATGGATCAAGACTAAATAGGAATTTTAATTGGTACCTGGGCACTGACAAATTAGAAATAGTGGACTTGTATCTTTATCTCGGGAAAGTTATCTCTAAGAATGGGCGGGATACTGATCACATGAAGCTCTGTTTAAGCAGGGCCCTTTCTTAGGCTAATGCCCTGTACAGATTTTACGAAACTTGCAGGAGAAGTAATTTTGGGCATGTGCTGTCAGTTTATAAGGCCAAAATCTCCCCCTCCGTGTGCTATGCATGCTATGCATGTGAGTTAGATATAAGTTACTGCCACCCTTTTGAGGGAATTGAACGTCGAATCTTCTGTCAGATGTGTAATTTGAATACAGTTGAAGCCCCACATGTTTTGCGCCTGGAGTTTGGTCTAGTATCTTCTTATTCCTTTTCCCTGGCTGCTGTGTTGAGGTGGGGAAACACACTCCTATGTGGACAGGAGGGAACACTAAGGGCAGCCCTGAATTTTAGAGATTTTCACCCTTCAGAAAGAACGGGGCTACTTTTTTAGGACTTTTGAGCGGGCTAATAACATTTTTGGGCTTGACTTGAATACAGATTACTTTCTGTCCAAGTCTGCTCTGAAGAGCTTAATTAAGGGCTGTGAAAAGTTGGCCTGGTACATGCTGTCCACTAATTAAAGTGGGCACCTCGCACCAGTCCAAACAACCCTTATGGTGATTTAAGAGGTCAAAGATAACCTTAGAAAGCTATCCAAGTGGTAGCTGTGGAGAGCAGCCTTTCAGGCTTAGTGTTGAAGGAATGTTAAGCAGCTTGTTTTACCAGAATGCAACCTTATTGTATTGGTTAAATGAAAGAGAACCACACAATAGTTATAAAAATATGTATTTATTATTATAACACACCTTAAAAACCTCACAGTATCTGCTACACGCAGATAAACACAAAGCACACAATACTGTAGCACAGAAACAGTTGTAAGTAGCACTAATACACAGTGGGCTCCAGGGGGAGACAAAACCATATACTAAAATAGTCGTGTAAGAATCACGACTCCAGACAGTGTCTAGAGGATGTAGAATCGCTGGGACCCCAAGGAACCACCCAATATGAGTAAGTAGGGACCCCACAGAGAACGGGTGCAGTGTGGAAACACGACTGCGTGCTACGTACAATTCAATGGGAGAGTTGCGGTTACAATTTTAAAGTTTAAGGACCCTTCCCAGTGGATTACGAGGAAACCCGTTGGAACATAGAAGGTTGGAGAGCCGCCCCACCCGTGGATACCGAAGTACCAGAGTTACCTATCCCAGGGAAGCCGGATGCATAGGGCTGAAGTGGCGTCGGAAACCGCCGTCATTCAATGGGAGCCTTCAAAGAAATGTCACTGCTGGAAAGAAGAAAAGTGTCCGGTGAAACCCACAGGTGGATTCTTGATGGAAGGAACCTGAAAGCAGAGGGGACAGAGTCTGGGTCACTCAAGAGTGACCAGGGGCTCAGTAGACGAAAACCCACCGATGTTGAGTGCTTCAGGTGTGAAGATGGAGACCTTGACTCTACAGCTGCAGGGACCAGGAGACGTCGAGGACGACCAGGAGCCGGATACGAGCTGCCCCATGAAGGATGTCGAGTGCTATGGGGTCGGTGTCCGGCGGGAGCACCAACAAGCGTTGGCAGCGGCAACCCACGAAGAAGGCCAAAGAAGGTTACGGTCTGGCCCAGCAAGGACCAAGGGACTCACCACAGCAAGGGGTCAGGGAAGGCCTGGAGCAACCAGGGGAGCCCAAGGAAAGCAGTGTTGTCCCTCAAATGGACCCACAGGCCGGAGGCACAGGAGTCGCAAGGGGACCTCTAGCAGTTTCACAAAGTAACAGCTTGCAGGCACAGAGTGCGAAGAGGCCGAAGTCCTTTGTACAGAATGTGAACAAAGGTTGGGGCTATCGATAGCCCAATGCACTTAGTTGGGGCACGCCAACAAGCATATGCACTTGCAAAAGTACGCGGTGCACAGGGGTTCGGGTTATGCGGTCCCCACGAAAGATACTGGCCTCAAACTTGGTGAGTGGGCAGCTCAACCTCAAAGAACGTAGGAAGGCACCTCCTATGTTGCTGGAGCCTTCGGAGTCCGCAGGAGCTCAGGATCAGCAGACCGGTCAGTTGCGTTACGGTGCCTGCGAATGCAGGGGAGTGACTCCTTCACCCCAAGGGAGATACTTCAGTTGTCCTTGATGCTCCACAGGTCCTGCACGGAGCCTGTATGGTGCACGGGCACAGACGATGCTTTTGGAGGGAGACGAAGTCGGGCCCAGTCGAAGTCCAGAGTGTCCAGACGGTCGAAGATCAGTGGTTTCTTGATCAGAATCTTGTCCACGTCGAATCTAGGGTCCTGCAGCCAGGTAAGCCCTTTTGTACCCACAGGAGAGGGTTGGACAGATTCAGGGGACCCTCACGGGGAAGGGTCAGGACAGTGGGGAGGATATTCCCCTGTCCTTTGTCCAGTTTCGCGCCAGAGCAGGAGCCAACGCTCCCAGGACTGGTTTCAACTGGACTATGCACAGGGACACAAAATGTGCCCCTCGTGCAGAATTTCAGGCACTTTGGAAGTGCACCCACCCAGCCCCAATACACTAAATCCTGTGACAGGATGCCTACTGTGCTGCCTTCCCCTGCTGGAGCTTGGCTCAGCAGCAGGAGGGCAGAAATGTGTCTCTGGTCGGCAGCAACCAGGACGGGTGAGTTCCCGCTGTAACATTTATGATGTCTAGTGACACCATCATATTTCATGGAGTTTAGAAACCCAATATTTTTACCAATTACAGGTTTAGGACGTATCATTGTCCGATCCGTTTTGAAATCCTTCAATCGCCACTCATTGAAGATTTGAACAAAGGCGGTGAGTTGTAGGAATGTTTTCTACAGTATATGCATATTTATACTGATGATGCTTGGGCAACATTTTTGCATCATTTCGTTCCCCTTAGAAATATACTGCTGAGACCTGAAGATAGCAGCACCGGTCCGCCACATGGTTATTGCTCTAATACATTTGTGATTACAACTTTATTGACTACAATATATACTCGGTGAGTTATGGGGTTGGTGTGGTTTCTGATATACCCAATTTAGGGATAGTCTGACACAGTGGTAACTTTTTCTCTGTCTCCAATAGGCTTTTATATACTACAATGTATATTTACCTTATTGCTGGATCCGACTCCACGGGACAATAATTATTATTTTCAACTGCTACTATTGACCTTTTACGGTGGAATTCATGTGTACCTAAAGCATCTGTTATTAGCAGTTTGCCTTTAGGGTGAGTGACTTGATATTATTTACGTTCATTGTGTTGTTATTTTCTTTTTTTCCCCTCTTGTATTATTTTGCATACCCCTTTTTTTCCTTTGTTTCAGGTTTTGCTGGGGACTATTTGTGCCCTTTTAGAATTGCCCAACTATTGATCCACACCTTAGTATTTTCATTCTTTGTTGGTGAGTGTGTTAAGATGTTTTACACTATGTGCCAATTATGTTTGAATCTATGGTATTGCCGAGGTTTAGGGTCGTTTTTTACACTCGATTTTATAATAGCGAATAAAGGCTGTCATGGAGCCTGTACATCCAAGTGCTCTTTTATCGCTCTAGGAAGATTAGGATTGATTTTTGTACTTGACACCAGGAATGATAAAATGTGGTGTCTCTCTTTCACAATCTAGTTCACGTACTTTTGTATAACTTTTAGCAATGAAAATGAGAATTTTTACGTTACTCTGACATTAGGAACTGATTGCGTACGGCTTGAGTACTTCTTTTATTATTCTCGTGTTTAGCAAATTGAGGTCAACTTAGGATTTGTACATTAGATATATGTACTCATACTCTTTGCATTTCCTTTTATAGAAAGCACAAACCTCATTTATTGCACTAAGATTGTGTGGATCTCTTTTTGACCATAGCAGCATCGGCGACAAATTTGACCACTTTAGGTGGGTGTTATATATTCACTAAAACTATTGAATTACTTTTTTACGGTTTTACTCTATGGGTTTTGGTTCTTTCTATTGACACTATTCCGATTAGGGATGATATACTTTTTCACAGTATTGGGTGTCTATTACTTTGGGGCCTTGGCCTTTGTTCTGTTCTTTCCTTTCCAATATAAAGATTTGATGTATTTGAGCATTAAAACTGGAGATTGTATTTATGTAACACATATTGTCATGTTTTTTCTGGCTATACTGTGTTCGCATGTCCTCTGCTTCTGGCTATACTGTGTTCGCATGTCCTCTGCTTATGTAGTATTAGTCTTGGTATCTTTATATACACACAAATGTATATGGTTAAGACCTAGGGTCTTTTTGGATTAACAGTGTAATCATGTCCATACCATTGAGGAACTGATGACCTATATGGATTTTATTGATTGGTTGTATGTTTGTTTTTCGAGCCTTGAGAAAGTCTCAGTACCCATTTGTACAGACGAAACACGTGTTGGCTGCTTTGTTTGCTGGGAATTAACATTGAAAAGAAAATCAATAAAAAGAAACGTTTTCTACGAAAAGAGAGTTTTTTCAGAATACCTTTTATGTCCGGCATATCGAGCACGAGAAATCACAGGACTATATGGACTTAAGAATTATAGTATTGACAACTAAATATTTATAATACAGTTTGATTCATGGGATCAATTTGAACTTAGAACTGGTGTGCTGTATTAGCTTTATTTTTGACCATTTTGTGCTGTCTGGGTCGAGAAGGCTGGAACCGGGAAGACCAGGGACCCCACGAAGCTCACTTCAGAAGGGTGGAATCATAGCTCCCACACCAGCTACCGGTGTGGAGGTATGATTCCAAGGTGTTTGATACCAAACACGGCATGTTTTGTTGCAGCCGTTTTCGAGATAGCATTTTATGCGAGTATATAATGCACCTCTACCTATATGTCTGGCTGCGTCACCAACAACCCGGGAGAATGGTCTCCGAAGGCTGCAGGGGTGCTCTGCTCATGTAGGGGCACCCTCTCACGTAAAACCCAGCACCCTGCCTTCAGGATTGTCAAGGCCTGCCAGAGGGGTGACTGAATTGAGTGTAGTGACCTATAGATATAGTAAATCTATATCTAAATTAAGTGGTGCATGCACCATCTAACACAGGCTGCAATGGCAGGCCTGGAGATCCATTTTGCATGGCCTCTCATGGGTGGCATAATACATGCTTCAGCCCATGGGAGGCCTCTGGGGTACCTATGCCCTGGGTACATGTGTACCATATACTAGGGACTGACAAGGGTATCCCAGTATCCAATCTGGAGTGTACCCAAGTACATAGCATAACATTTTAGGGAGAAAGCAGATAGACTGGGGTCCTGATTAGCAGGATCCCAGTCAGACTAGTCAAAAACAGTGTAACATCAAGCAAAAAGTGGGGGTAACCATAAGAAGCAGATCCTACTTTCCTACACAAACCCACCCCTCCCAAACGTAAGGAGATGAGACTAACCTTGCCCAGTTGAGTCTTCATGTTCTAAGTGGAAATATCTGGAGAGTCCATCTGCATTGGCATGGTTACTCCCAGGTCTATGTTCCACTGCATAGTCCATGCCCTGTAGGGAAATGGACCATCTCAAAAGTTTGGGGTTTTCACCCTTCATCTGTTTTAGCCATAAGAGGGGCTTATGGTCTGTCTGAACAATGAAGTGAGTGGCAAACATGCATGGCCTCAGCTTCTTCAGAGCCGAAACCACAGCATAGGCTGACCAACGTTTCTCTCTGGGGGTCAACCTTCTGCTAATAAAAGCTACTGGTTGATCCTGACCCTCTGCATTAAGTTGTGACAACACAGCTCCTACCCCAACTCAGATGCATCGGTTTGGACAATGTATTGTTTGGAATAGTCAGGACTTTGCAGAATGGGAGTAGTGCACATGGCCTGCTTGAGGTCATCAAATGCCTTCTGACAGCTAACTGTCCACTGAACTTTCTTGGGCATTCTTTTTGAAGTAAGATCATTCAAGGGAGTCACTATAGACCCATATCCTTTCACAAATCTTCTGTAGTACCCAGTCAGGCCCATGAAAGCTCTGACCTGAGTCTGGGTAGTGGGAGCAACCCAGTCCATGATGGTCTGGATTTTGCTCTGCAATGGTTGAACCTGGCCTCCACCCACAAGGTGGCACAGGTACACAACCTTACTCTGCCCTATCTGGCACTTGGTGGCCTTGATATTGAGATCTGCAGAGCCTCCAAAACATTCTTCAGGTGGACCAGGTGATCCTCCCAGGTGGAGCTAAAGACAGCTATATCATCAAGATACGCTGCACTATAGGCTTTCAGGCCTGTAAGGACTTTATTCACCAGCCTTTGGAATGTGGCAGGTGCATTTTTCAAACCAAAGGGCATGACAATAAATTGATAATGCCCACTAGGGGTTGAAAATGCTGTTTTGGGTATGGCATCCTCAGCTAGTCTGATTTGCCAGTAACCAGCTGTCAGGTCAAATGTACTTAGGAATTTGGCAGAGGCCAAAGTGTCAATGAGTTCATCAGCCCTAGAAATAGGGTGAGCATCAGTCCTAGTGACTGCATTGAGCCCCCTTTAGTCTACACAAAACCTCATTTCTCTATTACCTTCCTGGGTATGAGGTTTGGGTACTAGGACCACTGGACTAGCCGAAGGGCTATCTGAGGGTTCAATCACTCCCAATTCCAGCATCTTTTGGACCTCAGTCCTGATGCAATCCCTGACATGGTCAGGCTGCCTGTATATCTTATTTTTAACAGGTAGACTCTCACCTGTGTCCACTTCATGGGTACACCAGGTGGTCTGACTAGGAGTCAAAGAAAACATATGTCTATATTGTTTGAGGACCTTCCTGCAATCAATCTGCTGTTGCTCAGTGAGGCTGCCTGCCAAAGCTACACCATCATCAGGGTTCTGTGAGAGGAGGTCAGGGAGTGGGTCACTCTCTTCCTCCTGTCCCTCTTCAGTAGCCATGAGCAATCCCATGTCTGCCCTGTCCACATAGGGTTTGATCCTGTTTACATGGAGCACCCTATGGGGGTTCCTGGGAGTTCCAAGGTCCACCAAGTAGGTGATCTCTCCCTTCTGCTCAAGTATAGTATGGGGTCCACCCCACTTGACTTGGAGGGCTGCTGGGACCACAGGCTCCAACACCCATACTTTCTGTCCTGGCTGATAAACAGTCAGTACAGCCTTTTGGTCATGCCAAGCTTTTTGCAATTCCTGACTTGCTTCAAGGTTTTTACTAGCCCTCTTCATGTACTCAGCCATCCTGGAGCGGAGACCAAGTACATACTCCACAATGTCTTGCTTAGGTGGTTTGAGAGGTAACTCCCATCCCTCCTTCACTAAACACAGGGGACCCTTAACTGGATGCCCGATCAGAAGTTCAAAAGGGCTGTAGCCAACCCCCTTTTGTGGGTCCTCTCTGTAGGCGAAGAGAAGGCAGGGCAACAGGACATCCCATTTTCGCCTAAGCTTTTCTGGGAGGCCCATGATCATGCCCTTGAGGGTTTTGTTGAATCTTTCAACTAATCTATAACAGAAGAGAGGGACCCCTTTATCTATCCAAAGAAAAATAGGGTACTTTAAACAAGTCAAAAACGGGGTTTTTCTTTGGATTTCTTCACACTCAAACTCACCTCACTTTCTCACCTGTCATGTCATTCAAATAACAGATCTAAGAGATCAGCAATTAGAAAGGCCCAAATAGTAAGCCAAAAGAAAATAGTCCAAAGTAGAAATCAATACAAAATGTATTAAATATACAATTTAAACATTAAAATTCTCGTAAGATCAAAAACATTAATGCAACAGGCAGTGGTATGAGGGGGGCCTTTGTGGTACCACCTGACTTACCACTGGCTTGACAGATGGTACAGGAGAGACAAAACTACTTTGTGTCCTCTGACCTGTGAGGCCAGCGAAAGTGAGGGACAAGTCTGTCCCAAGTCTTACTTTGGCCTAGGTGTCCTGCCAAGAGAATGTCATGTGCTAAGGTGAGTAGGGAGCCCCTAACCTTCAGAGGTATGACCAACCTCCTGGTGGCACCAGGCTTGGGGTCTTTACCCTCTGAGTAAAGGAGTCCCTCATCCCAATAGCTCCAGTGGGATCAACTGACACTACCAGCAGCCTCAGCAGCAGCGTGCTGTTTGAGGGGTTCAAGAGAGGGGCAGGTTTGTTGCTCCTGGCTCAGATCTGCCCTGGAAGGGCCCCCTGTTCCCAAGAACTGAACTTGATCAGGTTCCAGTTCATCTGAGACAGTTCCTTCACAGAGACTGAGATCATCTCCCTCAAGAGACTGATCCTCTCTCTGAGCCTGGGAGGAAGAGACAGAATTACCCCTCCTACTCCTTCTCTTGGAAGGCACCTGGTCCATTTTTTCAGAATCCAGGGCCAGTTCAGTAGAAGTCAGTTTGGCCTGTGACGTGGTCACAGCAAACACATCTGCAGAGATACCCAGCATTGCTGGATGAGTCCTAAGTTCTACCTCAGCCCAGGCTGAGGTCTCCTAATCATTGCCCAACAAGTATTCCACTGGAAGGTCTGAGCTAACCACAACTTTCTTAAGGCCAGTTACCCCTCCCCAGCTGAAATTAACAACTGCCAAGGAATGATCAGTCCTGACATTGTTAGCATTGGTCACTTGGTACATTTGACCAAGTATGATCTGGTCAGGGCCCACAAGATCTTTTGTCACTATGGTGACACTTGCACCTGTGTTCCTGTATGCCATGGCCTCCTTACCATTAACTAAAGGCTGCTGCCTGTATTTGCCCAAGTTACTGGGGCTGACAAATAAGGTGGCAATATCCATGCCACCATCACAGACCAGTACAGCCGGAGCTGGAGTTCTGACTAAGCCAGAACCCATCTCAGAGCCCAAGGTTAACCCTACTAATCCCTTGTTCCCTGTACCACCACTTGAAACTGTACTAGGGGGAGCAGTTGCCTTAGGGCAGTGGTGGTTGGAGTTGAATCCTTGGCCTTTGGACAATTGGCATCTTTTGTCCAATGGGTCATCTCTTTACATAAGTAACACCGAGGTTTATTTTTGCCTTTCCCTTTGTTGGATTGTGAATCTCCCCCCCCCCCCGATGCAGGTTTCTGGGGCCCGGATGAAGACTTCTCATCTTTACCCTTGTCCCCACCCTTATCTGAGGTTTTAGCATCTTGCTTCTTTTGATCACCACCATGGTTCTGGTTTCTCTGCTTCACCCTGATTCTGACCCACCTATTTGCCTTATTTCCCAATTCTTGGGGAGAAGTCAGATCAGAGTCAACCAGGTATTGATGCAACAACTGATTTTGGCAACTATTAAGGATCTGCTCCCTCATAATCAAATTGTACAATCCCTTGAAATCATTCACTTTGCTGCCAAGCAACCAGCCTTCCAGAGCCTTAATGGCACAATCCACAAAGTCTACCCAGTCCCGATTCTGTGTCTTCTGGGTATCTCTGAACTTAATCCTGTACTGTTCCGTGGTTAAGTCAAACCCATCAATGAGAGCACTCTTCAGGACTGAATAATTGTCAGCATCCTCTTTTCTACCAGTGAGGAGGTTATCTCTACCTTTGTCAGCAAAGGAGAGCCACAAGATAGCTGTCCACTGCTCTTGAGGGACCCTTTGTACTTTACAGGCCCTCTCCAAAGCAATTATCCATTTATGGATGTCATCCCCAACATGGTAGGGAGGTACAATCTTGCTCAGGTTCCTATTGTCAAAAGAATGTTCCTTAACTCTAGGGACACTGTTGCTGCCACCATGGGACTCTAGTCCCAATCTTTTACTAGCTCTCTGGACTTCTAGGGACTCTTTGTCCAGGGCCAATTGCTGTTGCCTGAGCCTAAGCTTAGCTTTCTCAAGTTCCAGAAACTGGTACTCCCTGTCATAAGAGTGGTCCCTCTTGCTAGATACAGAGGTCCCTACAGACTGTCCTGAGTGATTAGTCTCTGCAGAGGGAGATTTAGATCTCCTTGGCAAACTCTGCACTCTTCCAGGAAGGGTGAAGAAGGGGCCATCTTGGCCTTCTCCATCATCTCCCTGAAGATCTGAGTTGTCCAGGTAGGAACCATCTTGTTCCTCCTGGCCAGGGTTTGAGTCTAGGTCATAAAAGGTGTCACCTCCTGACCGGTCTTCATTCCCTGTCCCACCCACTCTCTCCTGTTCATCTGACCCAGGGGTCTTCCTAAGGTCATCAAGAAGTAATGTCTCTATTAGACATTGAGTGTTGGCACTTCTCCCTGTCTTCAGCTTTCTAGAGGCACACATGGCTTTCAATTCTTAGAATGAAAGCTCACTGTATCTAGAGGGCAGAGAGCCACTGGCATCTCCTTTAGAAGACATACTAATTGTGGTGAGGTACTGCACCTACCTAACCTAGTGGGAACTAAACTCTCTGATGTTGGAGAAACTGTGTGCTAGACCCTTGACTTACCCAACCCTAAGTTCAGTAGATCTTACTTATTCTAAGCTAGTATTATATGTACCTAGTACTTAGTGGTTTTCAGTTAATCAATACAAAGATTTATCTGGTAAAATAATGCAGGCTTGAATCCCAACCGCTGCACACCAATGTGAGAAGTTGGCCCGGTATATGCTGTCCACTAATTAAAGTAGGCACCTTGCACCAGTCCAAACTACCCTTATGGTGATTTAAGAGGTCAAAGATAACCTTAGAAAGCTATCCAAGTGGTAGCTGTGGAGAGCAGCCTTCAGGCTCGGTCTTGAAGGAATGTTAAGCAGCTTGTTTTACCAGAATGCAACCTTATTGTATTGGTTAAATGAAAAGAGAACCACACAGTAGTTATAAAAATATGTATTTATTATTATAACACACCTTAAAAATCTCACAGTATCTGCCACACGCAGATAAACACAAAGCACACGATACTGTAGCACAGAAACAGTCGTAAGTAGCACTAATAGACTGTGGGCTCCAGGGGGAGACCAAACCATATACTAAAATAGTGGTATAAGAACCACGACTCGAGTCAAGACAGTATCTAGAGGATGTAGAATCGCTGGGACCCCAAGGAACCACCCAATGTGAGTAAGTAGGGACCCCACGGAGAACGGGTGCAGTGTCGAAACACGACCGCGTGCTACGTACAATTCAATGGGAGAGTCGCGGTTGCAATTTTAAAGTTTAAGGACCCTTCCCAGTGGATTACGAGGAAACCCTTTAGAACATAGAAGATTTGAGAGTCACCCCACCCGTGGATACCGAAGTACCAGAGTTACCTATCCCAGGGAAGCCGGGTGCATAGGGCTGAAGTGGCGTTGGAAACCACCGTCGTTCTCAATGGGAGTCTTCAAAGAAATGCCACTGCTGGAAAGAAGAAAAGTGTCCAGTGGAACCCACAGGTGGATTCTTGATGGAAGGAACCTGAAAGCATAGGGGACAGAGTCTGGGTCACTCAGGAGTGACCAGGGGCTCGGTAGACGAATGCCCACCGATGACAGGTGCTTCAGGTGTGAAGATGGAGACCTTGACTCTACAGCTACAGGGACCAGGAGACGTCGAGGACGACCAGGAGTCGGATACGAGCTTACCCACGAAGGATGTTGAGTGCTGAGGGGTCGGTGTCCGGAGGGAGCACCAACAAGCCTTGGCAGCGGCAACCCACGAAGAAGGTCAAAGAAGGTTACGGTCTGGCCCAGCAAGGACCAGGGGACTCACCACAGGAAGGTGAGTCAGGGCAGGCCTGGAGCAACGAGGGGAGCCCAAGGAAAGCAGTGTTGTCCCTTAAATGGACCCACAGGCCGGAGGCACAGGAGTCGCGAGGGGACCTCTAGCAGTTTCACAAAGTAACAGCTTGCAGGGCACAGAGTGCGAGGCGGCCGAAGTCCATTGTACTAAATGTGCGCAGAGGTTGGGGCTATCGATAGCCCAATGCACTTAGTTGGGGCATGCCAACAAGCATATGCACTTGCAAAAGTACGCGGTGCACAGGGGTTCGGGTTAGGCGGTCCCCATGAGGGATACTGGCCTCAAACTTGGTAAGAGGGCAGCTCGACCTTAAGGAACGTAGGAACCCACCTCCTATGTTGCTGGAGCCTACCGAGTCCGCAGGAGCTCAGGATAAGCAGACCGGTCAGTTGCGTTACGGTGCCTGCGAATGCAGGGGAGTGCCTCCTTCACCCCAAGGGAGATACTTCAGTTTTCCTTGATGCTCCACAGGTCCTGCACGGAGCCTGTATGGTGCACGGGCACAGACTATGCTTTGGACGGAGAGGGAGACGAAGTCGGGGACAGTCGAAGTCCAGAGTGTCCAGACGGTCGAAGATCAGTGGTTTCTTGATCAGAATCTTGTCCACGTCGAATCTCGGGTCCTACAGCCAGGTAAGCCCTTTTGTACCCACAGGAGAGGGTTGGACAGATTCAGGGGACCCTCCGAGGGGAGGATCAGGACAGTGGGGAGGATACTTCCCTGTCCTTTGTCCAGTTTCGCGCCAGAGCAGGAGCCAACGGATCCCAGGACTGGTTTGTACTGGGCTATGCACAGGGACACCAAATGTGCCCCTCGTGCAGACTTTCAGGCACTTTGGAAGTGCACCCACCCAGCCCCAATACAGTAAATCCTGTCTGGGAGGTGGTCCCACCTCCCTGTGACAGGATGCCTATTGTGCTGCCTTCCCCTGCTCGAGCTTGGCTCAGCAGCAGGAGGGCAGAAATGTGTCTCTTGTCGGCAGCAACCATTTTGTGCTGTCCCGGTCGAGAAGGCTGGTACTGGGAAGATCAGGAACCCCACGAAGCTCACTTCAGAAGGGTGGAATCATACCACCTACACCAGTTACCGGTGTGGAGGTATGATTCCAAGGTGTTTGATACCAAGCACGACATGTTTTGTTGCAGCCGTTTTCGAGATATCATTTTACGAGAGCATATAATGCACCTCTACCTATATGTCTGGCTGCGTCACCGACAACCCGGGAGAATGGTCTCCGAAGGCTGCAGGGGTGCTCTGCTCTTGCAGGGGCACCCTCCCACGTAAAACCCAGCACCCTGCCTTCAGGATTGTCAAGGCCTGCCAGAGGGGTGACTGATTTATGTGTAGTGACCTATAGATATAGTAAACCTATATCTAAAGTAAGTGGTGCATGCACCATCTTACACAGGCTGCAATGGCAGACCTGGAGTTCCATTTTGCATTGCCTCTCATGGGTGGCATAATACATGCTTCAGCCATGGGAGGCCTCCGGGGTACCTATGCCCTGGGTACATGTGTCCCATATACTAGGGACTGACAAGGGTACCCCAGTATCCAATCTGGAGTGTACCCAAGTACATGGCATAGCATTTTAGGGAGAAAGCAGATAGACTGGGGTCCTGATTAGCAGGATCCCAGTCAGACTAGTCAAAAACAGTAACATCAAGCAAAAAGTGGGGGTAACCATAAGAAGCAGATCCTACTTTCCTACAAGGGCTCTGTGCTTAAAATAAGTTTGCCAGTGATATTGTCCGAAGCCAGTCAAACCCTTGTAAATTGGTGGTTCAGGAGAGCAATTTGGGGAACAAAACTCAGCCTTATTAAAAATGGAATCTGCCCCATAGGATCAGATGGTTGATCCTATTGCTGAGACTGGATCTGTTCCCTTTACGTGTGATTACTGGCATCAGGGATACATTCCGGAAAAATGATAGAAGATGCGAGTTGTGCCAGCTGCATATTCAAGATCTGAACCACATATTATTTGTGTGTCCTGTGTTACAAAATGTTTGCCATCATTTTTTAAGGCCTATGTTTATTAAATACTACATCCATTCCACCCTGAAGGCACGTAAATTTGTATTTCCGATGAATAAAATGATATGTAATAAGATTTTTCAATTTTTTTAGATCCTTTTTGTTTATCTATTAGGGCTTTGGTGTACGACCGGTGGGTGTTTTTGAAATTCTCCAGATCCTTTTAGTACACCTGTTAGAGCCTGGTGGATGCCCAAAATTGATGAAATGCAAATTCCTTAACGTTGCTGTTAGAAATGGGGTCTCTAGTTGGCAGAGGTATGTGCCCTGTCCATGTAGGGATCACCACACTAGTTAGGGTAAGTGTAGTACACACTAAGCGTTACTTGTGCTCACCCTCTGGTAGCTAGGAACAGAGCAGTCAGGCTAAACTAAAGAGGCAATGTGTAAAGTACTTGTGCACACACACACAGTAACACAGTGAAAGTACCACAAAAGTACTCCATACCAGTTTAACAAAAGAGCCAATATTTATCAAAGTGAAACAAGACCCAAAACGACAAAAATCCAACATACACAAGTCAAGATATGAAATTTGCAAGATTAAATCAAAATGCAGTGGTTAGAACTCAATAGCTCCAACTGGGGCTATTTGGTCGTGCTTGACCGAGACAAATCCATAAGTTCAGTCCGATGGCGAGGGAGCCCGGACTGAATACAGGAGTCACGTAGACCTGCTGACAGTACATTGGTTGCGTCGGAAATCGTAGACGATACGGTGCGCTGAGGAGATGATGGGTCAGTTCCTGAAGGCGGTGCAAAGTAATTGAGGCATTGGCGCTTGGGGAAGATGCGGTGTGCAACGGAGGTGATGCGTCGGTTGCGGGTGCGAGGCCTCGATTCTTGAAGGCTGTGCGGCGTGGAGGATGTGTCGATGTCGAACCACTGGGGTGGAGGCGATGCGTCAGATGGAAGCCACACAGGGCTGGGAATGTGCTGGAGTCGGGACGGTGCACCATGGACAAAGGTGAAGCGGTGTCTGAGTCTCACGCAGCAGCGGTTCTTCCGAGGTGCTGCGGCAAAGTTGAGACTGCGCTGTAAGTCAAGGTCCTTGCATCGCGCACTCTGCAAGTGGTGACCAAAGTTTTGGTGCGGGCAGCGGCGATCATTCGATTTCGCAGGGACGCTTTGGAGTCGATGCGTCAATTTCTTGTGTTGCAGCACAAACTAATGTAGCAGTTTTTCACTACCAGGATATGTAAAACTCAACAGCACTTCCTACCTTTTAAATACACTGCACACTGCCCATGAGGCTACCAAGGGCCTAACTTAGGGGTGGCTTACATGTAATAAAAGGGAAGGATTGGGCCTGGCAGGTAGGTGAACCTGCCAGGTCAACATAGCAGTTTAAAACTGCACACACAGGCTCTACAGTGGCAGGCCTGAGACATGTTTGAAGGGCTACTCATGTGGGTGGCACAATCAGTGCTGCAGGCCCACTAGTAGCATGTGATTTAGAGGCCCAGGGCACATGTGGTGCACTGTGCTAGGGACTTACCAGAAAATTAAATATGCCAATCGTGGAGAAACCAAATGACATTACATGTTAGACACAGAGCACATGCCCTTTAGCACTGGTCAGCAGGGAAAAGTGCCAGTACTAAAACTAGCAAAAACGAAGTTCAGCCCACCGTCAAAAACAGGAGGCCAGAATCAAAAAGACAAGGGAAACCATGCCAAAAGAAGCAAGGTCTATCAGTTGCATTCCCAAAAATGTATTATGCATTATTTGCACTTCACATGTTTCATTATGCACATTGCACTTTTTAAAGGCCTGAAAATGAATGTATTGAACAAGTTTTATATGGTACTTTTGCTTTCCTTATTTATTATGGTGCACAATACACCCTTCAGGAGGTTGGGAATAAGTGATTTGTTTAAAGCTAGATGGCATAGTATACAGTTTAAAGTGTTGTTCGGGTCTCGTATAGTGTTAAATGGTGTTTATAAATTTTTGATTGTGTTATACATGTTCAAAGGTTGCACTTATTGAACTGCAGTCACATAACATATTCCTTAGAGTGTTATGCATGTTGTCACTTTATAAAGGATAGCAATCGATGCTTCTAAATAATGCATGTATTAGATTGGAGGTTTTATACTTTTCTATTGCTGATTTTAATATGTGCTATGTTTCATTGTTTTATTATTATGTCTCATTATGTGGACTTACGTAGGAGTTCCGAATCATAACTGCATCATGTTTGTTTTGTTCTTTCCTCATCAAAAAGCAATTAAAAAAGCCAGATGACACAGAACCAAATCTTTAATTTAACATGTTCTTTATTGGTAATAGCACAAGCTTGAGTCCATGGGCAACTGTTGCATTTCCATTTGTACATCTGCCATGTGCTTGCACACCAATTGTCACCCTTTTAGGAGTTAAAGGCACTTACAAAACATCCCACCAACCACTCTCAGAGCCCCCCCCTGAACTCTAGCAGCTGTACAGGATTACAAAATATAGCACCAGTCTTCAATTTATATGGTTGTGCACTTAGCTCCCTTTTACATAACCTGTTTCTACTCACAAGACCTGACCTTAACTTTCCTCTTTCCTTGATCATTTGGCACGCTCCTCTCTTTTCACCACCTACACCAACCAAAACAGGCACAACTCAGAAACCACTCTTCTTGCAACTCAAACAAAGGTTTGCCAGTGGACACTTGAGAGGTAGTCTGGTAAGACCAAACAAGATTCTATACAGTGCTAAAAACATCCATGTTGTTTCCATGTACTCCTTGGACACATTCTACCAAAAAAGTTTTGAAACATTCAACTTTTTCTTGCCTTGGTGGCTGATCAAGTCTAGCCCTAATGTGTTTGATTCCACACTTTAAGAAAATTCTTAGTCTCCGATGAGGCAAACTGCATCCCATTATCTGTGACATTTTCCTCTGAAATTCTCTTTCTTGCGAAAACATTCTGAAAAAAACTTAATAGCACTCCAGCTTGATAGGTGAGCAATTATTACTATAAATTATCTCATCTGTAAGGACAAGATCTGGAAAGGCCTCAAAAAGTCTACAGCAAGGTTTTGCCATGCTCTGGCAGGACATACCACTAAACTTTTGACAGATAATTCTGTGACCAAGCTCTTATCACTGCTGTTGAAACTCACAATCTTTGACCATCCTCTCCACTTCTCCATCCATTCTTTGTTCATCCTCATCTTCCACGTGTAAAACTGATAAACAATCAGCCCTATTGTGTTTTTCTACTAGGAGTGTGTTCAACCATGAATGTGTATATTAATAGTTTTAGTAACAGTACTTTAATTGTTTGGCTGACAATCTGGCCAATCGTGCCATTAATTTGTTTAATCCAGAGGCCAATGGTTCTACTTTTAATCGAAGGGTCCAACCCATAAAAATGACTTGAACTTTTCCACACTCTGCACACAAGCCAGCGACTCTTTCTCAATGCAGTCATCCACATAGAGGGAGAGGACATCCTCCCATTCCAGATTCCAATGCAATCCCCGAATCGGGCCATCTGCACACACCCAGCAGGCCAGGGGTTCCAGGGTCAGGGCAAACAATAAGGGGGAGAGTGGGCATCCCTGTCTTGTTGTCCCTAACCCCAAGGCAAACTCCTCAGACAGTGACCCATTAGCCCCAACTCTAGCCACTGGCTTGGTATATAGCAGACGACTCCAGAAGATCAACTCCTTACCAAAGTCAATTTTGCCCAAAACGCCCCATAAGAAATTCTGCTCAACCGAGTCGAAGGCCTTTTCGGTA
This sequence comes from Calotriton arnoldi, assembly GCA_963921515.1. Lineage (NCBI taxonomy): Eukaryota > Metazoa > Chordata > Amphibia > Caudata > Salamandridae > Calotriton > Calotriton arnoldi. The sequence goes on from CAWUFW010000340.1 coordinate 4,365,942, forward strand.
TCAAAGGCCAACAACATCGCCAGTTCCCCAAGACCTGCCTCTTTGTCAGACACCCAATGAGCCACAGCAGATTATGACGAGTGGAACGCCTGGGCATAAATCGTGACTAGTCAGCGGCCACTAGTTTGTCAGTTGTGTTAGCCGATGTACCAGAACCTTAGCCAGGATTTTAACTTCAGAGTTTAGTAGAGCAATAGGCCTGTAGGAGGCAAATTGTTCGGGAGGCTTACCCTCCTTGTGAATCAGGACAATAGTGGCGATCATTAGGTCCCTGGGCAGGCATCCCTCTGCCCTGTCTGCATACACCATCCTACGCATCGGCTGAGCCAACAGTCTTCCCACAAATCTGTAGAACTCAGGGGGGGGGGGATTTGGCCCAGGAGCTTTCTACCTCCTGAACTGCTGTATGGCCTCCTGAATCTCCTCAGCAATAATCTCCACCTAGGGACAACGACTCATCCTGATCTAGCATTGGGGTGGCAGGTCTCTTACAAATCTCTGGCGGTCCGCTCTAAACTTATCCTCCCTGGGACTATAGAGCTACGCAAGATGGGCTGCAAAAGCATTAGCTATTTTCTCTGTGGTGCATACCACTCCCATCCCCACTGTTCATTACTAAGTGTATCCAGCACCTTCCCTCCTCACGTCCGCAGCAGTCTTGCTAATCATTTATCGGCTTTATTGCCCACCTCGTAAGCCTATGTTGTTGGATCTGAAAATGGGCCCTTGCCTCCTCCACCAAGCATTGATATTCATCCCTGGTAAGTGTGATGCGATGTAGGAGAGCAGGTGTTAGAAACTGGGTTTCTGGTTGGCAAAGGTATGTACCCTGTCCAAGCAGATGCCATAATCCTAGTCAGGGTAAGGTAAGTACACACTAAAAGATAAACTGTGGTCATTCTCTGGTAGCTTGGCACAGAGCAGTCAGGCTTATCTAAAGAGGCAGCGTGTAAAGTATTTGTGCAACACACACACACACTAACACAATGAATACACTACAAAAAGACAACACACAGCTTAAAAAAATAGATCATATTATAAACAAAACCAGACCAAAATGACAAAAGTTCAATATATAGAAGTTGAGATATTGAATTTTAAAAGAATAAATGCAGTAAAGCACTTAGAAGCAAGTAGAGCTAAAAAAGTTTACTTTAGGTCGCGCTAGATCGAGGCAAAGTCAAAATTCGGGCTGACCTCGTGGAGGCGCAGATCGGCTACAGAACCCACGCAGGCCCTGGTGAACAAAGAGCCTTTCCTGGTCACAAGCAATGATTTCTCCACACAGTGAAGGTGATGCGTCAGTTCTGAAGACGGGTACCGGAGTCGAGGGGCATCGAGCGATGCGCCGGATTCTGCCACCCAGTCGAGGGATTTGTCGATCTCACCAAGCTGCAGCGATACGCTGTCCGATGCGTCAATCTCAGGAGGCAAAGCACTGGTTCCAATGTGATGAGCCAATTTTACTCCCGCAACCAGGTTGATGCACCGGTTCTGCTACACGCAGATAGGAGAAGCATCAATATCTGTGTTGCAAGTATCTGGGCCACTTCCGGTGAGCCAGGCACAGAGGTAGAGGCTTTGATTGTCCTGTATCTCAAGCAATAGGAAGCAAGACAACAAGGCCTTTGAGATCACTTGGAGTGAAGGTAGAGTCCAGCTCTCCTTCACCAGAGTCAGAGAGCAGCAGGGCAACAAGCAAAAAAGGAGTCCTTCTAGAAAAGCAGTCCAGTTGAGTCCTTTAAGCAGCACAGCAGCCCTGATAGAGTGCAGTTCAAGATCCATAAGTGTCACATTTTAGGGGTCAGAGACCCAGTACTTAGACTCAAAAGTGCCTTTGATGTGGGGGTGACATCAAAGCAGCTCTCTGAAGTGCACGACTTCAAAGCAGCTCTCTGAAGTGCACAGGTTTCCCTTTCAGCCTAGTACTGTATGCCAGGCTATCTACTGGGGGAAATTCAGCCCTTTGTGTGGGGACAGAACACTACCTATTCAAGTGAAGTATTAGCCCCTCCCTTCCATCCTACCCAGGCAAGGCTATCAGAATGCAGATGTATGCAGATGGGTACTCGGACACCCAAATCCTTCCTGTCTTGTGGCAGTATAGAGGGAATGCACAAAGTGTAACTGTCAGTCACCCCAGACGTGTATTGGAGACAGGCTGTCAGGCACACAGAGCAGTAAGTGCAGAGAAATGTGCACTTTCCAAAAGGGGCATTTCCAAAATAGTAATTTAAATCCAACTTCACCAGTGAGTAGGATTTATCAATTCCATTCCAACCATATGAAACATGACAAAGCTACTTCTCTCTGATCAGGAGTTACAGCTTAAAAGTGTATTAAGGAATTCCTAATGCTAACCTATGAGAGGAGTAGGCCTCACAGTAGAGAACTATGAAATAGGCTGTTTGTCACAACCAGGACATGCAAAACATAAAAGTACATGTCCTAGCTTTTACTTACATAGCATCCTGCCTTTAGGGCTACCTAGGGCTTACCTTAGGGGTGACTTATATGTAATTAAAGGTGATTTTAAGGCTTGGCAAACAGTTTTAAATGCCAAGTCGAAGTGGCAATAAAATGCACACACAGGCATTGCAGTGGCAGGCCTGAGAGAGGTTTCAAAGGCTACTTTTGTGGGTGACACAATCAGTGCTGCAGCCCACTAGTAGCATTCAACTTAGAGGCCCTGGGTATATGATATACCGCCTTACAAGGGACTTACAAATAAATGTCAATCAGGTATACATCAATTACCCACATGTTTAGGGCAGAAGGACATGCACTTTAGCACTGATTAGCAATGGGAAAGTGATCAGGGTCCTTAGGCCAACAAAAACATGGAGGCAAAAAATATATATTTTGGGGGAAGACCACCCTAAAGCTGACAGGTCTAACAGGGCAAAGCTGGAGGGCATACTTCTCTTCCCATTATATCAATCTCGACTCGAGCTGGTTACCTCCGTGTTTTGTTTTCTTTTTCCTCGTTGTGTAGGATATTAAACTAATTACACCTTTCTAGGCCTTCCAGGTCACAGTCTCAGGCATCACCGAGCCCAGATTTTCCTTGAAGCAGGACTCTGTACTTGAGCGCAATAGCTTTCTAGTATTCCAGTAGCTCAACTCCTATGGGTCCTGCCACAACTGGCCCCTGTGGGACCACCATCCCAGTCTAGGATAGATCGGGGAGTGGTAAGAAACACCCCTTGACAAATAGCAGGTATCTTGATACCGCCCCTCCCGTGCTCGGGAACAAGAAAGTAAAATAATCAGGATATGGAACTGGCTACCTCCCACTGTGTAGGAGCTTTGTCGCTAAGTGGGGTGAATATACCTCCAGATATCCAGCTGTCCCATACTCTCGGTGAATGTGTGTAGTCAACAGTCTCTCCCTGGATGCTGCTCATCCCATATAAGCCTATCTAACTACAAGTTCATGGTGAAATTGAGATCACCCTATGATCATGGTTGCTTTCCAGAGTCTGTACCAGCCATGCCCCAGCTTCTGGAGCATTTCCGATTGAAGACCAGGTGGGAAATATCAAGACCCAATCGCCATCAATTCATCCAAGATCGCCACATTGCAAACCTCGCGATTCATCAAGGTCTTCGAGACCATAAGCCGGAATGACTTCCTGACCAATATGCCGACTCCCCTTGAGCCGTGGAGAACCCTGAAAGCACCTGGACTGTAAAACCACCCTTCCCCAGGAATGCACAGTTGTTGCCCACTAAATGAGACTCCTGCAATAGTTTTATGTCCGAGTAGTGTCTAAACAGAAAATGGGACACCAACCCTCTCTTCAGCCTGCTCCCTATGCCCTTCACATTCCAGGGGAGCAGAGTGAGTCCCTGCTTCTGTGCGCCATCTCCACTCATGTCACCAAAGGTCAGAGCGTAGTCCCCAGGTTCTCATAGCCTGCCTCTCCATGTGTGTATCTGCTGTACTGTCAACCCCCAGCCTACTGCCTCAGGCTGCGAGTGTATAAGTACCCAACCCCCAATTACATGTGGTGTCTGTCGCCCTTCGAAACCCAACATCAAACTTGCTTATGTTCTAAAGTATGCCAATCTCGGTCCACTGCTCAAGGGAGCATGTTGAGGATAGTTAGTCCCATGGGTCACATCTAGTCCAAATATGAATCTCGCCTCAGGTCGCCACTGGCATGTCAGTCACCATCTGTCCCATCGTCAGCTCTCGTCCTGGAGGTGTCTCCAGGAGCCGTTGTAGCTCATTCTGCCAGAGCATGTGGAAAGTGGGGTGGTATTTGCGGGCTCCCTGTCTCGTCTGTCGTGCTGATCACCAACCCTCCAGCCAGTCCTAAGCCTCCACAGGGGAGGAGCAGAACCAGGATTTCCACCATCCATGATACAGAGTTTTGCCGGGACTTGCATCGAATATTGCAGATTTAGTTTCCTGAGGTCTTGTTAGACCTTATCAAATGATTGTCCTTTAGCCTGCACCTCCTGTGTGAAATTCAGGAACACCATGACCATTTTACTTTCAAAAGGGAGCAAGCCCGGTTGCCGAGCTGCACGAAGTATGGCATCACGTTCCTTGAAATTCAGGAATCGGGCTATTATTGGTCTCAGATGTGCCCCGGTCATAGGTGGCGCCCCAGAGACTCTGAGTCCATTCCACCACAAACTGTGGAGATAATGCACCCTAGTGGATATGAAGTTCTCAATACATTTTCCCAGAACCATTCCTTCTGCTTTCTCAGATTCCCTCCCCCACACATCTCACATTATTGCAGGGGGGATCTGCCCATTGCGTCCTCTGCTCTGTAGCTGGTGAGTAATCTCTTTGAACTGGCAGTTTTGATGGAAGTGCCATGCTCCATCAGGGAGGCCTCCTTGGTAGTCACTTGGTCTGCAATCTTTCCCATGTCAGTCCAGGTCTGGGTGACATCCCCAGTCACTGTGTTGATTTTCGTGTCAAGGGCCATCTTGGAGTCCTTGAGGGCTTGGAGCAGTTCTTGGGAGTGTGGGATCCTGGTACCGTATCTCTCACCATGGTAGCACACTGCACAGGGGTGAGCTAGCCTTCTTGATTCCCCTAAGAGTGCTCAAGGTCCTGGTATCATGTGTGTTCTGCCCAGTCAAGCAGGGCACTGCACCCGCTTTGATTTGAGGGGAAGAGGGGACCTACCCAAGCTCCCAACCGGCACCTGTCCGTGCCTCATCGATTGTGTTACCAGGCAGCCGGGCCCAGGATGTGGGAGGAGGAGGGCAAGAATGAAGGGAGGACGTCTCCCGGAGCCCTGCCGCCCCCAACCATGGCCAGCAGTTCAGCATCCTGCTGCATGGGTACGCTTCTTTGTGGTACACTCCACAAATCTCATTACTCTGGTGGTGGCCCTGCGGTTCAGGAGAAGCATGAGAACCCCTCCACACCAAGTTACCGCTGCACAGGGAGGCTTGCACATCAGCTGCCGACTTTGCCTCCTAGCGGTGCCTTAGGTGGAGTCCGGGCGCCATCTTGGGTGCACGCCCCATCAGTGGTATCGGCATCTACCAGGATGTTGACACTGTCCCCAGGGCCACCCGCCCTACCTACCAAGACTCCTATCTACGGTGAGTGTGATTGGTGGCCCCAGGAACATTTGGTGTACACCTCAGAGAGTCATCCCTGGAGAGAGCTTACATGTCAGCGCCATGCTTCCTCGGCGTCCTAGCCCCAGCCTGTAATGCAAATCAACTGATCTTGAACATATGTCTATAGGACTTAAACACTTCTTTCTGCGATTTCAACAAAACATCTGAGAGATTATTACTACCCACTCTTTAAAATGTGCTCCAAAGCATGTGAAAGATTAGCAAAAGCTCTAAAAAATGTGCATAAAACTTGCACATTCCCATAAACGAGAGTAACTGCTCTGTCAGGGGAGAAGCCTTGACAACATCAGTTTAGGTATTAAAGACTAGCAAAATGTTTTATCGACTTGGTCAGTTATCCATTGAGTGCACATATCTTTCAACATTGTCAATAAACCACCCCATACGCCATGAGGTATGCTGACTAATCTATGTCTGACTGGAGCAACACCTTGCTTGACTTTCATGGTGTGCATGAATCATTTTGCATTGCCCAATTTATCTTTAAGTATGTTTTTGAATAATTCTTTCCACAAGCCTTTTTCATGCTCTTTTAGAGCCAATACCATGCTCTCATTTATGGATCTCGGGTTCGCGAGCACTGGCTTAATGTGATGTGAAACTTCGCTTGATACAAGCACCCCAAAACAACGATCTCCCTTTTTGTGACTATATGAAACTGGCTTATTTGTTGCAAAGGATATGCTTCCTTTACACGTAAAAACTCCACAATTGTATCTTTACTGGGAGCCATTTGCCCAATTGTAGCACTGGACTCTCACAGGGTAGTGAAGCAGAGCAGTCAAAGGCCAAAGCAGGGGAAGGGTGTGGGCTAGTAACTTCATGGGGTAGTACCCTCCTTTAACAGCATTCGTAATACTGTAAAACCTTGCATTGTCAACCATCTATATTGTTAATAAAACATTGAATTCAATAACATATCTCAGAATATTTTTCACTTTACTATGCTGCTACTGCAGCTTAAGGACTAGCCAATAGGAGTCCCTGCACCCCAGAGCCCAAGAGGAAATCCTCCAGCTGCTCGAGTGCTTTCAATATAAGGCAAACCTCTCCTGCGGTCAGGGATTCATTCTCCTGGGGAAGGTAGGGTGAAGTTTCTCCAGTTCTGGGGGCACCTCTGCTCCTTGCAAATACCTTTGGTGGTTCCCTTGCCCACTCTTGCGGCCTCATGAGGACATTATCAAATTTTGTAGGCTCTCACATGTGTATAATGGGCACTCCAAAATTTATGAGCGGCTTCACCACTTTCAAAGCAGTCTTTGCTTCTTTACTGCGGCCTAACGCCACATTTCTGTTTTTTTGAAGCCCAGTGCCCAATCAGGCAACAAATTGAAGCTTTCATTGGGGGTTGCGGGGAGCATCTCACTGCTTTAGTGGCCCCACCTGCCCCCCAAACATGTGATGCACTTCCTGTGTGGTGCATGGAAGCAAGCAACATTTCTCTTCTTCTCCTCCGTGGCCAGTCTTCGCTTGTCTCTCACCCAGAAGCAGGAGCAACACAGTTCCTTTTGCCTGCTCTGGCAGGGAGTAGGGAGGCAGCCCAGACACAGGCCCTGGGGTCAATGTCAATACGCCCGGCCCTGTTACCCGTCAGTCCTGAGGGTTGGTGTCCAGGAACCCACTGCTTGTGCGTAGGCCCATAGGAGATGGGGGCGCCGGGGGAATTACTGTGCTAAGGGGAGAGGGCTCCATGCATGCCCTTTCCCCCATAAAGGGAGAATTTATGTTGGTATTGACCCCTGGGGGTTTGGCCCTCTCTGGGAAATTCTCCTCTAGGGTAGGGGAGTGATACAAGCTCTATTTTAAGCTTCAGTTATAAGTTTTAAATGTTGATAACACCAGCCCCGTATGCCAGTTTTGATCATTTAGAGACTGCAAATCCATAGTCAAGATGCAAGTTTAGCTACAGATTGATACCCCACTGGATCCTGTAGGCCTAAGTAGGAAGAAACTGTACTTAGTGCCTATTTCGCCTATAATGTGTAATACAGTTTAAGCACCACAGACATTCAGTAAGCACAACAAACCTACACAATGCATGCCCACTCACAATATATGGCCTACCCCAGGTTAGTACCAATCCTTGAAGAGTCTCTTCTGTTACAAGCTACCTGTGGGCAGATACTGGGTGGCGCAAGACGGTAGTCTCACACGTGCAGTCCCCATGTGTGTGCTCACGGGTTCACATATAACCAGCTAAGAGCCTATTACAATAGTAGTACAGCAGTGGCCTCATTTTAAAAGGGGGATACTGGCAGTTAGCAGTCTCAAACAATTTACCATTAACTTAATGCGGTGAGACTCCCTCAGTGTAAAAGTAGAAAAAAAGATAGTCAAATGCAAAAGATCCAGGGAATTATGCGCTTGTTTAAAATCTCGATATTTGAACAAAAATACCCCTCAAATAATTTTTCCTCCTTTAAATGATGTGGTGCTGTATAGCAAATAAACGTTCCTGAACTTTTTTTAGAAAGGCACCTAGCAATTAATTGGTTGCAGATGATCTGTGATGTAAATCCTTTAAACTCACAACTCACTTCCAAAATCTTAAATGCCATATCATAGGTGTCTATCAACTGACTTGGTGCTTGAGCTCGTTAAAACTTTATATCCGTGTACCAGCGTACAAAATCACTGCAGAATCATGAAAATGAATCAGACCTGCGGAACAGTTAGTTCTTCAGCCTTTACAACCAATCTTATAGCGTTCAAATTGCTTACACATTTCCCGATGCATGTTATTTAGCAATAAATGTGGTTGAGATCTAACACAGCAGTCCTTTCTTTGTTACCTCTTTCTTTGTTTCGGTTGAGGAGTAGGGCATACCAGTCCTTTCTCTGCTAGTCCTTTTTAGGTCTCGCCTAGCAGCGCGCATGCGCTGCTTAGGCAAAAAGACCTTTTGGGATCGCTTCGGCTTTTCAGCCAAAAACGTGCACGCGTTCCATTGCCTTCAATGGCAACGCGTGCACGTTTGGCGATTCACTTGCGGGAGCGAGCAGCTGGCGCCATATGGTAGCAATTATCGCGCCTTGCTGCTCGCACCCGCAAGGGAATCGCGCAGGCCCCCTCCTTTCTCCCCTTGCTGCCGCGCGAGGCGTGCGCTTGTTTTAAATGTGTTGATCCAAATTTAGAGCTCCGGTCTCCTCTCTAAACCACCTCCCCTTCATGCTACAAGCTTCCTGTGGTTGAACAGCTAAATATTTCTTTTTTTTATTACAAATTTTGAAGAATTCTTTTTAATTTGTTTGCAGTGCTTACTTGTTTTTTCCAACCTTTTATTTCCCTAAAGTGTTCCAGTTGTAAAGATTTTTCTAAGAGAGGGATTAAGGTTTGTACCCCAACAAAGTAGTTGCTATTCTCCACAGAAAGAAGTTTAAAAAAAAGTTCACGGGTGACCTTTCCATGGACTAGAAATACTACTTTAGATGAAGTTGCGACTCGATCGAGCCGAACCTTTGCGACATGCTGACCTGTTGCTGCTCGGCCAGCGCAGGTTTTGTAATCAATAAATGAGCTTATTGGTACTATTACCTTTTGGACTGCACTCGGTTACTTTGGTAATGTATCAACGCTCGTGACGAGTCGAATGCAAGTACTAATTTGAATGTAAGTGCCATATTTGAAATTGCACGTGCCAGTTTCAGTCAAGGTTGTGCCTCTAAAGTTCTGCCATAGGACCCTGTTTTTTTTTGGGAGCGGGGTGGGGGGGGAGAAGGGGGGTTTCATAAAACATTTCTGCGAAGGTACAGACAGTATAAGCTTGTTGTTGGATCATGGACATAATTTATTTATCACTCATTTTTTGAGCAACAAAAAAATGATAAATCCAGTTCACTTTTGTGTCTAATTTACCAAATGCAGCTGTACCAGGTGTCAATATGCTAAACACATACTAGACAAATTGTATTTTCCATTTTTAATTCACTTTCCAAGTGTTGGTTCACAGCACATCCAAAGCTGCAAACTGGCTAGGTAGGAGACTTTTAAGTGAACTTCACTTGCACAAGTTTTACCCTTCGTAATTTTTCAACTTCTGACACTTAGAACCTGTGATAATGTGCATCTTTGGACATGGAGAAAATTGCGGGACTTTAACTACTTCTTGTGCTATTTGTGCACTTGTAAGGCAGTTCTTAATGAAATACAGGTATTGAGAATGAGGGCCTCCGTTCTGAAATGTATAATCTAAAATGCACTTCCCCCGTGAGGGGATGAAGCCCGGGAAGGCAAACCAGTATGAGTTGTTAAGCATCAGGAGCGAGGCTCCATTTCAGTATTTGTACTAAGATTTCTTTGTAGCCTCTGCGCACTACCTCTGACTTTGTAACTACTATTGCCCCCCCGTCTCTGCTTCTACTCACTGCACGCTCAGTTGTCACAGTCCTAATCTCAGCACTTTTAATTGGACCTTACATTAGTTCCTCTCCGCTATCGCCCCTCTTTTACTGGTTTTAACTGGCTGTCTATCTCTGTATTGAGGGTAACCAATTAGGGTTTCAGTTTTCTCATGTAGGATTTGCTCACATGACTGCTATACGCTACTGACCATGCCCTCATGTATTTGTTTTTGTCTATTTTTTATAACTGGAACTGTTTCACTGTAAAGTTTCTAATGCTGGAAGGCCATGTTTGCTTCTGCAAAACCACGCAAATGACTTGGACGGTGACAGAAGCAGGCAGATTTTGAGACCTTTTAGAAATCCCAAAATATCTTAATTGTTAATCTGGGCCATAAAGCGTGCATTTTGAGGCCTTAATGGGTGTGCATTGGGTGCATATTGTTTAAAAGAAATAAATGCATATAACTTGCACAGTCGGTGTAGGCTGTGATTGAAAGAACTAGGGTTGTCCATCGAATCCTGAGTATGAGCCAAAAGAAAGCAGATCCAGGAAGGAGCAGATATTAGGAAACTTGTAGTCTCCTAGCAATGAAAGTAATGTATTGGAGAGTTCAAGCAACATGTAGAGCGGTGCAATTAAATCCACCATTCTCTGATGTTTAAAAGTGTTATTAATGTTGTCTAGCATTTACGATTTCTCAGCAGGTCATGTAATAACACAAATTGTCAAAAATGGTCAGTTTTAGAATTCTCACACACTTTAACCTGCAATAATAGGCGGGACCTTCAGGAATAGTGGTTCCGGCGTTTGCAGTATGCTATGGAGATGCTCATAATTATAAGTGACCACAATGACAGTGTCCAGACAGTGCTTCCTGGGGCAGGTTATGTAGTGCTTTTGTGTTTGTAGGGTTCTGATTACAAAACTCAGGCCAGAAACAACAAAGGTGGGAGATTTTCCTGTGGCAGCGGCATGCTTTAAAGCTAGACTAGTCTGCTTGGAAGACTGATTTTCTTTCAGGTCCTTAACCAATAAGTTGAAAACAATATTGATTTATATTAAATATTACTGCAACCTGTCCGACAACAGGCATAGGTGTTTGAGACTGTTGCATGGTGGGCAGATGGGATGTTACCATTCAGTGTTAACATACCATCTATATCTGAAGTGTGTTGTCTTTAGGGGGCCTCACATTCAGTTCGTCAGAAGAAGAGGAAGATCCAGCCTCAAATTGCTTAACTGAAACACTGGCGCCATTCTCCTGGCTGAGTTATGCCCTTCAGGGAGTGGCCCCTAAACATTGCTCGATAGTCGCTTTGCTGCAAAAACTGTCTTCAGTCACTAGTCAGGTTATTGGTAGTTTTATTATTACTATCGGACAAATATAGATCAGAAATCTATTTCTTAACTTTGGTTGAGCATTCCCCCTGCTTGGTTGAATTTGTACAGAGAAGTTAAAGTTGCCTTCTATAATTTAATATACAGTGCAGAAGATTTCAGGCTTCCTCCTGTTGACTCAGTTGCTCTTAGTGACCCGACCTGATATGCTTGTGGCCTGATGTAACATGAAATCCGATCTGAGTTCGAAAACGGTCTATTTCAGGACTTCCTTAATTTGTAACCAGCGACAGTGCACCTCTCTTCCCTCAATGAAAGCATGTACTAATCCCCCCCCACAAACCCACTCAATATGGTATATCTTTAAGATCTAACATGCCAAAAGCTGAACCAGCACCACTGCAAGGAATGTTAAGAATACTTACTCCGTTACCTGAAGGGTCGCTAGTACAGGCTTCTGAATATCCGCTACGAAGCCCGCCCTGTGTGATGTTACTGTTTTTTTTCCTCCGGATTTTACTGTAAACCCAAATTTGTGCAATTGGTTATTTGTGTGCCCTAATTTATACAAATCAAATCTAATCAAACCGTTTCCCGTGGCATAACAAGGATATCATCTTGTATTGCACCCTACTGGACGAGTGTGTTAATGCGACACATTTAAACCACGTTTCTATTGGTTACTAAGATGTTAAACTGAAACATGGGCTGCACTAAACTGATCCTGATGGTAAATGTACTATCAAAAATGGGGATGCATCGTTTCGGGAATATTCTTTACATATGACAAGCAGCAGTGTGCCGCTCTCTGCGACACTCGGGGAAACATATGCACTAAATCACAATAATGGTTGACTGCACTTAAGTTCACTTAAGTTAAAAAAAATAAAATGTAATGGTCTTGTGGCAGAACTGAAGAGGACCAACCTTGATTGAGACTGGCATTTAAAATTTAAAATATGCTGCATTTAAAATCACAACGTGCGCACTCTGGTTCAAGGGGTTACGAACAAAACCTCAAATTGTAAGTCATCACTGCCTCCAAACCTCCCTGTATACATCTTGTGCCGTTCTTTTAACCAAGTTACTTCGTTCAACCAGCAGAGGTTCTCCTTTTCATTATAATAAGGGACCTCATCCTTGATTAATGGAAGCCCTGATATGGATACCCCTCGGTTCAGACCTTGTGCAGACCATACAGGACACCATTCACATTCTGTCAGATAAAACCGAGATGCCTTTTAGCTTTAAAAAAGGAACCATCTTTCGAGTCCTTTTCCCATGAATAAGTTAACTGTTGGGGTCAATAATACCTTACTCATTTGAATGCACAAGCCCAAATCATACCGCTTTCTGCCATTATGTTGGTGTCCTCATTTTGCCGCCTTTGTTCTACGGCGAGTCATAGGTCTTTTCAGGACTGGGATGGTGTGATAGATTGGCGCCCTCCTTGCTGGGCTGTAAGTCTCCATTACCAGGGTACCACCTCATTTTATGTGCCCTGGCAGGTAGATCTTTGGCGATAACATCTTAGATGATACAATTCTTTAAAAGTCGAGAGCACAAACTGATCTTTAAAAACAATTCAAAACAAGTACAGATATGCACACCACAGGGATACAGACATCAGCTGAACTGAGCACCTTTGAGTCCTAATGCCGTGCTGAGATGGCTACAAGAAAAGCTAATTGTCGTGTCAGTTAAATTTCTAAAATTACTTTGTGCTAAAGTGAAAAAAATAAAAGAAACCGAGCGCGGTGTCCTTGAAGCGGCGCCGCGCTCAGTTTTAAACGTAACCATTTGCAATGCAATAGGTCTCGCAGTTACGCGAGTTTAAGCTATTGATTGGCATTGTAAATGACAATGACTTTGATTTATGTTTTAAAAAACAAAAATAGGCATTGTCATTTACAATGCCAATAGCTTAAACTCGCGTAAATGCGAGACCTATTGCATTGCAAATGCTTGTTATGTTTAAGGTGGGGAGTGGAGAGAAGTAATTTCTTCACTCTCATTGGATACCACTGTTGTCTCATGCTCACATTCTTCAGAACAACTCTTTCTATGACACCAGTCACTAAAAAAAACCCGGAAAGACCACAATTCTTGCTGCACTCAAGCATGGAGTGCACTGGGGCTCGTGTAAGTTCTTTTGGGTACGTGTGTTACTGACTCACCCTTCATCTGGCCATCTCCGTCCCCCGCTTTTCAACATGTGATGCCAACGTAGAATGATGGCCATTAAGACAAACAAGCGGATGAATGTACTCATGTACAGTCAATTCAATTTCATGGTCCATTTGTCACCATAACTGTGATGTCAGTTGGAACAGAGCCAAATCCTTACACAGCTTAACACATTATTTATTGGAGTGAGCACAAGCAGTTCGTACATAGCAGGGGCCCAGGGACAAGTGTACCATAAAGAATGTGACTTCTCCTGGAGTTCCAAGGTGCATCACAAAACTCTACATGCATCACAAAAATCTCAAGATATCACCACTTGACCCCAGAGAAACAAGGATCAGTTTTGAGATGATCCTAGGGTTGACCTTGTGTGCTTCCCTCAGAGTGTTGGACCCACTGTAATAGAGGTAACTAAGAAAACTTGTGTTAATGTAAAAATATGGATTTTATCTTAAATATTGCCAAAGCCAATAGTTATGGTTTTGTGGCAGTGAAAATCAAAACAGCAACATAATCGAAGTAAAGCCCATGGTATTGCATGGAAATGTTCCCTGATGTAGACATGCTCATTTACCATTGAAGCTGAACCTGTGTCAAAGTGAAAAGGTCAAATGTTGTTCAGGCTTAAATAAAATATAGGATGGTGGTTACCATGATTTAATATGGATTGCCCAAGGCTGCAGACCTACTTGTAACACTGTGAACACCACTGACATAGTCATAAGGTCTGCTTCTTCATAAATGTGAACCCTTGCATGATTTGCTACAGGGAAATCTGGAAGTATTGTGGATTTAGTGTCTACTGGCACACAAAATGTTAATGATGCATCAGAGCTTCGGGGTCTAGTCTGCATTTGGAAGTAAGTGGCCCACTGGGGCCTTTATCTACGGTATGTGTTTTTCACCTCACGTAGAAGAATTGATAGATTCCCTTAGTAAGCAATCCAATAGTTTTTTTTTCACCTGCCATTTGTACATATTTGTAATTTTATGCACAATGTATACTTGTATGTGTATTAAAGCCCTTTTAAATTTTTCAAAGAAACAGCACTGACTGGACAATGATTTATTGTGTGCATTTCCATGAGTCAGTTCTGGACTGCTACGCCTGACTAACTTGCGAGTCAAGTGCTAAATGGGGGACTTGTTCCCGAGTATGAACATCTTTGAGAAAGAGGACACATAAAGCTAAAGACCCTAGGTGACACAATTGGGGCCCAGTAGCTTTTTTGCAGGGACCACACAACACCAAATTCTCACACTGATCATGTTCAGTTCTGAGGGTACCATATGCCAGAGTATGTGGTTTGGCATAAAATGATACTGAATAACAGAGCAGAAACTGCTGGTGTAGAGTATTTCAGTCATTGTATCTAGGCCTTTTTAGAAAACATCTATGTAACGTTTATTAGGGCTCTTGCGCATGGGTGTTTCAAAATTGAGGTTGTAGTGATCACTGGGCACCATTCCCCACTCTAAAGCTTATTGGCAGTACCGTGCGAAGGAACTTCACTGTGCCACCTTTCACCACAGACAACCCCTTGGTTTCTTTCTGGGAAGGAATGGATTTATTGGTTGGTTGACTAGGAGGTCAATCATCTTTACATGTTGTATTTCTGGGAGTTAGCCATCCAACCGGATACAAAGTATAAAGTACTTACAGATTATTCACACATACAACAACGAAGTATTTCATCAGAGTGACCAGGTAAAAACTTAAACAATGGGATATTACCACAATGGATAGTATTAGGCAATCAAGGTATTGAAAGCATGCTATTAGTGTGCTAGGTAAGAAGGTACCAAGGTGAACAAGGGACTATATATAGGTAGTGGAGTGATAGAAACAGAGACCAATCACACTGCTTTTATTACCTTCTTTCTAGCCTTGCATGCCTGTCCCTACTTCTCTGCAACTGTACAAGCCGTATCGGCTGACAAGACATTCGAAGTATGTAAACAGAGCTGTGAGTGGTCTCTCCTCCTATGACTTACACCCTCCATTCAACTCACTCCCTTGACTCACATTTACACCCTCCATTCAACTCACTCCCTTGACTCACATTTTCATTAGTTGGCAGTGCAATGGACCTTTGCAGAGGACTTCAAGACGACATGGCTTCAGAACAAAGAACACCAGATACAGAAAGCACTCCTTTCAGTGCATAAATTTACAAGTTGGCCATTTGTTGCTGTGCTGGCATGATCTTCATTTAAATAAACTTCAAGTGCATCTAATCTTGCAACTTCAATTTTATAAAATAACTTCAGATCAGTTACCTGTTACTGCTATAACCAGGCACTTAATACGAGAGGGTTTTTGTAACAGACAGTACTGACATCAAAATTGTCAACCAAATTGTGAATGGGATCAGCAAATATAGGGGCATCTACTACTAAACTACTTGTAATCTCAAGCAGAGAACTTACGTTTATGCTAATGACCATTTTGGCTTTTGATTCTCCATGAAGGTTCCAGTTCAGTCCTATCAGGAAGGGAACACATAGAGCAAACAAATGCTGAAATCAGTCAGCCAAAAGATCTGTGAAACCTAGCTGATCGTTATTCTATGCATGGAATAAGTGGTCAAACTGTTGATGACATTTTTTTGAGCTTAGTGATACTCAGGTATGGCTAAGTTACAGGCGATTTGTGCGGTTATTACTGTTTTAGACTAATAGCCGATACCCATCCTGAAAACCAAGCCGGAGCCACTGGGAATCACCATAATTTGTAGAACCGCATCATTTTGTGCACACTATTCTGCATTGGGACAGCTGCACCATGCAATTCTTGTGTTGCTGTATTTGTGCCAATATGGAACAAATAAAGGCCAACCACGAGCTGTCAGGATACCAACTTTTTTTATGAGATAGAGAAGATTTCATCACATTCCCCTATAGCCGGAGGACATGAAGTTTGCGGCCCCATCTGCCCTTCTTGGGACTTTTGTGTACTTCGCTAGTTAGGATCTCCCTGTAACTCTGTTTGCAACACAGAAATGAAACAGATTATCCTTGTAGAATCAGCTGGGTGGGCAAGACGCTTTTCTCTGCAGCTACAGGAAAAGAGGATGAGCAGGACTGCGAGTCCTCAGATACCTCACCAAGGGCCCAGATGTGGCGTGACGACTGGGCTTGGGTGGTGGGGGACTGATCTCGCAATAGCTGGGCTTAACCGGCTGGCCCATTGATCACTATAAAAATACTATGTTTACCATGGAGAGAAATATAAAGGGGCTATCCCCGTTAAAGTAACCCTGGGGTTAACGTGGCCATCCACCTTGCCACCACTCCAAATTCACCCTGGTTTTCTTTCCCTGCATCCTAAGTATCATCCTAATCTGGATCTTCTCCTTTATATTTTGTTCAGCTGGAACATGGTAAGGCAGTTCGGCACAACTACCCCTTTCTGGGACAGGATCAGGCTGACTTGCATACAGATGGTCATCTACAACAGTGGCCTTCAAATGTTTTTTATACCAAACTTCCCTTGTGTAAAGAAAAATGCATCTGGAACAATCCATCGTAATGTAGCTAGGATGCAGTATACCTGCTCTCTCCAGTATACTGATATTCCAAACATTTTTATTTTTCAGACTATTTTAGTGACCTAACAACATTATTTAATATGCAGCTCTCTAAGCGATTGTACGAAAGAAAATAGCAGGGTATATTTTTGTTTGAACAATTGGAAAGGTCAAAGTAAGACGGGTGTACACTGTATGGATTGAGAAGTCAGCACTTTCTTGGGTACCACAGGAGCTTCAAAGGGAACCAAATAATTAGTTCACGTTTTGTTGTTGGCCTCTTCTTCCTTTTCTTCTTTTGCTCTATGTGAGAAAGTGGATTACTAGTTAAAGTGGATGGTAGTCTTACTTAGTATGTCCAGTTAGGTCTCATTGATTTACACATGAGCTCTGCCCTTCGTAGCTGTAGCACAGCGCAGACAGGTTTAACTTATGAGAAATGTGTAAAGCGCTTATCAGTACCAAAACAATTTAAAAGTAGAAAACACAAAATAATAAAAACCCCACTCCAATCTAAAAAAAATAGAGGACATTTTAATGAGCAAATAGACACCAAAACAACAGAAATTAGATGCGGGGAGACAGATATATGATTTTCATGTTTTAGAAATTACTAGTGCCAATTGCAGGTATTTGGTCACACTAGACAGAGCCAAAGTCAAAAGTTAGGGTTGACCGCAATAGAGCGTGGGTTGGATGCAGGGTTCTAGTTTGGTCCAGTGGAAAATGTTTCTTTATGACTTATTCTCTGGAATGGAAGTCGAAGATCTTCAGCAGCGCAAGGCAACAGGCTGTGGCTGAGATGGGTTCCACAATGCTGGATAGCTGTCGGACAAAGTCCTGGAGAAGCTGTTGACTTTTGGCAGGAATTCGCGCTTAGGGAAGGTCGGGTGGTAGCCTCTGGTTCTTTTGAGGTTGTTTTATAAAGCGCACATTACCCGAGGGTGTCTTAGCGCTAAGCAGATCCAGACCGAGAGAAAGGTACCGCAGGTTTAGAGAGAACACCAACCTGGGTAATCAAGCTACTTAAAGTGGAAACAGCCAAGTCTTAAGCTGCTTTCTAAATAGCTGCAGTGCTGGATGTGAGCAGAGAGCCAGGGGAAGGGAGTTCCATAACTTTCCCCCCTGATATGCTAGCGATCTGCCTCCCCGCTTTACTCTGTTGATTCTTGGAACCCTGACCATGAAAGCAGAACTGGATCTAAGACTTCTGCTAGGCCTGTACCACGAGAACCGTTCTTGAAAGTAAGACGGGCCTGTCTTGTGAAGAGCCTTGTGCATAAGGCACATTGCCTTAAAAGGGACCCTCTTCTCTACTGGCAACTAGTGATATTCATGCAGTAATTGAGACACCCGTTTAAACTTGGGAATTTTCAGAAGTGTGCGAGCTGCAGCGTTCTGAAGAGATTGCAATTTTTTTAACAGATATTTGGAGGTGCCAAGATAAAGTGCGTTACAGTAATCCATTTTAGAAGTGATGAGGGCCATCAACACAATCTTCTGTAGGTCAAATGGAATATACGGGAGGACTTTTTGGAGAACTCGTAGCATAAAATTCCCCCCAGACGTAATTGCATTAATTTGAGCAGAGAAGCACAATTTGGTGTCAAAAACGACCCCTAGGTTTCTTGCCTTCTCCACAGGCTTCGGAAGGTTGCCCAGCTCTGCCGGCCACCAGGACGCATTCCAAAAGGAGGTCTCTTTCCCAAAGAGTAATACCTCCGTTTTATCTGAGTTTAACTTAAGGCAGTTATTCTGCATCCAACACGCCACTGCCGTCATACATCTGCAAAAGTTGTCTACTTGTTTTTCAACCTGAGATGAAATGGATACCACTATCTGTGTATCGTCCGCATAGGTCAGACCAAAACTGTGGATGAGCTGCACCAGGGGGGTAACATACACATTAAAGAGAGTTGGACTGAGTGCCGAGCCTAGTGGCACCCCACAGGGGAGCGAGAAATGATGAGACTTTGCGTCTCCCAACTCCACCCACTGTGTTCTGTTGGCCAGAAAGGACCTCAGCAATGTTAGTGCAGTGTCCCTGAAACCTAAAGCATGCAGACGCTTAATAAGTAGCGCATGGTGGACCGTATCAAAGGCGGTGGAGAGATCCAGTAAGATTAGCGCTGCTCTGCCGCCTTTGTCCACCCTAATTCTTACTTCCTCCATTGCCGCTACCAGAGCTGATTCCGTACAATGGCCAGCTCTGAAGCCATATTGGGCAGAGTCAAGCAGTTGATGCGTGTCAAGAAAATCTAGAATTTCATAGTTCATGGCCTTTTCTAGCAGCTTGGCAGGGAAAGGAAGTCAGGAGATAGGTCTGTAATTTTCCACCGACTTGGGGCCCAAAGAGGGTATTTTCACCAAGGGAAGAATGGAGGCTTTTTTCCAGATATTTGGATAATACCCGGAGCTATGCACCGTATTTAATAGAACTCTCAGTGGTCCTTCCACCATGCTGGCCACCTGATTGAAGATCAGAGGGGGGCAAGGATCCGATGGGGCACCTGATTTGATGGAGCTCATGAGACTGATTATTTTATCCCCTGAAAGAGGGGAGAACTCCACAAATAACGAAGGCGCTCCGTCCCCTGAGGATGTCACCTGAGTCATGGCCTCCACCTGATGAGGAGTGAGGTCAGAGCTACAAGCATTTAAGGAGAAGGCTTGGAAGATAGAGTTAACCGTAAATTGAAAGAATTCCGCCAACTTATTGCAAAATGATGCATCAGTGTCAGGATCCGGCCCCCTGGGAACCCCGATCCCTTGGACGAGACTCAGCCTCAATGGGCCACACCTCTCTTTCCCTTTCAGCCTCCGAGGACCTTCATGGACCAAGGCACTGGGGACGATCCAGAGATGCGGTATCGCAGGCCCTTTAACATCCAGGAAGACGGAGAGAAGCCACGCCCCCTGGGGGCGGGATTACGGCGCATCAGGACAAGAAAAGGAACAGGAAGAGGAGGATAGGGTTGTCAGGGACCCGAAGGAGGAAGTCCGCGCAGCCACACAGGAAGAGACGGAGAGACGAGTCCGAAGACCGCACGAGACCGAAGAGGAGCCGGGACACGATGGCGAGCCCTGCGTAGGAGAGCCAGGAGGCCAACGACACCACGAAGCGCCCCACCACGTTCCTGGAGGAACCTGGCTGGCAGGTACGTGTGCGGCTCCTGGGAGCCGGGAGGCGGGCGGGAGTAATGTCGAGGGGAGGAAGGGAAAACATAGGACTTCCTCTTGGAGCATTCCGAGGGTGTTGTTTTCTTTTCTGCCTCATTCTTCTTTAAACCTCTCACGGTGACGGTCTCCTACTCCAGTACACCCTGTATTCTCACTCCCTGTTCCCGTGTTCTTGTGCCGGTGCACTTCAGTGACGTGTTTTCATTTTCTTATTCTTTTCGGTACCAATCCATATTTGCCAAGCCACATCGTTGAGAAACCCTGAAGGAAGAGGGACGACGTTGAGGAGAAGAAGTTAATTCCCCTGAGTAGAACAAAGAGACATTATTTCTGTTTGCTCCATTTGTTTTTGCTTGGTCTATCTGTTAATAAACCCTCAATAAGGAGCAAAACGTGTCGCGTGGTATCTGCCCTTCCTGACAATCAGGTACGAAGATATTGCTGTTCTTCCAATTGGACAGGTTTTTGACCGTTTTAAAGAGTTCCCTGGAGGAGTTTGCAGCTAGGCACATTTTTTCTGAAAAATATTGTTTTTTTCTGCTTTAATTAGCTGTTAATATTCCAGAAGACATTTTTTATATTGAATTTTTTCCTCCGACCCGTATTCTCTTCTCCAAATACGCTCCTGCAACCTACATTTGAGCTGTGCTGCTTTTAATGCTGGTGAGAACCAGGGGCCAGAAGGATTTTTCCTGTGGCTCTTTAGCATTTTTTCAGGCACCACTTTGGTACAAGATGTATCCACCCAGCGCGTAAAGCCGATGACTGAGCAATCTAAATTGCTCTCAGGCGTTGGAACTGATTGAGAGAGAGCCTCACATAGGGCTGCCACTCTGACGTGCTTCCAAGGCCTGTATTTGATAGTTCTGATTGCACTAGCTCTATCCACTTTGTTACATGGAGCTGTAACTGAGAAGAGAATGGCCTTGTGATCAGACCAAAGGAGCGGCAGGATCTTGTCAATGGCTAAGTCTGCATTGTTGGTAAAGATTCCATCCTACGTATGACTCGCCATGTGAGTAGGTTCATCTATTAGTTGGGGTAGGTTGAAGCCGTTAAGCGTGTCAACCAAATGCCCCACATCCGTGAAGGAGGACTGTTCTAGATGAAAATTGAAGTCCCCTTCCAGTGTAAACCTGGTATGTGTTGCGCAGGATTCCATAAAGGACTGGATTTTGTCAATGAAACCTGTACCAGGGCCTGGAGGTTGATAGATTAGCATTCCATGGAACTTATAAGATTCATTCAGTTTAATGCTAAACTTAAGCGCTTCGCAGTCAAGATGAAGGATTGGGGTGAAACTCGCCTCCAGCGAGTCGCGATACACAATTGCCAGTCCCCCCCACTACCCCTCTTCCCAGTTCTGTCCAGCCTTTCAATAATAAAACCCTCCGGGATGGCAGTCTTGATGTCTGGATCAGACCCGCTATTAGCCCAGGTCTCCGTAAGGAATGAAATGTCAGGATTATGCTGGCTCATAAACTCTGCAAATTCATATTTGTTCTTGATGAGCGACCTGGTGTTAAGGAGCAGACAATAATGCGTCTTTGCTCCCCTCTGCCCCTTTGCTGCTTCCCTAATGGGGGCTCTTAGGGCACCACGCCCTGGCCCCACTCCCACATGGGGGGAGAATTTACATGTACGACATCTATACTCCTTACATCCTCCACACAAGTCATAGGGGTGACAATGATTATTAGGTCCAAAGTGGCGAAGAGTTCCTCTCCCGTGTAGAGGAACCGCGGGCCAGGGGTACTGGCCCCTGGCGCCGTCCAGGCGTGCCCAGTCCCTATCTTGCATTTATGGCAGGAGAAGGGGAGGGACTAGTGCGCCGACCTAGAAAAATGGCGGTCGGCCCGGAAATAGGGCAAACTGCGGAAGACAAAATCCTTGAAAACGTTCCCAGCCTTTAGAGTTAGGCAAAAGAAGTACACTCTGACACTTGTGCAATGGCCACAGGACCTTAGGGACACCATCTGGAGGTCCAGAATCACTCCAGGGGAAGCCACCAGCAAGGTTCAGGGTAAGTCCAGCTGGAACTGGTCAGCTCAACTCTTCAAGAAGGTGGGATTATTGCAGCCAGCTTTTATGCCCCTGAAGCTTAACAGGAGGCTAGCCAACTAGACATTGGAGCCTGCACTTCTGTCCTGGGTTCAAGTGGGAGCAGGTCCAGCCCTTGGCATCTCCCTCCACAGGTACCAATTGGTGCAGTCCTCTTTCTAAAGTCCAAAGGGTTCAGCAGGTGCAGTCCTTCTTCTGTCTTCCTCAGGTACAGCAGTGTTCTGAAGAAGGTATCCAGGGGTGCTGCCTTTATGCCTGGCACTACCTTGTGGGTGGGGAAAACTACCTGTCCAATATGTAAAAAGTTCCCATGGTCAACCCTATCCACTTTGACATAATTTCCCCAAGATCTGGCCCTAAACGATCCCACAGTGCCCTGCTCTTTCAAACTCCAACATGGCATACTCTTTCTTCCTTTGGCCGGAGTACCTTGTCCTGCAAACCAGTTCTGGATCTGGTTCCTCCCATGCCCCAGTGTGATTGCTGCCTCGCTGGATACTTAGACAAAGGCAGGGGTGGCCTAGGTGTGAGTTACATCTGCCTGTAACAGGGATGCCCCATTAAAGCTTGTGCAGTTGGTGGGCCCCTTACCCAGGCCATCCAGTCAGGAGGAGGTCCCATCTCCTCCCAGACAAGGACCTTTTGTTCCGTTTCCTGGGAGCCAGTCACACCTCCCACAAGGCCAAAGGGTTACAGTTGGGGATTAACTCTGAAAAGGCTATTAGAGGCTTTAGGCAGGAACTCTTTTTAAAAGTGCCATTTTCAAAATAGTAATTAAAAACCGACTTGACCATCACATTGGATTTTAAATTCCTATTAATTTGAGCGCTTGTATCATGGTTCTAGCTATTCACAAGCTGACGTTATGCATTATAATGAAGGAATGAATGAATGAAGGAGCACTTATAGAGCGCATGGTTACCCGGAGGCATCCCAGCGCTATGACACCCTAGAGAACTGTAATAGCAATGAAGTTATGGAAAGAGGAAGGTTTTCAACAGTTTTCTGAACTTGAGATAATCCGGTTCAGAACGTATGTGGAGGGGAAGACCGTTCCAGAGTTTGGATGCATTATACGTAAACATTCGGCCTCCACTACGTGATCGTTTAATCTTAGGAACTAAGACTAAACCTTTGTTGTTAGATCTAAGGGCCCTAGTAGGCACATAGGGTTGAATCCAGGAGCCGATCAAGGAAGAGCCCTTGCCAGAGAGTAGCTTGTGGGTGATACATAGGGACTTAAATTGGATTCTTTCCTGAACAGGGAGCCAATGTAAAGTAGCGAGTGCGGGTTTTGCCGAGGAGCGTTTGGGAATGTTCATCAGCATACGAGCTGCACAATTTTGTGCAGTTTGAAGAATTTTAATGGTGCCCTGCGGGGCTCCCAGGTACAAAGCGTTAGCATAGTCCAATCTTGATAAGATAAGGGCTTGGACCAACACCCGTCTAGCTGTAAAAGGTAACAAGGGAAGGATTTTTCTAACCATTCTTAGGAGGCTGTAACAGCAAGCTGCAACTGTGCGCGCTTGAGCCTTAAAATCAAGGTTGCAGTCAAGCCAAGCCCCAAGACTTTTGATTTGTTTTCTGGGGGCCGGGGGGGGACCTAAAACGCTAGGCCAAAGGTGGTCAATATTTCGGGGAGCAAGGTGTTATAATGTAACCCAGTGCTTCTCTGTGGGAGTACACCACCCTTGCCATAGTGAAAAACACCTATGGAGATTTTTCACTGCCAGGACATATAAAATTGAACAACACATCCAACTTTTTAAATACCACGTTCTATGGGTATTTAGATCCTACCTTTTGGGGGACTTACCAGTGACAACAAGCATTTGCAATGCAATCGGTCTCGCCTTTGGGACCTTATATGTACTTAGCTATGCAGCACATTAGCCTGGGTGCTGAAACATCTACTGTTCTTTAACATGGAGGGAAAGTAGAGGCCACTAGAGGGCAGAATGTTCTAACAAATTAAACAAAGGCCTCTCGAAGCTCGAGGGGATTTAAATCCCCTCGAGCTCCGAGAGGCCTTTGTAAAACATTGGAATGTTGCTCTGCGGGCCTTTACCGGCCCGTAGAAGCAGGGAACACGCCATTGTCTTCAATGGAGCTCCCAACATTCCAATGTTCTAATAAAGTATATTCAAGAGGTCTTGAATGCTCGACCTAAAAAGGAGCTGTCTTGCAAATATCTTTTATGGAAGCTCACTTTACCATAGCCCAAGAACTCTCCATGCCTCTTGAAAACCTTTCTTGAACTGGGCCTGGCAATGCCATGTCAGAGATTTTAAATGCAAGGATAATCATTTGTTTCAACCATCTACCAAGCATAGCTAAAGAAGCTTGCAACCCGTGGCAAGACAAACCAAATGTGCCAAAATGAGACTGTGCTTTTTTAAAAGATGCTGTCCTTGTAACAAACTGATAATGCTCTCTGCAAATCAAGAGTATTTAAGTTCATGGGTTAGGAGAAAAAACTGGAAGAACCAGGTCTTGAGATGCATAAAAATCCATTGAAACCTTAGGCACAAAGGAACGCTTCGGTTTCAAGATAACCTGGCCTCTAAGGAGACGAAGAAAAGAGTCAAAACAAAACAATGCTTCTAACTCGCCACCTCTTCACCCTGAACAAATAGCCACCAGGAAAGAACCTTAAAAGAGAGAAACTGGAGTTCCACTGACTTTAATCACTCAAAAGGAGCCAATTGAAATCTCTTAAAACCTTTGGAAGTTTCAAAGTAGGCAGAGGACAATCAATTACTGGGCGCTTAAGAAAATACCCTCTGAATAGCCTGGAAATCCAATGATCTAATTTCTCAGCTTCTGATCTACTAAAGGCTCTCATGGCTGCCCATTGGCTACGCAGTTTTGAAACTGCAAGCCCATCTATTATGAATTTAAGAATCTTTATCGGGTCATAATTCCTAGGTGATAAGAAATAGCATATAGAGAATGATCTCCAATGCGTAGCATAAACCTTTAAGGTTGCCAGGTGCCTAGAATCTTAAATCGCAACAGCCACATCCTCCGAACAACTTAAAGCATGAAGCTGCAACCTCTTAAGCTTCAAATCGCCAGATGAAGTCTCTTCAGAGACGGTCTGTCGGGGTTCGGTGCTAACAGAGATAACGGTTCCAGAGGAAGCCGCAAATGGCGTGCGTGCTACTGACAATTGAAACAGAAAAGGGCACCAATTTTTCCTGGCCGAAAATGGAATCACTAACAGAATCTAAACCTAATCTGCCATTACTTTCTGGATCACCTTGGGAAGCAGGTTGCATCATTAACTGTACACACTCAATTTTAATCCTCTCTGACGAGGCAGGCAGAATCTCCTAAACATGAGAGTCTGCTTGTCTCTGCTTTTCCTTTGCTTTACTGGATTTCATTGAACTGCTCAGCAAACAGGATGTCAGTAAAGCAGAGTTTCAGCTGAGATAGACGTGGTAGTGTGAGTTTCTCGCACTGCCTGTAAGGGGCTCATAAAAGTGTTTCAACTCCATGCACATCCAGTGCTAGGCCTCTCTGCATAGCGCACAAAGCCATGGTCCAACAAGTGCTAGTTGTAATGCTGGGAAAGTGTGAGATATGCAGATGAAGGATTTGAGAAAAATGTGGGGAGAAAAAGGGACTAAGCGTAGCAGAGTGAAAGACTGTTGAACAAAGTGGTGACAACTTGAGAGTTTGAAACACTCTGTAGGTCACACCGGTTTCCATACAGCTTAATACATTTTTAAGTCTCGGGCTTGTATTTTCAGAATTGAAACAATTCCAATTCTAATCCTTCACAACAAAATCATTGTTTATGTATCTAATACAGCTAACAAGCATTGGCAAAGCCAACTGCTGTAGCTGTGTGAAGCACAGGATTTTAGTTTACTTATTTAAAGCTCCGCCCTTAATTGAATTGTCCATGCCCATTGGTAGATTTTCTGGGCACGCTTCTTTGGCCATGCTCCTTCTAGAGCAGGGTTCTTCAAACTAGGGGGCGGGCCCCGCTAAGGGGGCCTCAAGTGTTCCGGGTGGGGGGCGCAAGGCTCTGGCTAAAAGAAGCATTATGCTGATAACAGTGCTTTGTTTTAAGCCGAAAAAAATGAGGGGCAGAAAGCTGCTCTGTAATGGGCCATCAGTAACATCTTTTGTCATTTATATCCTGGCTGGGAGAAGGTGTCAAAAGGGAAGGGACTCCAAATATTCTTCAAAACCCCCATTTCTATTAATCACACCGTGGATACTTTTAAAAATTAGTAAGGCCTGCCTGACCAGAACAGTATGTTTAGCAATCATGTATTAAAATGCATTTTTAAAACGGTAACAGAACTTCACTGTAATGTTCAAATAAGTCTAAACATTTTTAAACATTGTCATTGTAATAGAATAATTGTGAAACAATCTGAGGGATGCCCAAATATTTTTCTTCGGGGGGGGAGGGTGGGGCATTAAAAAGTTTGAAGACCACTGCTCTAGAGACTTCCCCAACTTATTATTCATCCAACTTAAGGTACTAGCTATTACCTAAGCAACACAAGGGAAAGACAGACTGCCCTGCTTGCTTTTGATTACAAATCAGTAAAAGAAAATGCACAGGACTCTCTGATTGACTCTAAGAGATGGGTCGTCTGGGTAAATGTGGGGGCGTGGCTTTGCTATATTTCAATTTCACTTGTCAGGTTTGTAAAGATAAGTAAACCCTTTTTCAGCTCTATGTGAAACCAAATATAGACTCCTAACCAAGGAGGGATGTGCAGGATCGGTCACCTTTCCTGCAGGTTTGTATTTAAGGTTGAGTTGCTACTACAAGCATGAGTACTGAGCAAATAAATAAACGTGCGCATAAATATGTACTTACCTCTGAGTCAAGACAGGATTAAATACTAAAACATGCGCCGTGCCGGGTGCACCACAGTGCGTGAAATTTCACAATCAGTTTTGCCAATGCTTGTGCTTGTTTGCGGGAGTGCGCCCGTTTGAGTGGTACGTGGATGGTGTACAAGTTCTGAGCCGGTGAGAGATAAGGTGCCAAAAATACACTGCATAATAGTGCGTGTAGTAAAGAACTCCCGAGAGGTGCGTGGGAAGTTAGTGGGCCTCTCGTCCATAAACATCGTCGAAGCTCCTAAAACGCAGCAGGTAGTTTCCATAGCAACACACACAGCCTAAGTGCCTCCTGCCAGAGAAACGGCACCCTCTCGCGCTTATCAGGGAGCTTGGCTACATGACAGGAGAGTATGTCATTGGAAGATGTCCCCTCCTGCTGCCGACAAGACACTGAGATGGCCGAAGACCCTGTAAAACTGAGAAGTGTTGTGACACCGCCACTGCGCCCCTTCTCCTCTACACTGTCCCTCTCCACGGACGGAATCTAGTGGACAATCAGCCTTTGACTTAAAAGGAGATTCCACCACAACGGCGAGCAAGTGAGCAACAAATAATAGTTTCAAACACAAACAAGGAGCGCCGACCGGTGACTGGCCAGGCCGGCCGCCACTTCGCTGCTTGTGCTGTCTCTGCCTCCCACAGTGAATTGGAAAAATGCCACTGTTTTGTCACGCATGCGTACGATGTAAGGCATCGCGCTCATGCGAGACAAAGAGTGCAAATTCAGCCACCAATCATAAAACAAACAAGCACTGAAAATGCAATAGGACTCATATTTACGCGAGCCCTATTGCATTTTAAACGGACGTGCGGTCATTAAAGAAGGCACGAGGGGGTGGGGGGGTGGTTGTGGTCAAAAAAATTACGAACTGCGGGAGGGAACGGGGAGAGGCAGGGGAACAAAACGGTTTTTAAAGTAAAGGGGCTGATAGCCTCGGAAGAACAAAACTGACGACATGGCTGTCAGGAGGCGGGACTAAGAAGCCAAAAACCAATCACAATGATGAATTTATGATTGAAGCCAATGAAAATTATGGATGGAAAGTGGGCGGAGCTTCCCCCAGCTATAGTGTATACTGCATGCCTCGCAAAGCGAGCAGCGCGTTGCGCTGCAACGCTATGCGAGACCTAAAAAGGAAGGTTTAGGGCTGGCAAAAGGTTTATTTTGCTGGATCGAATTAGCAGTTTTAAAACTGCACACTAAGGCTGCAGGGGTAGGCCTGAAGTCATGATTTGCTTTGTCACTTTAGTGGGGGCACAATAGGTGCTGCAGTCCACTAGTGACATTTAATTTACAGGCCCTGGATACCGTCTCTGGTTCACCGTTTTCTCTTTGTGCTAGACTCCGTCCTTTCTGCACCTGAATAAATTGAGAATTTGTTTTGTTATAAAAATATTTAAACTAAAGTGATCTTTTTAAACATGTACATAAGCAACAGCAGAAGTGTGGAATTGTTTAAAAACTCTACTTGTTCAAGGGGTAAAATTGTGCAGAAACCCACTTATTCTGCAAAGAAATGTACTTGTCTTACCTAGTCCCTAAATCAATAAGACAAGGGGTCTCCAACCTTTTCACAAACAAGAGCTACTTATGTTCAATGAAAATCATCCAGAGCTACTAATAAAATTAGTGTTGTATACATCTGACAATATTACATTAGTGACCACCCTATGCAAGGTTCCCAGCTGTGACCACCTCAGTGCAGGACTGCCAGCAGTAATGTAAACAAGCATTTGCAATGCAATAGGTCTCGCATTTACGAGAGTTTGAGTTATTGGTGCATTAAATGACAATAGCTGAAACTCTCGCATATGCGAAACCTATTGCATTGCAAATACTTTTTTTCTAAAAGCGCCCAATGCCACACTTTCACTTTAATAGCGGCCACAGACCTTTCTTTAGATGCAGCTCGTCTAACGAAAGGGGCGCATCCGCCATTAAAGTGAAAGTGCGACACGGGGCACTTTTACACAAATAAAAAGTGATTAAATAGAGAAAACACCAATCTGCTGCCGCGTTCGGCGCCGCAAATTAACCTAAAGCACGGCCGCCACTGTGGCGTGGCGTGCTATAAAAAATAAAATAAAGCTAGGAGAGAGTGTGTCCTGACTGCAACAGCAGGCAGGTGAAAACAATTTAAGGAAATAGTGCTCGGAGGCTGTAATTAAAGTATACCCAGTAACAACACATATAACAGGGGGTGTCGCCATGGGAGGTTACAAAATGAGACAAGGCAGTACTAAGGAGAGACGACTAAGCATACTGACCAATGAAAAGCCACAGTTTACAAAGGAGAATGACACAAGCCAATGAAAAATATGGGCGGAGCTTCAAGTTAAAACCCGAATACAGCATGCCTCGCAGAGCAGGGCATGCGCTGCCCAGGCTCGACCTAAAAACCGATCAAACGGTGGCTTTGCCGATAATCATCCACCATGTCCAGTGGTTTGGTGTTTGAAGGATATCTGCCCCCTCACATTGTCACAGGATCTCCACATCTCAGAATGGACATTTTCATTGGAAAAACACTGAGTTCACATAAACTTAATCGCTCAAAAGGCCAATTAAGAGCCGTCATTCTATAAGAATGAAGAAATTGTTAAAGCACATTCATATCAATGTACCTGCTGCTTATTACCTGTGGTCAGGGGTCAGAGTGGCTGTGATTTGTCGCACAATTTGCTACTGGACATGTGTTTGTGTGAGAAATGTCCAGGCACTAAAACACTTGTGTTTCCTGTATTAGACAACCCAGAGTTTGAATTGGGGTTATTTTTAGAACATCATCCGCCTACGTTTTCTACATGGCTTAACAAGGTAATATTTTCTGATACTACCAATTTTAGGGAACTGATAGTTTTAGGTGAATTTATTGTGTAGGATGAAGTGGCACACATACTCCTACATTTCAGTTGGGACTATGGAATCTCTTAATCTGCACCATGGAAGGACTGTCCCCACTTATAATGATGTACATACATACCCCTGGCCTTATTGTTAATACCCCAAATAATTATAACACCAAGTGTGATTCCTTGGTCTGACCACACAAAGATTTTGTCTGAAATTTTGGAAATTTAAAATCTGATGTCCCTAATGTCTGATTTATCTTGATTTTGCAAATTGCTCCCCTAGAAAAAAACTGTTTGGTGGAGGTCATCTCCACACAGCTGAGGCATAAAGCAAACAGAAGGCGTTTTCAATGTTACTAATCCAATATATTGAACGAGGATTTGGAGGTCGAGCCTGAGCCAGTGCGCAAGTGCTGCTCTGGGGATAATCTGAGGTAGTTCAGTATGGGAGAGAAGCCCCGCCCACTCCCCCGCCTATATTTTTCATTGGCTTGTGCCTTTGTCCTTCGTAAATGCTGTCTTCTGATTCCTAAATAGGCTTGTTGGTCCCTCCTTAGTACGGCCATGTCATTTGTCACCTCCCATGGCTACTGGCCCCTTTACTTGGTTGTTACACGGTATATGTACTTTATTATTTATTGAGTTTCTCCTACTTTAATCACAACGTGCTTTGTTTACATTGAGCACGACGTGCGCGCTCTCACTTTTAAAGCAGCGGGGACAATGTGGCCGTTTGTTTGCAATGCTATAGGTTTCACTTTTAAATGCGAGACCTATAGCATTGCAAATATATTTTTTTTAAATGTATCCAGCACGGCACCCCGGCAGGAATAATGGTGGCCGCACCTTTCTTATGGTTAGTTGCATTGGCAAACACGGGTGCATGCCTTTTTTTCTCTTTATTTACTTTGGTTTCAATCGCCACACTTGCGCTTTAACTGTAAACATCTTAAGCTAAAGCGCGGTGCCACGATTGCCTCAAAAGTAAAGAAATAGAAAAAACTTTTTTTTTCCAATTTCCTTACTTTTGAGCCATTCGCCGAACCCGCTTTAGCGTAAGATATTTACAGTTAAAGAGAGAGTGTGGCGATTGTAACCAAAGTAAATAAAGAGAAAAACCTGCGTCCGCCATTTTTCTCTTTATATACTTTGGTTTCATTCGTGGCACTCGTACTTTGGCTGTAAACATCTTAAGCTAAAGCGTGGGTGCCTCAATTGCTTCAAAAGTGAAGAAATAGAAAAAAAGTTTTTTTCTATTTCTGTACTTTTGAAGCAATCAGGGCACCCACACTTTAGCTTAAGATGTTTACAGCTAAAGCACGAGTGCCGCGATTGCATTGTAAATGCTGGTTATGTTTGCGTTTTAACTGCAAAGACATTTTCACTTCCTTGCAGCATGGCTTACTCCTATTTGGTGTAAAAGGGGCCAAGTCCCAGAAGGCAACTCGGACTCCAACGTGCACAGCGTGGTTGGTTAATACAACAACTCAAATATGTTTTTAAACCCAAATTATTAGATTAATGTCTGTATATATTTTCATACATCATTCGTTTTGTAAACATTGTGTATCTACACATACAAGTTTCAGACTTTATACATTATTCACATTTACATTTCAAAAACAAAACAAAGTATGTGGAACAAAATCTTAGTAGCAGAAAAAATATGTGATAACGCCCAATGCATTTCGGGACGGGCTGTCCCTTCATCAGGGGCAATCCTGTGGAAAAAACAAAATAATGCATCATGTACAATCATGGATCCGTATACACAACTATCTATAGGTTGACCGGCTCACCATAGCTTGATGAATATCGTGTAAGTGTAACATGCAAGTAGCGAGAAAAGAATCCTAAGTATCCTAATACACCACCATCAAATGTGACTGCCAAGTGATCACCACCTCTGTGGATTAACTATAAGATGAACTTACTGGAATAACGACCGAATAACAGGCGCCTTAGTAGGTACCACGAAAATAACAGTTCCTGAAAGGGATAAAACCAGGTCAGCATAACGAACCACCATGCAGACGATCCGATGTCACTCGTATAAGTTAACATACCTGCTCTGTAATAATGACCGGGTGTCCCGGTTTCTAACAGCTTTGCTCTTCCGACCTCGTAATATCTGGCAAAACAAGAGAACCCACTGTGAATGCCATAGCCGCTACTCGTGGGTAACTAAGACTGTTACATCACACACAACGATCCGACCTCAACTAGCAAGGAGTCACAGGCAAAATGATCCAAGAGAAAGAGATCTTACCTACTAGGGCGACGCACGAACCTCCTGCACACAAACGGCAGATCGTGTCGCTCATTATCGGCGTCCAACCTATGAACTTAATCCAAGTCTCACGGGATTGCCCGGGACCAGCTCAATGTAAGCGCCATGATGGAGTGGGTTTTTATTAAAGAGTTCTAATGCTATCTCTCGGAACCGCGGAACAACCTGTGATGTGACAACACATTATAAGACTGTGTCAACACCATATGAAGCGAATTACTCAATCATATATGTGATACCCTCGGAGTAACCTAGGTAACCATAACCGCTGCGGGACACAATAATGAAAATGTCTACATATCCAGCGTCTCGCGGGAGACCCGAGGTGTCCAAAACAATAAGCCCCATGTTGGAAAAGGTAAACAATAACTATTGAATGCAACAAAAACATCGAAATCAAAGAACACAACCTCCCAACTGAACAAGCTGGTATTAATGGTATGAGCCTATACTCAATAGATCTCTGAAAATATACTCGGTCACGTGAAAACTATGGTGCTAGTACTACTGAACTGTATGCCAAACCGACACTACTTACAGTCAGAATCAAATGTGATCTCAATGTGAAAACTGTGTTGTGAGTGCAATTAAGAGATCGAACACATAAAAAAACGGAGACATGTGCATTCATGGATTGACTAACAATAAATAGCATAGTGTTCTGCCATAAATACAAAATCATGGATATGTTGTGCCTACCAATAACAGGAAATAGTGACTCCATTCTCATAACAAACAACATTAATGCATCCTAATTTCCATCAAAACTAGTAGATCTGGCTATGCCTACATTATGAGGAACATGTCTAACTACTAAGCTCCTGAGATGTATACTAATTGTCTATGCGTATAGGGATGCTGTTGACTAATGGGGTATTTAGGTGTTTATAAGAAATATGACATTTCAACTTTGTCATTGAGGCCCAGCGGCATTAAGGTGTTCAATTTCTTAATCCAAAATGCTTCTCTCTGCAGGAGTAGTTTTGAATTATCTATCCCTTCACGTGTGAGCACTTGTTCAATGATTTGAAATTTCAGTTGTGCAATAGTATGGCGATGTTCCTCCCAATGGGTTGCTAGGCTGGAATTGATGTTCTTGTTTCGAATTTTACTTTTGTGTTCTGTTAAACGAATCTTCATTTTTCTTTCTGTTTTCCCTACGTATAATAAACCGCAGGGGCATTTGATAGCGTAGATCACGTGAGTGGAGTTGCAGTCAAACGCTTGAGTCAGTTTGATTCGTTCCCCTGTTCTAGGGTGAAGTAATGTGTCACCCATTGTCACATTGTTATAGTGGATGCAATTCCAACATTTCATGGTTCCAGCTTTGGTGGTGTGAGTTTTAGGTTTCTTCCTTGACAATATTTCTTTCAAATTCCGAGCTCTGGTGAACGCGAACAGTGGTTTCTCCTTGAATAAACCATTAAAATCTGGTTCTTCCTCTAGCAGTTCCCAACGTTTTCGAATGCTTTTTTTTATTTCAGTTGACACTGTAGAGTATTCAGAAACAAACACTGTTCTATTGGAATCTTTTTTAGGTTGTTTTTGTAATAGGTCTTCTCTATCACGCGCCATGGCTCGTGCTTCATGTGTCTCCAGCAGCTCCACAGGATATCCCCTTTCCATGTAGTTCATCTTTTGTGTTGTCATGGTTTCAGTGCAAGTTCTTGTCTCGGAGGATATCCGCCGTGTTCTTAAAAACTGTGAGTGTGTATTAACCATCCACGCTGTGGACGTTTGAGTCCGAGTTGCCTTCTGGGACTTGGCCCCTTTTACAGTTACTTCACATGTCAGGCAGACATTAGTCAAGTGTGGCACGCACATTAGTTTGACTGGACAAAATATTCTGTTTACATAACCTTTTCTATTAGGAGTGCACAATCTACTACCATTGATCAGTCACAAATTCTGCCCCACCTGAGATTGTAGCACCCAAGCTTAAAATGTCTTTTGAAGCTATTGCAAATTTAACAGACAACAGAGCCACTACTAAGGCTTACACATCCGAAGAAGCAAACGACATTTATAATTTGATTCAAGAAACAAAAGCTTTTAATGGACAAAGTAGCTCTCTATCACAACAATTGAGACAGTTGGAGTTTTTAACACGGAGAGAGCTGAATCAAAGGCTCCATGCAGCAACGCTTATACAGTACCACAACGTGAAGAGGATACCCCGTGGTCTTCGCCTTGCAATTAAACCAATGTTGTTCAGACTTCAACACAACCACCTATTCATGGAAAAGTGGTATGCGAATCTCAATAAGTGTTCCCTGGATCTTATTCTTCTTTTGATTGAAGAATTATCAAAAACTATCAAGGAACTGGAAGAAGAAATGTATAATACCAGAAGCGATTTATCGCAAAGAATGGAAGAAGGACCTTGGAAACAGTTCCTTGAAGAATTAAATATGAAACTGGAAAAATATGGAAAGGAGTTGCAAGAGACAAAATTAAGGAAGTTTAAGCGCGACACTATAGATTACAAGTTGAATGAAGCATACACGTGGGCCGAAGTATACGCCCAAAAGCGATTTACGAGAAGAACTAATACAGCATCATCTGAAGAGAGCGTGGCATCTGATAAGGACATTGATACTTCAAGAGCACCTTTAAAAATTCTTCCACTAATACAGAGTGGATCTATGAACAAAGAAAGTAGTGAAAGCGCACATGGAAGTTCTTCATCAGTTTCTTTTTTAGTCCCGGCCGGGGACTCCGGACAACCACCGGACCAACCACAAGAAAAAGAATCTGCAGTTTTAAAAAAAACAGGAGAGGAAAAAGAAAGAGAAAAGTTGAAAAAAGGCCTCAGGAGCCAAAACAAAGTCTCATAATTAACATTTCATCAGTCAGTCTTACAAAGGCTCAAGAAATCACTCTGAACAAAGGTACATCATTCGTACCGACCTACAACAGTACGGCTCTTGAAAATGAGGTAGCATTCTTCAAATTTATGAGAATACTCAGATTACGGAATTTCTTTACGAATATAGTTCCCTCTACCGAGGAATCGGAAGTCACACCATTTAAACCGAAGAGTACTTTCATGGCCCCCATCTCCCACAAGACTCTAGACACTTTTGAAATAGTAGTCAAAAAGGACCTGGGGAAAATCAACTACGCAAAGGCTTGCAAAACTCGGAAAATTTTCAGTCGAGCAGAACTCAGCACACTACACAGCTTGGCTAATAATAACCAGATTACATTTCAAAAAGCTGACGAAGGTGGGGGACTCGTCATGAAGGACCGCAGTTTCAACGAGGATAAAGTAAACGAACATGTCAACGACAGCAACATCTATGTCAAACTAGAGACTGATCCTACCACAGAAATAGCCAATCTCTTGGACAAAATCTTAATGAAAGCTGTAGACTTACATTGGATCGATGAAACGACCAAACAATTTTTGACCACTCGGTTCCCCAGACGACCCAAACTATACATGCTGCCAAAAATACACAAACACATGACAGACCCACCTTTCAGACCTATTGTGTCAGGCTGCGGATCACTTTTTGAAACACCAGGTCGTTTTATTGATGCTCAACTACAACCGATAGTTCAAAATTGGGATACATACATTGAGGATACTACTGACTTCCTGCGAAGAATTAAATCACTACCAGAGCCAATTAGTGATACATGGTATCTTTGCACCATCGATGTGGTAGCATTGTATACCTCCATTCCCCATGAACATGGCATAGAAGCAGTAGAATGGGCCCTACTCAGACATTCAAACAAGAATAATTTGAATTGTTTTGTGATAGAACTTTTGGAATTCTGTTTGCATCACAGTTACTTCGAATGGAATCAGGAGTACTTTTTACAGCTTAACGGAACATCGATGGGCTTTCCAGGAGCACCAGCTTACGCAAACACGTTCATGGCTAAGTTTGAACATGACCACATTCTAAATAATCCAGCATGGATGAATGGGCTCATTTTTTTTTCGGCGTTTCATCGATGATATTTTTCTAATTTGGAAAAATACGGAGGAGACCCTGATTGAGAACATAAGAATCCTCAACACAAAAGATCAAAGGATACAATTTACATATTCCATCAAGAATAGCGGGATCGCATTCCTTGATGTTTGTATTGAAGTGGAATCTAACAAGATCACTACACGGATGTACAAAAAAATTACCGACGGGAATAATGCACTCCAGTTCCAGAGTTTTCATCCGCCATCTTTGGTTAGGAATTTACCCTACTCTCAGTTTTTAAGAACACGGCGGATATCCTCCGAGACAAGAACTTGCACTGAAACCATGACAACACAAAAGATGAACTACATGGAAAGGGGATATCCTGTGGAGCTGCTGGAGACACATGAAGCACGAGCCATGGCGCGTGATAGAGAAGACCTATTACAAAAACAACCTAAAAAAGATTCCAATAGAACAGTATTTGTTTCTAAATACTCTACAGTGTCAACTGAAATTTAAAAAAGCATTCGAAAACGTTGGGAACTGCTAGAGGAAGACCAGATTTTAATGGCTTATTCAAGGAGAAACCACTGTTCGCGTTCACCAGAGCTCGGAATTTGAAAGAAATATTGTCAAGGAAGAAACCTAAAACTCACACCACCAAAGCTGGAACCATGAAATGTTGGAATTGCATCCACTGTAACAATGTGACAATGGGTGACACATTACTTCACCCTAGAACAGGGGAACGAATCAAACTGACTCAAGCGTTTGACTGCAACTCCACTCACGTGATCTACGTGATCAAATGCCCCTGCGGTTTATTATACATAGGGAAAACAGAAAGAAAAATGAAGATTCGTTTAACAGAACACAAAAGTAAAATTCGAAACAAGAACATAAATTCCAGCCTAGCAACCCATTGGGAGGAACATCGCCATATTATTGCACAACTGAAATTTCAAATCATTGAACAAGTGCTCACACGTGAAGGGATAGATAATTCAAAACTACTCCTGCAGAGAGAAGCATTTTGGATTAAGAAATTGAACACCTTAATGCCGCTGGGTCTCAATGACAAATTTGAAATGTCATGTTTCTTATAAACACCTAAATACCCCATTAGTCAACAGCATCCCTATACGCATATACAATTAGTAAACATCTCAGGAGCTTAGTAGTTAGACATGTTCCGCATAATGTAGCCATAGCCAGATCTACTAGTTTTGATGGAAATTAGGATGCATTAATGTTGTTTGTTATGAGAATGGAGTTACCATTTCCTGTTATTGGTAAGCACAACATATCCATGATTTTGTATTTATGGCAGAACACTATGCTACTTTATTGTTAGTCACTCCATGAATGCACATGTCTCAGTTTTTTTATATGTTCGATCTCTTAATTGCACTCACAACACAGTTTTCACATCAAGGTCACATGTGATTCTGACTGTAAGTAGTGTCGGTTTGGCATACAGTTCGGTAGTACTAGCGCCATAGTTTTCACGTGACCGATATATTTTCAGAGATCTATTGAGTATAGGCTCATACCATTAATACCAGCTTGTTCAGTTGGGAGGTTGTGTTATTTGATTTCGATGTTTTTGTTGCATTCAATAGTTATTGTTTACCTTTTCCAACATGGGGCTTATTGTTTGGACACCTCGGGTCTCCCGCGAGACGCTGGATATGTAGACACTTTCGTTATTGTGTCCCGCAGCGGTTATGGTTACCTAGGTTACTCCGAGGGTATCACATATATGATTGAGTAATTCGCTTCATATGATGTTGACACAGTCTTATAATGTGTTGTCACATCGCAGGTTGTTCGGCGGTTCCGAGAGATAGCATTAGAACTCTTTAATAAAAACCCACTCCATCATGGTGCTTACATTGAGCTGGTCCCGGGCAATCCCGTGAGACGTGGATTAAGTTCATAGGTTGGACGCCGATAATGAGCGACACGATCCGCCGTTTGTGTGCAGGAGGTTCGCGCGTCGCCCTAGTAGGTAAGATTTCTTGCTCTTGGATCATTTTGCCTGTGACTCCTTGCTAGTTGAGGTCGGATCGTTGTGTGTGATGTAACAGTCTTAGTTACCCACGAGTAGCGGCTATGGCATTCACAGTGGGTTCTCTTGTTTTGCCAGATATTACGAGGTCGGAAGAGCAAAGCTGTTAGAAACCGGGACACCCGGTCATTATTACAGAGCAGGTATGTTAACTTATACGAGTGACATCGGATCGTCCGCATGGTGGTTCGTTATGCTGACGTGGTTTTATCCCTTTCAGGAACTGTTATTTTCGTGGTACCTACTAAGACGCCTGTTATTCGGTCGTTATTCCAGTAAGTTCATCTCATTGTTAATCCACGGAGGTGGTGATCACTTGGCAGAAGTGTGGCTCAATGGTTAGAGCGGCAGACCCTGATGCAGAGATCTGGCCTGGGACCAGGGTTCAATTCCCGCCTCGGCGGGTCTTGCGCTCAACTTCCTCGGACCTGATAATTCTCGCCTCGGTGCCTATTCTAATCATGGGTCCCACTCTGCAACTCTGGGCAATAGCTTGCTTAATCTCCACAACGGCCCCACCAGCGCTGGGATGCCTGGCTTCACCTTGAGGGTGCCCAGGAGTGGACATTTCACAGGGAAAAGCCAGGAAGGGTTCCGCAGCGGTATGCGTTCAGCGCCAGGAAGCCTCAGGGTAGCAGTGCGCTTTACAAGTACAGATTCATTCATTCATTCATTGGCAGTCACATTTGATGGTGGTGTATTAGGATACTTAGGCTTCTTTTCTCGCTACTTGCATGTTACACTTACACGATATTCATCAAGCTATGGTGAGCCGGTCAACCTATAGATTGTTGTGTATACGGATCCATGATTGTACATGATGCATTATTTTGT
The DNA here is from genome assembly GCA_963921515.1 of Calotriton arnoldi. Taxonomy (NCBI): domain Eukaryota; kingdom Metazoa; phylum Chordata; class Amphibia; order Caudata; family Salamandridae; genus Calotriton; species Calotriton arnoldi. The sequence goes on from CAWUFW010000340.1 coordinate 4,405,060, forward strand.
TTTTTCCACAGGATTGCCCCTGATGAAGGGACAGCCCGTCCCGAAATGCATTGGGCGTTAACACATTTTTTCTGCTACTAAGATTTTGTTCCACATACGTTGTTTTGTTTTTGAAATGTAAATGTGAATAATGTATAAAGTCTGAAACTTGTATGTGTAGATATACAATGTTTACAAAACGAATGTATGAAAATAAATACAGACATTAATCTAATAATTTGGGTTTAAAAACATATTTGAGTTGTTGTATTAACCAACCACGCTGTGCACGTTTGAGTCCGAGTTGCCTTTTGGGACTTGGCCCCTTTTACAGTTACTTCACATGTCAGGCAGACATTAGTCAAACGCCGCACGCACATTAGTTTGATTGGACAAAATATTCTGTTTACATAACCTTTTCTATTAGGAGTGCACAATCTACTACCATTGATTACTCCTATTTGGTAACAGAAGCATGCTAAAATTGCTAGGTTTAGTTTCATGTCAAAAATGATTGCAACCGTTATTCCACAATCACAGAAGCCACCTCTGAAGAGGGTTGTTTCATTAGTGAATTTTTGTTAAACGGATAGCGAGATCCAAGGCGGGCGAAAAGGAACATTCTCACTAGCGCTCTGGTTGGATGGATCATGTTACCCTCGGACCAATTAAGGCACTTAGAGAGGAGAGCATGACGTGTCTCATTAGGTTATTGGTGGCTGGAAGCATGAATATTTTAATAAACCAGTACTTCTGTAATATATATCATATTGGCTTTGGGTTACGCATAACAAGACAGCACCAAACACTTGCCTCTCCTGCCACCGACATTTAATTTGGGTGTTTTTTTCTTCTTTATCTATCTATCCATCATGATGTGAAGGGACCAGCTGCTGTTATATTCCATTACAACTGCTGTTACATTCCATTACAACTGCTGTAACAATCAAGTATTGGTTTCTCCATTAAAGTGAAAATATATCTGCAGTGGTAAATTAACAAACGCACTCTCGTGCGCAAGCATATTCCCTCTCACGCTCGCGCCCACACCTCGTCCATCGGCAAATTATTAAGGGAACTGACAATGTCATCATTTTGATAGCTTGAGCTGTATCTTTTGAACAGCAATAGAGCTCTTATGCAAAAAGTATCATATGCTTGCAGCCAATTTAAAGGGAAACAGAAGTAACATTTTATTATGGTTGAGGGCCCAGTAGCTGCTTCCTATTAAACTTGCCCTTTCAGAGACCTGTCTTGAAGGCAGAGTTTCCATTTGAAATCAACAAATGAATCCATCAGTGAAGCATGACTTTCTAGGAAAGACTCTGGCTGAATGACAATTATATTCTAGACAGTTTCAGACCATTACAAGCGATGGGCCTGGCGGAAGACAGAGGACTTCAGTAACTAATTCTAATACCACGTCTAATTTTATCTACAAACACCACTACAATACTACATACTGACTGTGAGTTGTAATGCAGCACCACAAATAAACTACTCTGCTACTGAACTCGCGCAATGATGATATGAATTCATATTGCATCGTGTTTATTTAAATATTGTTCATGTATCTAGATAGGTGACATGGATCAAATTAACTGGGACATTTTAACCTGTGCTGTTCCTTATAAGCTTTTACAGACTGCGTGGGAGTGATCACGCAATACAATTGCTGAACATTTCTTTTACCTGGGACCATTCCTTCTGGCTTATCCACATCTACATTTGTGGAAAAAACCAAAATGTATATACAAATAAAGGTTTGCTTGCTAAGACACAGACTTTCATAAGCATCGGCCATGTACGCAGTTAATCAATTGTTCATCAACTACATTATGCTTCATAACATTGTAAGCATCAGGAACTCTAGCCAAACGATAACAAACATTTGCAATGCAATAGGTCTCGCCTTTGTGAGAGTTTGAGCTATTGGCATTGTAATGACAATGCCTTTTATTTGTGTGTTTTGAAAACCTGCAAGAGGTACGTAAACATGCACTTATAGTCCTTGCTTAAGAGAAGGAAGGCTGGCAGTAACTGCGCCTCTTTTACTGCCAGCCTTGCTTCTAGAGTTTACGCACCACTTGCAGGTTTTCAAAACACATAAATAAAAGGCATTGTCATCTACAATGCCATTAGCTCAAACTCTCGCAAATGCGAGACCGATTGCATTGCAAATGCTTGTTTCTTCTGTAATAACTACTACTCTGGATTTGCTTGTTTCTTTGGAAACCAAATGTTTTCAGAAAAAAATTCTTAGAATGCAAATGGGAGACTGCTTAACATAAAAATTAGTAAGCCTAGTGAATGAACTGGAATTCTATTGGAGAAAGAAATATATATACAATATTAAAGTCCAGCTGTCTTGCACAAAACATGAACATTTCAATCTTATTAGGCTGGAAAATAAAATATTTGAATCTAAAATATTAAAAGATGAACGTTCTTTGGGGAAAGTGTTTAAACCTCTGGATGGCCTATTTAATCTTACTGCTTTAAACAAAAAAGTTACCAATTTAAAGAAATGTCTATTCACTTATTTACAAAAGTAGTTAATATAACACAAGAAATTAGTGCACTTTCATATGAATGAACAGCACCTAAAGGACTGTAGTTTTTCAAATTACCATCTATTGAAATGCTCACTGATTACTGATAACTGATAACAGATAGGAAATTGACAGGCTCTCGGCTGGATCTCTGTCCTTGCAAAAACTAAAGAAAGTAAAACACTACAAATGTGATCTGCTTCTAAAGTTCCTTATTGAAAGGTATGGTTCCTAAAGAACTCAAAACAGCTAAAGTTATGCCGCTTTTAAAAAAAGATTGACTCTGAATCCCACTGACCCTTCCAACTTTGGCCTCATAACTTTATTAACCTATCCCACTAAAATATTAGAAATGGTGGCAAGTAAACCAATTGGACAATTCCATCTCTTATTGGACTCCAACTACCCATGGTTTTTGTCCAGGTCCAGCAACAGATTTTTAGAATTTACTTTTGTCTTGTCGATCCCAAATCTTGCGTGGTCATTTGGCAGCTCTGCACCTGGGAGGACTATCCCAGAGATAGATGAAAATCTTTCTGAATGACAGAACTGAAGCTATTCAGCTTGTTAATTACACTTTTGGGTTTGCCCTGTGTCCCAAGGCTCATCTTTCTCTCAAATGTTGTACAACCTTTGCTTGGTTTCTTTAGCTTGACTGGTGCATGAAGATGGAGTCTCATTCTTCATATATGAAGACAATAGTTGCTTTTAAACGTGTGGGTGAGAGAGAATTTTTAAGTGGATTTTTTCTTGAGGTCTTAAACTATACTGCTGCATGAATAAAAACTGTCCAAAGCACAATGCTTTCAAAACTAAGTCTTGCTGATCCATGGCGATTTAAACTCTGGTTCTCCATGACCAGGATTTATTAGTGACTAACTGAAATTCTCTGACAATCAGTATTAGGTCTCTTATTTTGCATCTTCACTTCAGCAAATGGTAAAAAAACATATTTACTCAACAACCATTTTTTTTTTTTTTTTAAATATCTTTATTTGCATTTTATCAAACATACAGATTACAATGGACATAAATGAGAAAGGAGGGGGAGGGGAAAGGAGAGACAGGTGATCAATCAGACTCGGAAGAGGCATTGGATATGCAATCAGTACAGATGCAGGAATGGGCCAATGGTCATTTCCGGTGCTGTCACAGACTATTACATACATTAATTAAGTCCATGTGGCTGGTGACTGACCATAAATTGCATGTTTGGTATACCAACTATCCAAAGGGCCACTTTTAAATATCCATACAAATCTAAGAAAATTATTCATCCTATCTCAACTTTACACATCCATGTCTGTACCTGACTATACGGTTCAGTGTCAATTTGTGGCAAAATCAGATACAATTTGTTATTTTTATAAATATACAATTAAACATAAAAACCAAACAAAAAAAATCGTCACATCGTCACGCCCTGGTTAGTGTATATAGAGGTGTGTCGTCTACATAGCCATACATATTTACTCAACAACCATGTTGCCTAGTGCTCTTTCAAGATGCTACTAGCTATACTGACAAACTGACTTCAGCGTCAAGTGAGCTAATGGGTGGCAATGCCCTCTAAATATCATTAATAACATAACAAAATGTTAGTTCTGCATACTTTTTGCACTTGTGCATCGATTGTTGTAACTGTCAATCAAGTTTGCCTTTGAAAATCAGTAAACAGACTTCAACAGATCTAAAATGCTGCAGCTTAGTTGCTATTCCATTTTCACCGCTAAATTAGTTGCTTATCAATACAAAATAGAAGTGTTATCAAGCCTCTAAGCATTCTTCATAAAATATTCTAGTGCACCAATGTGTCATTTTTTTGGGCTAATTTCTCTAAGCACTATTTTCCTATCTGCCCACTTCAAGCTGCTTCAAATATAGTAATTGAAATGCCCAAATTCAAATTGGCATGCTGGCATGGAAGATTGCTTTCAGGTGACAGTTCTCAATAGAGGAATTCCTTGCCAATGTGACTAAGGATGGAATCAAACCACCCACGCTTTAGAAAATCTCTAAAAACCTACCTGTATAAATCACTGTAATCTCTTGCCCGCTTGCAACTCCATTAATACAGATCCTTAGAATTTTTCACAGTGTTAAGAGAACCCGTATAGGGTGACAAAATGTGCTCTATAAACAAACAAACCAAGAAACATTCTGACACGCACAGACATAAACAAAGGCACAAATACAGTCCCACAAAACACAGATACGGTCAAAAAGCACACAAGCAGGCATACACAGAAGGACAGAAAGATGAAGGTATGGATGCAGGTTTTATATTTGCTTAATAGTAAACTCCTACTGGTGTCAAAATGAAATTTGAGGTAGATAAATGACTGGTGTCAATGCCTAATCAATTCCTGGTGTTTCTTGACAGAAAGAACTTCTACTTGGTAATGGAATATTCAGTCTCTATCCTAATTCTATTATCATCCACTTTGGAGTGGTCCATTTTTAATAATAATGCAAGCCTACTCATGCAGTTGTACATTATCTATCATCATACATATGAATTGCCTAGCTTCCTCACCTTTGCTTAATATTAACATAAAACGTGGAGATTTGCAGCATCGCTCCATGTACACTAACTCTAGCGCATCCAGTTGTGGACTTTCCATTACAAATTGGCTATGAAATCCTGTGGGTAACTGAAGCAAATGAGGTCTCTGGCTCCCAGAATGCACTGGTTTACTAAATGAAAGGCTAGGACCAAGAACATTGTGCCCAACACGTCCATGAAGCAAACTATTGAAAACACTATTTTTGTATTCCTAAGTTCAAATGGATTCCATCTTATTACTGTACAAGCTCACAAAATACAAAAAAATGCAACTCAGTCATTTGAGTTATGTAATGTGCTGAAGACACATTTGGTCACTATACCTTAATTTTATGTTTCTCTTTTCAAAGAAGTTAAATATTTTTGTAATTTGCAACCACTGCACTAATTCCTTTTTATGACATCAATGTTTATAGATATCTGCACCCATTTGTTTTACTTCCTTACAGTTGTTTCAAAGCAGTTAATTAATGTAACATGAGAGTTCTGACCACAAAGTCAGGTTCCCGTTAGCCAGTGACCTAGCTATTACCTACAGGCCATCATAGGAAAGCATGTCTCAAAGTTCTCTCTGAACAAGCATACTTTGTTTCTATCAGACGCCACCAATAAAAATGACACAACATATTAGCATACACAAAATATAAGCTCCATTTTTGAGGTATTCCTCCGTCTTAATTATTCACAAATAAATTCTACAGACCTACGCCCTTTTTCTTGCTATTAAATGCAATAATTTGTCATGCATGGTGCAAGCAGCTTTCCATCAAACCTACATATATTAAGATTGAAATCTGTTATAATGCTATCCATTTAAATCAACTAGCTTATAAGGTTTTATGAGAGGAGTTTCAGCATACATCAAAGAGGAAGCAAAGTAGTTAAGGCTCCTCATTTTCAAAAGCAGAAGACTATGGTGCTTTACAACACATTTGGAAATTCTCTCCCTGTAAATCTTCAGCCCACAGATACTAAATTCTCTTTAAAGGCACAACATCTACTCCATAAGTGGATGGTTATTGTACACAAACTTTATTGTTTAAGTGTAGCAAAATCTGTCTTTCTGCATGGCCTCTCCAGAGGTTTTGCTTTTATGGGACTGGATTTAATGGCACAGTATGTCTCCGGGCAACGGAGGCTGCTAAACATATGGCGGGTCATGTGCTGTAACTCGTGGTAAAACAAAACAAGCATTTGCAATGCAATAGATCTCGCATTAGTGAAACTTTGAGCTATTGGCGTTGCAAATGCTAATGTTTGTTTATTTTTTGTTTTGTTTAAAAAATCTCAGCAGTAGCATATGTAGTAATAAAAGACATTTCATTAATGAAGTAATGGGTGCAGTACCAGAGGCTAATACTAGGTGCCCTTGTGGAGTTGTAAAGGGACCTCTATTAGCCACATAAAGTACTGCACCCTTAATGAAATGATAAAGAGAAATATTGCTGCGGAGTATACGATTTCTTTGGTTTTTACTGAACTCCACAGGGACACCTAGTAACAGCCTGTGACACTGCACCCTTTCCTTGAGACCTAATAAGGAATAGAATTACGTGCCGCAAATGCTATTAAAGGAAAATAAATAGAAATTAATGGCTTGCGGCCGCCATGTTCAAAGTGAAGAAATTTAAAGTGAGCATTAAGAAGTGGGAGTATTTTTTTTGTGTGTTTTGTAGCCTTTGCATTGTGGCGCGCTTTAATTTTATAGGTGTAAGGCTAAAGCGTGCCAAGCTGTTAATGCTTAAAAAGTAAATAAATAGAAAATAAAGGCGGGTGGCCGCCATGTTTAAAGGTAAAAGCAACAATAATGTAAAGGTGCCAGCCCGCCTTTTTTTAAATGTATTTGCTTTATTAGATAGCTTCAGATGTTTAAAGCTAAAGCGCGGCGTGCCACGATTGCTACAAAGGTAAATAAATAGGATAAAAAAGGCATGCGCCGCTATATTTTTTTTCTATTTATTTACTTTTGTAGCAATTGCGTCATGCAGCGCTTTAGCTTCACACGTTCAAAGCTAAAGCGCTGTGTGCCGTGATTGCCACAAAAGTAAATAAATGGAAAAGAAATGCGGCGTCTGCCCGCCTTTTTTTCTATTTATTTACTTTTGTACCAATAGCAGCACGCCGCGCTTTAGCTTGAAACGTGTGAAGCTAAAGTGCGGCGTGCTGCGAATGCTACTAAAGTAAATGTAAAAAAAAAAAGCTTTACTTTGTAAATTTTACCGTAACGCAGACTTTTAAAAAATAACCTCCTCTGCAGCGTCATGGGTTGCAGAAGAGGGATAACATGTCATGCCTCGTACAGCAACTGCAAACCAGGGCGGGTTTACAAAAGCCGGACAGCATGTTGTGCCTGCTTCAGTAAGACATTAATTAACTAAATAGTGCTCACTCACTGTTAATGAAATCTAGAGAGTAAGTACACATGTAAGAGGGGCTGACCTCATGGGAGGTAACAGAAAAGAGGGCGGTACTAAGGAGGGACTACTAAGCCTGTTCACAAATCAAAAACGATCATTTACAAAGGACAGTAAGAGGAGCCAATTGAAAAGATGGGTGGATAATGGGCAGAGCCTAAAGTCCATACCTGAATACAGCATGTCTTGAAGAGACAGCGCAAGCACTGCCTAGGCGAGACCTAAAAAAAAGGTTAAATGAGCATTTGACAGAGTACGTGGTGAATGGAAATAGGGTCAGTATGCACAAGTAGAAACAAACTCAAAAGACATTCTGAACAAGCAACACAAAAAGTTGGCATTCTACTTAGACGCAGCGTAGGTGTCTGTGAGGCTGAGAGAAGATAAGAGACAAGATGTGAGTTATGTGTGGCTCGACAGGTGGGATACTGTGTGAAAAGCCAACACAGAGGTGCCTAATTAAGAAATTAATTTACATTAACACATATAAGAGTGCATGGAAAGGGTAACATAAGGTTCCAAGGAACATTGATTGATGGTCCTCTCTTTCAAGCTGGGTATTTTTCAGATAGGGATATTTGCGAAGATTTAAGTAAAAAACAAAAGTAGCAGTGAAAATGTTATCGATCAATTATACTTTGTACTGAATGTATGCTACTGTCTTATTACTTGAGTCAAAGTATTTAAGACAAGTTTGTTGCATTTTTTGGATTTGGGGATTTACACTGTTGATGAAGTGTTAAGTGAAATGCATTGAGTGAGCGCTGGATCCCCTTATTTTTGGAAAGAATTTGTTCTAAGAAAATATCAAGAGATGGGAAATTTGAATAATAAACTTTTTATGTAATAACAGAATAACTTCATGAAATAATTTCTGAATTGAACTGCAGAGAGTGTATACTAACAAACAATACATAAAAAGGAGGTCCACTTGCAACTGTACAGTGCATACCCATAAAGAGCATCGTGGATTTGTGCTATAACTGCCAGAGTTAAGCATAGGTTTTCTCAGTGACACTGTATTTACCCAACAAACCATTGTTTTGCTGAATTTGTTAAGTTCATTGTTCTCACCAGATCAAATACAGTGTTCACTGTTTATATTTGGATAAATGTATCTTCTGAAAATCTATCAGATGGTGTAGTTTGTGCTGAATAAATGTATAAGAAAAATAAAAAAATTACCTCACTTGCAAATCACTAAATCAAGTTAAGTATTGTCAAAGGTAATGACAGATGAAATATGTGAGAAAATGCACACATGCTGTAAGTGCGGCCTACCAGGGCCCTGGACAGGAGTGTCCACCTGGATGGCCAATGGCCTTGTTCCTGACAGCTGTCAGTGGCCTCTGTTGGTTGCTGCCTTTTGGGCGCAGCTGGCCGCAAGCTGCGGACAGATGCCAGAACTCAGGAGGCTGGAGGCGCTTCATAACCTTCTTGGCCATGGTGGTACAGTTCACATGCTGGGATGCATATGTAGGCGGGTTAGGAATAGTCCTCTCTGAGATGAGGTCTGCAGTTGAGGAGGGTTCCCCTCGGTTAAAGTCAGAGCCTGGGGCTGAGCTTGCCAGAATTGCAGGACTGTCAAAGGCAAACAATGAAGATAGTCCAAAGGGTGTTCAGAGGTTCTCCCTCAGTACATGCAGTGGAGTAAACAGTAGAATGTAAGTCTGAACATACCCCACCATTGCAGATGACTTGTCCAAATCCCTTCCACTTAGACATTGAGAACTGCCAAGGGGATAGCTAAGTTACTCTTTGACAGTTAGCGGGGAGGGGGCAGGAGAGAAAATGCCCCTTTTTGCATTGTCACTGCCATTTTGTCTTTGTGGTGCTGCAATTTGTTTGGGACTTTTTGCACAGGGTACTGCTGTCCAGTCCACTGTGTATGTGCTCTGACCCCTAAAGCATGGTAAAATTGTGTAATACCCAAATGACTTATTTAACTTTCCAGTTAATGATGTATGGAAATACATCAATGGCATACAAAGTTAAATGTCACCTGCATACTGCAGCACCTATTGTACCAGTCACTAGGCCGGCAAGGAAAACATGCCTTCAGACCTACGTGTGTAGCCTGACTCCTGCAGGTTTTAAACCTACAGGCAGATCAATCAAAATAAACCTTTGACAGGAGGGAATCCCTATGTTTACTTCATTTTCTTACAAAATCTAACTAATTTTAATACAAAAGTAACATTAATTCTGGATCAATAATTCTGACCACCACACATTCACAGGTTTGACAGAACCAGATGTTGGAGTTCTAAAATAAACCCTTACCCAATGAGCAATTCTTCACAGTCACTGTTTTGCATCAGATTTAAAACATTTACGGTAGGGTTTATATCCTTTTTTAAGTTGACAGACGAGGACTTAGAAATTGTGGTCTGTATTTTCACTAAGAATCTAAACCAAACTAGTTTTACCCTATTCCATGTTGCATGTAGGTTCTGCCACGCTGAGTAAGTGCTTCTATTGTTAAGGAAATGTTGACTAGTTGCTACCACTGTTTGAAACTATGGAGGTTCATACTAGAGTTGCAAACCTACCTTTGAATCACAGCTCAAGTTCAGAAGTCCTAATTGATTACAATTTATAGAGCTGACTGCAGAGTGCATACATGCCAACATTTTAGAAGAGGTAAGTGAGAGATGTAAAAAAAAAATAATCGGGAGAATGTATTTCCCCCATTGACTTCAATTGAAATGGAGTCAATTTCAGGCAGGAGTCAGCCAAAATTAAGCCATTTTTGTCTCTAAACGTTGGGAGTCTCCCACCTGATTCGATCTGTTGGCACGTATGGGACTGTTAAGTAAGCAAATAACTCAACTAGCGGATACGTCACTGCTGCATATTCCATTTAAATTGTTTTATATCAAGGTTATCGTCCACACTAAATTACTATTCAGAAACAGTACTTTACGGTAAGATTCAGAAGCAGTACTTTACGGTGCAATCTCCATATTTAATCGATCATCTATGTAGCATAATAACATAACCCACTCACACTATCAGTACCAGTGTATTTGTATTACCTGTGTTTTGTGTAGCGCTGTCTACAAGCGTTTGTAATAACCAGTGCTTAACGAAAAATAAACTAACATATTGAGCAACAGAAGCAAAGCGCATGCTCGCATCGACATAAATCCAGCTTAAGAAACGTTTCTGAACTAAATCAATAAAAATGGAACACGTGAATTAGCCTAGAAGATGGATAATGAGTTTAGGAGGGAAATGTGTGAGGGAATCAGTTATGAATTCAGTTTACAATATGAACTATGACAGTACACTGATGCACTAAGTACAGTGAATCACATGGCTGATTCTCGTTAAACGTCAGACAAAAATCTACTTCTATAAAATACTGTATGGTTAGTGGTGTCTCTATAAATTATTAAAAACTTTTTGAGCACATTTGATAGATCATGAAAAATACATATATTTTATCAGAAAACTGAATGCAAGACATTAAGGATATGAAGCTGTAAGACTTCTAAAAATCATCACTTGAGGTACCCAAGTCAATTTAATTACCCTCGGTAGTGACTCGCTGATAGAGGTGGGATGGTTAGGAAGACGCCAGAGGCAAATAAGGTTACTTTGGGACCTTTCTGCACAAAGATTGTGACTTCTGAGGCTGTGTAACCTTAATGTCCATCAGCATAAGCTTTTTTGTCTAACATATAGGGGTGATGTACTTAATTAACTTAATTTTCTCTTTATAGAGTACCAACCCACCTAGGTGGTGGAAGGCACATTCTCAGTGACAATATGACCCCTTTAGAAAAAAACATACCTAAAGCTCCTCAACATTGGTAATTTACATTTCTTCAGATGTCAATGAAACGAGCTAGGGAATATTATTTTGGCTAGCACAGCATGGCCATTCTGAAAAAGAACTGATGGCAATAGTGTTCCCTGTCAATACAAAGTTGCGTTCTGGAAACGCAGCCCCATTTAAAAAAAAAAAAAAGAAGAAAAAACACATACAGTGGCACGTTTTCTCCAAGTAATATCTTAACTGAAAGATCAGCAGAACTCTGTAGGTCAGGGAGTGAAATGTGAATCTTTAAATTAGTTTACCCGAAAGGCTGTGATATCCTGGCATGAGATTCTGTTTAAGAAAATGGGATTTTCACTAACCAAGTTTCAAAGCATAAAACGTAAACGCAAGGAGTAAGTTTTGAAGTGTTCATAAAAGATAAGCAGTAAATAGATATAAAAGATGGGGGGGACTGTTGCCTACATGCAAAACCATGTACTTCCAGGGGTGCAGCTTAATCAGTGTGATTCGGGGGTATGAAGCTCAAATTTCCCAACTAAAAAGCAATGGGTTGCATAATCAATGGTTGAGATGACCAAGGTTCGGGATGGACTGACCCATGAGGAGCAGAGTGATTACTGATTTGCATTAGGCGGGCCTCTGGGGCTGATCTAGAGTTTGGCGGACAGAGTAGTACAATGTGACAATGACAATGGACAACCCGGTCTATCAAACTCAAGGTCCACCTGCCCGATTTTAAGTCAGGCAGACCTGAAGGTTTAAGCAGAAAGAGCAAATTTGCTCTGACATTATAAAAATTCCTCTGATGGCTCGACATAGTAGGAGCCGTCAGAGCTAAGCCATCTAACTGTTCGCCCTAATTTGAGTGGATGATCAGATTGCTTTTCTTTTTAAATGTTCATCGCCGCCAGGGAGACAGTAAAAGAAAGAAAAAGACAAAATTAACCCCACATCATAGGAGAAAACTCACATAGCGTGCGGGTCATCAGTTTTTTTGTAGTTTCCAAAAACAAGCTACTGCTTTAGGAGTTTGTGTTTGAAAAACAAAAAACTTTGGAAAAGTTTGACAGCTGTCTGATGGAACTATAACTATACATATATATAAATCAGGATGACAAGGAAAAACACAGACATAGTACATCCGACTCAGCCCCCCCCACCTCCCCCTCCACCAAGCCAAGAATGTATTTATTTGGGGATGTCATACACCAAATACCCCACATCCCCCCGAAGCTACACCCCTGCCTCCTCCCGGTTAGCTGATCATTTCCAAACAAAACCCACACTGTTATATTATTCTGGCCCTACAGTTCTGTCTTCTCTACTCTCTCTCTTTTAATCTACTATGTTTATAACGTGTTTTAAAGAAAGCTTTAAAAGTATACATACAACTATTTAATATTATGTATTTGTTGACCTCAGACGAGGTCTGAATGAAATAAAATGTTGAATTTGATTTCATTTGTTCTCCTCTCTTCATCGGGGCCAGCCATCTCTCACCCAAGGACGTGTGCTTCACTAAGCCATAAAGCTGTCTGCCCTCCAGGTAACCGTGGATTACCTGCTGGGACTTGTACGCCTCCGTACCCACGGTGGAGTGCGCTTTTATGCCAATCGTCCCTCAGCCCACTGATGCTTTTGAACTTTTACTTCCTAGGGTTGTATTTTGTTGTGTTGGTAGAGCTCCGCCCCTGTTTACTCTCACCGTAGTGCTCCGCCCTCCCTCTCCCCATAGTGCTGAGCCCCAGGTTGCTATGCCCCCTTCTCCTCACCTTGCCGGGCACCCCGCGGTGGTCGGTGCTTCCCTGCCAGAATCTGCGGCTGTAGCATGAAATGTAGCCCACCAGCTTCTCCTCGTACGGGAAATCCACTTTCCAGATGAGCGACCCGTAGCCGAAAACCCACATTATCCAGCTGAGGTGGTGACAGCTGCTGTTCGTGCGCCGCCTCCACCTGCCACCGGCACCGGCAGCGACCCTCTAAGCCCCGCCCCCACAAACGTCACAGCGCAAGACCATCCCAGCAATAGACGAGGGACTAAAGGGCAACCGGGATCTGTAGTTCTTTCTTATAGAGTAAAGAGGATGGTAACCGTGCGCGAGTCAGGCGTAAACCATACAACAGTGTTGAGTGCTCCTAATCTTTGAGTACTCTTTGTGATAAGACGCATTTGATGAGAATTTTAAATAGTGGAAATATTTAAGTTTAATGTGTAATGTTTAGTATTCCAGACCTAATTGGAAGTTTTTTTGTATTTGGCATCCATTATACAAGTTTTTGTTTCATTTATTGTTTATTTTTTCATGTCACGATAATTGTTAATAATGGCACACGGGCTGAATATTTTTCTTGTTTTGTGTTGGCCACATATCTAATATGCTTTGCAAGGAAGGACAGGTGTTATTTTAAATAGATCCTAGAAGAAAAAAACATGTATATAAAAAAAATATAGACACAAGTGGCACTAATGAGGAAATGGTCTTTATGTGTGTGTTTTTAAACAGTGATATTTTACCCGAATTTCTATATGAAGTCTTCAAGTTGAAGGCATTCACTCCAATGAAAATAACTACATCATAATGGCCTAAATCCATTACTTGAACACAACTCATGCATTCCATTGCGAATCAAAGCCCACTTAGAGGATGCATTCCTTATGCCGATTTCATCCTTGACACAGCGCAGATCTTTCAAAGTCAAATACATTATGTAATTAAGCTTCTGCTGAAGCGTTCAGTTTTGGTCCCCAACAATTAATAGAGCGGAAGAGTCAAAATTAGTACCAGTTCAACCTGTAAGTTACAAGAATGGGCTCCAAGCGCTCGGTTTTCTTCTCCTGCGGGAAGATCTTTGCCATCATTTTTTAATGTAAGCTAAATCAAAATCAGGTAAATCAGCATAATAATTAACAATTTTAAGTTCAGTCAGTGATGAAAGTTTCAAATTGGTTTCAAAGCTTTATTCTCATTAAGAGATTCGTAAATTACTTTTATTCTCTTTATTCAATTAAAAAATCATATAAATCCATTTACAGAAATTATCAAGAAAAATAAGGTTAGAGTCAGCAATAACGCAAAACTGACAAGCGTGTTCTGTAAAGGAATTGGTGCCTTATGTACGACTGCTTCATTTTGAGAGTTCCTAATTGCGACTTTTTGCGACTCGCAATTAGGAATTCGCAAAATGCAAATTAATAATGTGTCTCAAACACATTTAGCGATTCCTAATGGAATCGCAACTGACCTACCTCATCAATAATCATGAGGTAGGGCGCAATTTGCGACCCATTAGGAATCGCTAAAAGCTGGGGCAGCAGACCACCATGTCTGTGTTTTCTTTTAAACAAAGCATTTTTTCGTTTCAAAAAGAAAAATGAAACGTTTTACTTTCATTTTTTATGAGCCAGCAGTTGTCCGTGGGACCACTGCCTGCTCTTAAAAAACATTTTTGCAACCATTCATAAAGGGGAAGGCCCCTTCCCGTTTGGGACTGGCTTACCACCTACTTGAAGTAGGCGTTAAACTGCAAATGTTTTGCGACAGCATTCCAGTCGCAAAACAGTCATACAAACCCCTGCAACTCACTATTGGGAAGGGACGCCGTTGACACGCCTCTTCCTAATACCGACTCGCAAACCCTATTTTGCGAATTGGTAATAGGTTACTGACTCGCAAAATAGAGTTAGTACATGTCAAAAAGCTATTTAGCAGTCGCAAATGTCCAGATTGTCTGTTTGCGACCGCTAAAACCTTTTGTACATATGGCCCCTGGTCCCTATTCTAACTACTAGAATCAAACCAAATAGAATCCATAAAGAGTTCAGGAAAAGAAGTGAGTTCAAAGGAGCATCAAGTAAGAATTCAAATAAGGTGGTTGAACTACCCATAAACAGTAGTTCATGAAACTCATCCGAGTCTCAATCTCTAAAATGCATCAGCATACAGTTGCAGTAGCAGTCTGTACATAAAGAAGCCTTAACAGAAAAGATTGGGAAACAAGTGCAGCAGTAGCTACACCCGTCAGGATAGGAATAAAGGTAGAGTCACCTACAAAGTGACAGGTAACAGTAGCAGCCATCAGCAGTAGCCCACAGCAATGTAAAGTCTGGAAGTCTCCTACAGAACCCTCCTCTAAAGAATCATCCTCTCTAACTAGAAACACGCACTAATATAAAATACTAGAAAACAAGCAGACTACGTTGCAGATCAGGTCACTCCAGTTCAATGAAAAGACATTTTTTGATGGTGAGCAGCTTCGTTCTTCCTTTCCCACGGAAAGCACATGGAGTCCACAGTCTACTATCAAATATGTAACAGACATCCCTAAACATATGGGAACTTCTAACCTTGATTCCCAGGGAAGTTTATTGCAGTGTCTACCTGTAGGAAGCTGGCTCTGTATATACTATACCAAAATGAGGTATAGTGTGCACAGAGTCCAGTGGAACCCCAAAGGTAGGCAGAGCTAAAAGTAGATAGCACCTTACTCTCTATTTGTGGTAGTGTGGGTGAGCAGTAAGGCTTTATCCAGAGGGTAGTGTTAAGCATTTGTTGTACACACTCAATCAGCAAATGATGGCACGCACTCAAAGACTGAACTCAGACCAATTTGATTTGTATAAAAAATATTATTTAGTTATATTTATTTTCTAGAACCAAGCAAGCCTGGTACAGGTAAGTGTAAATGGTACTTTTCAAGGCAGGTTGAACAATACCATCAAGCTGAATGAAATTACTTTGTTAAAGGTTTGTAAATGCTTTCAATACAGTGGAAATTACTGTTAGGTTACTTTTGATTACTTTATGGATTACTTTTTCTACTCAGTGTGATATACCTAGATATCACACTGGAACAATTACTAGAGTAAAGGTAAGTAAAGCAGTTTTTAGTTATTTGCAGTTTTTTAATGTTTCATACAAAACCAACTCCACACTTAGAACAATTTTTAGGAAAAAGCACTCAATGCAATCCTATGGAAGGAAATTGAGTTATTGGATTACAGGTAAGTACAAGTTTGTGGGAGTTGGTATTCTGGGGTTAGAACCAGGGTTCACCCAGGGTCAAGGATGCACTCTTAAAGCACCCTCAGTGGCACTAGGGCTGCCGGGTGCAGAGTGCTGAGGCCCAATGTTATCCAATGGGGGATAGGGGGCCTCCGGTTGGTGGCTGCTCACGAGCAGGCCACAAGGTTGTGGGAGCAAAGCTCCCGTTGTTAGGCTCAGGGCAAAGGGGGATCCGAGATAGCACCCAAGGTACACCTGCAGCGGTGCAGGGTGCTGTTTTGGCGTTGGGTGCCCTGTTGTTTTCAATGGGGATTGTCGGTTTTGCATTTTGGCTGCAGGCTCGGTCCAGGAAGACTTCCGGGAGGAACCAACAGCTGGGCAGGTAAGTTGGAGGGCTCAGGGATGTAGGTGCACCTCGGGTTCTCTTTTGCAGGGTGCAGGGCGGCTGGATGCAGGGGTGTCTTTTGAGGTTGGATTTCACCTTACCGGGCCATTCGCGGTTGGGGGTAGGTCTCCGTGCAGAGGCTGCAGGCGACGTCGGAGAGTCCTGGAGGGGTCAACTCTGGAGCGCTGGGGGACCTCGCTGGGACTGGTGGGCCACTCGGATTCGGGCCGTAGGCGTCCGGTGCAGTGGTGGTTCCAGGCGTCGGGTTTCTTTGTCCTCAGCAGGCTCAGAGTCTGTCTTGGGAGTTTCTTTTGAACAGAGCTGCTGTTCACAGGAGATCCGGTCTTTGTTGAAGGCAGTCAGTCCTCCCAGGGGTTCTGGAGGTCGCTGGCTGCAGGACAAGGCGACTTTTGGCGCAGGATCTCAGGATACTGCAGACAGGCCGGTAGGGATGGGGCCAAGTCAGTTCCTCTCTGCAGTTTCCTCTGCTGGGCGTCTTCTTTTGTCCTTCTTCTTCGTAGGTTGCGAGAATCTGTCTTCTTGGTTCAGGGCTGCTGTTAGACTTGGCATCTTTTGGCGTGTTTCCCCAGTCTTTTTGCTTTCTGACCTCCCGGTTTTGACTCTGTTTTTGCTGGTTTAGTGTCTCTGCACACTTTTTCACTGCTGTTCAGTGTTAAAGTGCAAGTGCTCCTGTTGTAAATTAGGTTATGGATTGGTGTTTCCATGATTGGCATATTTGATTTACTGGTGAGGCTATAGTAAAGTGCACTGAGAGTGCCAGGGCTGGTAAATCAAATGCTACTAGTGGGTTTGCAGCACTGGTTGTGCCACCCACAGAAGTAGCCCTGAAAAGCTAACTCAGACCTGCCACCGAAGAGTCTGTGCGCAGTTTGTAACTGCCATGTCGACCTGGCAAGTGCACCCACTTGCCAGGCCCCAACCCTCCCTTTTTCTACATGTCAGTCACCCCTAAGGTAGGCCCAAGGTACCCCTGTGGGCATGGTGCTGTGTATGTTAGAGGTAGGACATGTACTGATGTGTGTGACATGTCCTGGTGGTGAATTACAGTGTATTTCGTTTTTCACCATTGCAAGGTTGCCTGTTCCCATAGGACAGAATGGGGAGTTTGTTTATACCATCTTATAAACATAACTGGCCCTGGGAACAAGGTAGAAAAATAAAGTTTAGTATGTCTGGACTCAGAATGTTAAAATGCATCTTTTAGTGAAGATGATTTTTACATTCTGGGTTTGAAAATACCACTTTTAGGAAGTAGGTATTTTCTTGCTTAGCCATCCTGTGTGCCTCTGCTGGGGTTGTGGATTGACTGTCTGGCTTTGGGATGACAGGGGCTGGAGAGGGGCAGTGGCCCCAGAGAGCCTGATGGGTCAGGGCTGGGCTGAATAGACCTGGGCTGCATTTAGAGTAGTGGGAGGAGATTTCCTTGCACCTGAATGGCCTGGTCTGGCTTGCACAAGGCCGTCTCCACCCCTGCCAGGATGCTGCACCAGTGAGGACAGAACTGGTTTGGACTGGGTACAGACACTCTCTGCCTTCAGAGAACAAAGGATTTGTTGGTATAAATATTGGGGCCCAGACTCCAGAACTAAATTATCCAAGGTTGCCTAGCCACCATAGAGGCGAGGTCAGGCGAGGTCCATGCAGCTCAGAGCATCAGAGCAAAGGCCACATCACCAGCAGTGCTTCTTTCCCATGAAAAACCCTCCCAGGATCACTGTATTTTTATGTATGTATGTATACAGTGCAAACTCAGCCAAAAGACAGTGGAGCGCTCTACAGAGTAAAATGCAAGGATATAGTCAATGAACGATTGCTACAATATGTTATGCAGATTTGAAGAGCACACTATCACCCAGGAGGGAATCCTGGCACTGAGCAGGCGTGAGTCTAGGCACACCTAGGGCCTAGTGGAAATTCTTGAACAGCCAGGTCTTCAGCTTCTCATGGAATTCAATAAGTGAGGAGGAGGCTCTTATGTGTAGCGGCAGGTCACTCCATGCTTTAGGAGCGATGTAGGAGAAAGCTCGACCAACAGATCTGGTTTTCCGTACGTGTGTGATTTGTGCAAGTAGGAGTCCGGAAAAGCAGAGGAGTCTGAAAAATTTGTGAAAGCAGATGCGATTGTTGAGGTATGTTGGGCCATTGTTATGTAGTGCCTTGAAAGTGTGGGTGAGGAGTGTGAATTGTGCTTGTTTGTGAATGGGGAGCTCCTTCAGGTGTGGTGTGATGTGAGTGCGGTATGGGAGGTTGGGAGTGATTGTGGCCGCCGAGCTCAGAATGGTCAGCAGCTTTCTGTTGATCCCGACATAGAGTGTTCCCATAGTCCAGCTTGCTTGTGACCAGCACATGCGTAATTTCAGGGTACTGATTGGGAGCCATTTGAAAATCTTCCTCAGCATCTCAAGGGTATGGAAGCATGAGGCACTGACGGCTTTGGCAGTCATGTCGAGTTTGATGTTGATAACAATCCTGAGGTTCTTGGCGTTGGGAGTTGGTCCTAGCTCTGCTGGCCACCAGGTGAGGTACGACAGTGATGTGCTCTTCCCAAAGATCATGATTTTGGTCTTATTCGTGTTCAGTTTTAGACAGTTGGTCTTCATCCAGTGGGCAATTTCAGTCATGCAGGCACTGAACTTGATCCGGCTACCGAGCGTTTTTTCCGTGAGGGAGAGAATGAGTTGTGTGTCATTGGCATAGGAGACGACATTGATATCGTGAGAGAAGATGATGCTGGCTAGAGGAATCATGTATGTGTTGAAGCGGGTCGGGCTCAGGGAGGATCCTTGTGGAACTCCGCAGATGAGGTAGCGGGCATCCGTAGTGTACATTGCCAGACTGACAGTCTGGGTCCTTCCAGCCAGGAAGGAGCAGATCCATCAGAGTGCGTGTTCTTGGATTCCGATGTCATGTAGGCGTTAGATGAGGAATGGATGGGAGACTGTATCAAATGCTGCGAAGAAGTCCAGGAAGAGAGGGGCGCTGTGTCTCCTCTGTCCAGAGTGATGCGGATGTCATCCGTAGCAGTGATAAGAGCAGTTTCTGTGCTGTGGTTAGGTCTGAAACCAGCCTGAGTGGTGTCAAGTAGTTGGTGGTTGTTCAGGTATTTGGAGAGGTGTCTGTTGATTATTCCCTCCAAGACCTTTCCCGACATTGGTAGCGGGGAGATCGGTCTATTGTTGGCAAGCTTTGAAGGGTCCGCAGAGGGTTTCATCAGCAATGGGAGTACAGTTGTGTGTTTTTAAACATCTGGGAGTGTCGCAGAAGAGGTGGAGGCATTCAGAATGGATGTGAGCATGGCGATGATAGTTTGCAGTATTCTGGAGTAGGTGTGGTGGGGCCAGGAGTCCGATGGGGCCACAGAGTCATGGTGGTGGCTGTTTCTTCTAGGGTGATAATGGGCCATGTGGTTAGCATTGGTTCTTTGGATATGATCAGGAGGAGTTTGGCGAGTCTGTCGGGTTTGGCTGTGGGCTTCAGTTGCTGTAAACGGCAGTGATTTTCTTGCTGAAGAATTGCGAGAGAAGGTTGCAGAGGTCCTGTGAGGGGGTGATTGAGTTGTAGGCAGCCAATGGTGAGGTGAAATCTTTCACAATGGTGAAGACTTCTTTGCTTCTGTTGGTGCTGGCATTGATGTGTTCTGCCAGAGCGGCAGGCGCGTTTGGTGATCTGGATCATTTGGTGGTAGCGTTTTAGGAGGGATTTGAGTGTGCTCCTGTCTGTATTGTGCTGGCTCACTTGCACTCCAGTTGTTTGCAGTGGCGTTTCATCAGTCTGAGTCCCTCCATGTACCAACTGGCCGGCGGTCTGGATCATGTTGTATTGCTGATTTTGAAGGGTGCCTGGGAGTCAGCGCAAGAGGTGATCTTACTGTTGAAATTCTTGATGGCTTTGGGGATGCTGTTGCTGTGTTTGGTCGATGGGTATTGAGAGTATTGTCAGTGATGCTGTTCCAGTTTGGGCAAGCTGGTCTGGCATTGGTGCATGTGTGTTGGACTGGGATGGGGATGCTCAACATGACAAGGGTGTGGTTTGTCCAGGGTATTGGTGTGTGCTGGTTGACTCGGATGTTGCTGAAGTTGGTGAAAACAGGTCCAGGAGGTGCCCGGTAATGTGGGTAGGTAGGTAGGTAGAATGTAGCTGTTTATAGGAGCAGAACTGTACTGTATTATGATGTAGTGTTCTTTAAAGAGGTGCATCCTCAACTCTTTTCTAAATTGAACAAGGTTGGAGCAATCTTGATTTATATAGGGAGTTTGATCCTGGGTGCCTAGATGTAAACAGACTGTTGTCTTGTTTTTTCTTTTTTGTACTTCTTTGTCAACAGTCTGAGTGTGTTCTGGCTAATGAAGATGGTGAGCGTGTCTCACAGATACACAGGGTTGCTGGTTGTGACAGCTGCAGCTAGTTTTGAAGATAGTATGGACTGGCAACAGGAGCCAGTGGAGTTCCATCAGGAGGGGGTGATGTGATCATATTTTTTCAGGTCCTGGATGACGAGTGCTGCATCGTGGCCTCTGTGATTACATGGAGCAGTACTTTTCTTCCATTCAGATGTGAGAGTAAAAGGGCGTGAACAGCAGTTCTGAAGTCACTTTGTGGAAGGAACGTTTTCCCTTTCTTTAGCTGAGAGGGCTGGTACTAGGCTTTCTTTGTTTTCTTAGCATTGTGCTCCTTGAGAGTCAGGTGGGTGTCCAGGATGAATCTATGTGACTTGGCATTCGCGAAAGTTGGAGTTTTAAGTCATCAACTTTAATGTCATTAAACCAGGTTTGGTTATTGGTTGCCTGTTGTTCTTTGCAAATAATTTCAGCAGCTATTCTCATGGGCTTTCTGGAGCTTATTTTAGACTGCTCTTCCTCTGTTGAAGAGCCTCAGGAACCTACTCTGCTGCCTCCAGTGCCTGGACCCAGGGTCTCTCAACACCTAAAACTGTGGCTCTTGAGGAAGATTGAACTGCCTGCCTGTGCCTCCCAGATCCCATGTGTTATAATCTGTGCAAGGTATTGTACATGCAGGCAGCTCCTGAGGTCATTAGATTCTGGAACTCGAAGGTGGAGACAGAGAAGAAGGGGAAGGCAAGGAAGTTGTTCCTGTTAAGCGGTTTCGTGCACTGTCTTGCTTCAATAAATTATTATTTCTTTATACTGCAGCCTCGGTGCTTCATAAAATTGGAACTAAACACCACCATAAACAACTTCACACAGGGCAAACAGCAACATACAATCTCACATACCCAAGCGCACAGGGAACTCAATTATGCACCCATGCTGGGGACACACAACCAAAAATAATGTCAACACCAATAATATGCATAGCATCACACCCAGTTAAGTATGTAATCTCCACTCAAACAGCACACAGCAATGCAACCCAGAGGAGTACAGGCACTGTGCAAAAAGCACACAGGCCTTCAATGTAAACAGCACATGTGAATAAAGCCCAGTGGAGTATGCTCACTTCATGAAATGGCACAAGGCCATCACCCCAAGTGGAGTATGCACACTCCACGTAAACAACACCTGGGCCTCTACCCAGTGGAGTATGCACCCTCTATTCAAAGAGCACACAGGCATTTACCCAGCACTGGGACGCCCCGTTGCTGGGGCAGCCATGCGCTCTACAAATACTTTAACATAACATAACATAACTTTAACATTTAACCCATTGAAGTATGCACCCTCCCCACAAACTGCACATGGGCCTTCAACTCAGTGGAGTACACACCCTCCACGCAAACAGCACATGGCATTCAACCCAGTGGAGCATGCACTGTTCATCCAAACAGCACATAGACATTCAACTCAGTGGGGTACATACCCTCCATGCAAACAGCACACAGGCATTCAATCCAGTAGAGTACACACTCTCCACGCAAACAGCACACTGGCCTTCAATCCAGTGAAGTATGCGCCCTCCATGCTAACATCACACGGTCCTTCAACCCAGTGGAGTATGCAGTCTCCAATCTAACAGCCCACAGGCCTTCAACTCAGTGGAGTACCCAGCCTCCACACAAACACTGCATAGGTCTTCAACACAGTGGAGTACGCACCCTCCACACAAACAGCACACACGCATCACAATAATTTGGGGTCCACACTTCCTTCTGTGCAGCCAACAACCAAAAGTACATCAATGTACAAAATGTAAACACTGTTGCCTCGCATAAAGGTACACTCAACGCTACGCACACTACTCTGTCATGGACCCGCACAAGCATGCTGCACACAGTACAAAATTGCAAGCAAGTCAGCAATGAAATTGCCAATGAAGATGGGTGATAATACACATTCTCCATTAAACACAAATTTAAACACACACATATTTTCTCTAAGCAGCAATGGAAGCCAAACCCATTTACAATTACATTTTTACAATTAACCCAATGAACACAAACTTTGGTATAATTTGGCAGTGGGGAACATTCATCAACAAATTGATGCCCATAAACTACCCCGTTTAGACCTGGAAGTAACCTTCTGATGGCATCAGCCTTACGGTGAACACCAACAATGAAGGCACTGTGTTGAACCACACAAAAAGGTATGTAAAGCAGAGTCAGCTGGGACTGCAGATGACCCTTTGTGCACCACTTTCTTAGTTTGCCCTTTAATAGTCCTGGTATATGCTGTCCACTAATTATAGTGGGCACCTTGCACCAGTCCAAACAACCCCTTATTGGAGATAGGTTAAAGACAACCTTTATTGAAAGCTATCCTAGTGGTAGCTATGGAGAGCAGCCTTCAGGCTAAGTCTTGAAGGAATGTAAAGCAGCTTGTTTTACCAGTCTATAATCTCTTGAGTGATCAAATGAAAGAGCACCACACCAGGTATATATTCAAAATATATGTATTTATTACTAAACACACCCCTCTAGTCTCTTTATGAGGCTAGAGTTCGAAGTACATAAGTTATAAGTTATTTAAACACAGTAATAGCACAAATACACGTTTGAGCCCTAGGGGCGTACCAAACCATATACCAATAAAGTGGTATAAGAACCATGACTGAGCTAGACACTAGGCCTAGAGCCTGTAGAAGTGCTTGGACCACAAGGAACCACCCAAGGTAGTGACACAGGGGACCCACGGGGGACGCGTGCAGTGTAGTAACACAGCCGCGAATCGCCGTTGACTTCTATGGAGAAAGTCGCGGTTGGGAATTTAAAGAAAAGGGACACTTAAAGAAGGACTTGGAGCAAACCCTTTGAGAACTAGGTCGTTCTAGAGTCTCTACCCACGGGAGCACCGGAGTACCCTTGTTACCTCACCCAGGGAAGCCGGGTGCATAGGTGCCTTTCGGGGTCGGGTTTCGTCGTCGATTTGAATGGCGATCTGCTGCAAAGTGCTGCTGGCGACCAAGTGAAAAGTGTCCGGGTGGATCCAAGGATGGATCGGAGATCTGAAGAACCTGAAAGCAGAGGGGACAGAGTCTGGGTCACTAGCCAGTGACCAGGAAGGCGATGAGCAGATGCCCACCGATGTCGAGTGCTTCAGGTAGGGTGACGGTCGTCTTGACTCTTCAGCCACGAGGTCCAGGAGGCGTTGTCGGCGACCAGGAGCAGGATTCGGGCTGGTACACGATGTCTGTCGAGTGCTGAGGTGTCGGCGACCGGATTGGACCCAACAAGCCTTGGCAACGGCAAGTCTCGATGAAGATGAAGATTGACGATGATGCAGACCAGCAAGGTCTGAGGAACTCACCCAGCAAGGGTAAGTGAGGGCAAACCTGGAGCAACCAGGGAGCCCAAGTAGAAAAAGATTGGCCTTCGTGAAGGGCTACTAGCCAACGGGCTAGCGACCGCGAAGGAGCCTCGAGACGGTGCACGTGGAGCTGGCTCACAGGACACTCGTGGAGTGGAGGCCAGTGATCTTCGGTGCAGTTGGTGCTGGAGGCTAGGGCTACTCGGAGCCCAAAGCACGACTTCGTGGGAGACCCAGAAGAGGATGCACTTGCAAATGCGTGCGGTGTCCAGGGGTCACGGTTCCACGTTACCCACGACAGCTACGGGCCTCAGCTTTGCTGGGGACTCAGGGCAGCCTCGGGAAGTCTGGAAATCCACCTCTGGTGATGCAAAGACTTCGGCGTCCGACGGGAGCTTCAGCGATGCAGACCGGACAATTGCTTCTTTGGTGCCTGCCAAGCAGGGGAGTCACTCCTTGACCCCAAGGGAGATTCTTCTGTCCTCTAATCTTTAAGTAGAGCGTCGAAGGTCCAGGATTCTGTGTCAGAGTTTCGTCCAGGGATAATCTAAAGTCCTAAGGACTGGGTTCCTATACTTATACTAAGTTTAGGGGTTGGACTTACTCTGTGGCCCCACCTATGGGTGGGTCAGGGCAGAGGGGTGGCTACACCCCTTTCCCTTTGTCCAGTTCGCACCAAAGCAGGGGCTGCAACCCCCTGATCCGCTTTGAACTGGGGTATGCACAGGGACACCAAATGTGCCCCCAGTGCAGGACTTCAAAGCACCCGAGAGTGCTCCCGCCCAGCCCCAATACACACTATCCTGTCTGGGGAGGTGGTCACACCTCCCTGGGACAGGAAACCTATTGTCCAGGCCTCCCTGCCGGAGTTTCGGTCAGCAGCAGGAGGCCAGACTTGTGTCTGTGGCAGCAGCATCCATTTTGTGATGCCAGGGCTTTAGAAAGAAGTTACCGGGCAAGCCAGGGTTAACATGTCTCTCCCTCTAGAAGGGTGGAATGCTACCCCCGCCGCCAGAATTGGCGGGGGGTAGTATTCCAAGATGTTTGACACCAAACACGACATGTTTCGGTGCAGCCATCCCAAAGTTAGCATTTAACGCGAGGTTATAATGCGCTTAAGAGTATATGGTCAGGCTGCACTACAAACAGCATCAGAGAAGGGTCTCCAAACGCTGCAGAGGGGCCCTGCTCATGCAGGGGCACCCTCTCACATAGGAACCACGCACTCTGCCTTCAGGATAGATAAGGCCTGCCATAGGAGTGACTTATAGGTTTATATGTGTGTATGTATATAGTGATATAGGTAGCCTATATCACAGTAAGGGGTGCATGCACCACCTTACCCAGGCTGCAGTAGCAGACCTGTGGTGTCAGTTTGGATGGCCTTCCAGGGGTGGCACAATACATGCTGCAGCCCCTGGTAGGCCTCTGAGGTACCTATGCCCTGGGTACATAGTATACCAGATACTAGGGACTTATAAGGGCACTCCAGATTCCAATCAGAGATGTGCCTAAGGCACATGGAAACCATTTTAGAGAGGAAGCAGCTAGGCTGGGGTTCTGATTAGCAGGGCCCCAGCCAGACTAAGGTCGAAAAACAGTGAAGCATCAGCAAAAAGTGGGGGTACCCATGTGAAGCAGATCCTACTCCTACAGTCCGCGCCTCCCCCACCCCTGTTTTTTCATACAGGCAACTACAGTGTAACATCAGAAGAAAGGCATTTGGACTTTCCATAAGATCCAACAAGGAACATGACTGGTATGCTACACAAATCAGAGCATACTGCTGGGCAACGATTTAATGGACATTTAATACTTTTTTAAATAAAAAAATATTTTTCCCTTTACCACTTTATAAACTGGCACCTATATATATATATATATATATATATATATATATATATATATATATATATATATATCCTTGCACATTGTTCGCCAAGTCCCCCGCTCTCAGCACAGTGGGTGCAGCAGCTACGAGGGCGAACTCGCGTAATACAAAAAGCACAGTGAAGAAACACTGCGCACTCCAGCCGTAATTTTCAAAAGTTATTTAATTCAAATATACGCAAACATGGGCAAAACTGACAAACGAGTTTCAGCCTCCTGGCCTTCATCAATGTCAGTGAATTCATGCAAAAGGCTACTATTTAACCACAATTCATTTCATTGTATCACAGCAGAAAAAGAAATAAAAGAGGGACTTGATAGTTAGACAACCTTCCAAAATAAAGCGTCGGCCATCTTAACACTATAAAAGTTGCATGGTTACTATAACGTCCAATGTCGCTCATGTGTCATCAAATATTTCAATATTTACAGTGCCAATAGGTAGGGCTCAAATCGGTAGAACGAAATTCAAATTCTAAAAATTTCTATGCATTAATTATAAAGGAACAATTCATAGCCTCTAAATATAATATCCTTGCATCAATTGATAAGCAAATACTTGGGCTATTACCCTTCAATCAAATTTCATTATTCATTGCACCATTGCCCCACCTAGTGCCTGAAACACAATCACGCTCTATATGAGCCTGGTTCATCAATCCTAATATATACTACAATTGTTAAACAATAACTCATGCTACCAATTGAGAAATCATTGGAAAGTTGCACTGATTAACTTGAACTTAAGAAGATGGTTCACAGTTTTTTCTACCCAATGTAAGACCACAATTCTTCTTCACAGTTCAACCACCACGGGACACGGGTACGTAGATCGACTATGTATTTGGCCTCTAGGTGCCTCAGGAGTTTAACCCTGTCTCCCCCTCTTTCTTTCGGCGGAATCTGGTCAATACAATAGTAGACTAATTTATCACTCCTGGCTTCATGTAACAGGGAGAAATGTCTTGCGACAGGGTAAGTTTTATCCTGATTGGTATCGCCCTCTTATGCTCGAGGATTCGCTTTTTTGCCGGGTATATCGTACTCCCAATGTACTGCAGCCCGCAAGGACAAAGTAAGCAGTACACCACAAAATTTGAATGACAATTTAGCAGCTTGTTAATGGGCCTCCTTCCTTTCTTTCCTGGCACTGCATAGTCCTTCACTTTTTTACAATTCTTGCACGCTTTGCATGTAGTACAAGGGAAGAACCCCGTAATAATAGATTTACTGCAGGGTTTATCTTCATAGTGGCTCTGTACTAGAATATCCTTTAACGAGGCACTCCTCCTGAATGTAACATCCGGTCTTTCGGGTATCAGTTAGCCTATTATGCCATCTGTTTGGAGGATATTCCAGTTCTTCTGGACCAGGTCCCTGATCCTCTGTGACTCTGCAGAAAAGTCAAAATCAGCCTGACTTTGGATTCTTCATTCTCTATCCCCGTGTCTATGGGCGGTCTACCTACTAGTAACTCCTGTCTATCCTTGGTTTTGACCTTGTTGACTGCTCCACGTAATAACCTATTGCCATAGCCCCTCCTCGAGAATCTCGTCAGGGACTCTCTTTCAGCTTCATGGTAGTCTTCTGGGCGGGAACAGTTCCGTTTGAGTCTTAACAGCTCCCCGTAAGGTATACATTTGATTAGATTCCGTGGGTGCCGACTCCAGGAATGTAGAACTGTATTCCCTGCCGTAGGTTTACGGTAGAGCTTGGTACATAGTTTGTTATCTGCCACAAATACTAGGAGATCTAAAAACGGGACTTCACTTTCACTGATGTTACTCGTGAACCTGAGATTGAGTTCATTCTCATTCAGAATCTTAATATAGTCCTCTGCCTCTGTGCGGGTTCCCCTCCAGACAATAAACAGGTCATCTATATACCTGGTCCACAGGGCTATCTTATCTACCCAGGATTCATTGTCCTCCGCCAGGCCACGTGCTTCTCCCACCAGCCCACGAAAAGGTTCGCGTAGCTGGGGGCCAAGCACGTGCCCATGGCGATCCCCTGTGTCTGTAAATACAATTGGTAAACAAAAGAACAGAACTCTCTTGGACATCCACCAAATATTACCCACTTTCAAATGCACAGTCAATCTCAATTGTCCATTATACCATACATACACATTTGTTCAACTCAATGAGACCACAAATCTGAACCCAAAAAGCAACCATATATTTTGTTCGTTTCCCTGCAACGAGACGTCAGGAGACGACGGTGTTTATGCGGCTATCTGTTTCAATTTAAGGAAAGGGACGAAGCACGAGTGTCCGGCTTGAAATATAACAACGGACTTCATAAATTAAGTCCGGTTTTAAAACTCCGTCAGAAATTGAGCACATACACGAACCAATTTAGGAAAATTTACCAAGTGGGTAAAGAAGCGGTGGATCTAATTGGACCATTCGTACATTTTAATTTGCTTGGAAGGATCAATTACATAATCATTTTCTTACGTGTACATGGAATTAGTGGTACAATTTCCAATTTGTTGAGCGAGAGACAAGTTGTATACATGTCCTGAAGAAGGTGGTTCTTCAATAATCTTTTACCACTGAAACGCGTCGATGCTACTGATTTTATATTGGGTTATATTTTGGAACAGCCAACTGTCTAATGTAAACAATGAGTGAATAGACGGATGGTGTTATATATATTTGATTCCATTTTTGAAATAACCTCTTGTCTGATGAATTTAATGATTTCACATATATTTTTTTGTCTCTCTGATGGTTTTTAATGTTCTTATTGTTTTTAACATACGAATTTGTGTAAAATAATTGTCTTTCTTTTTTGTGTTATCCTTCATCACTGGTTTTTAATAAATTTTGATTATGATATATGTATAAGGCTGTATTGCTGTGCAATATATGGTTGCTTTTTGGGTTCAGATTTGTGGTCTCATTGAGTTGAACAAATGTGTATGTATGGTATAATGGACAATTGAGATTGACTGTGCATTTGAAAGTGGGTAATATTTGGCGGATGTCCAAGAGAGTTCTGTTCTTTTGTTTACCAGTGGTACCCTGTCTCTTGGAAAGTAGGGTCACTCCCTGTGTCTGCTTCACATGTAAATACAATTGTCCTGAAAAGAGGAAGATGTTCTGTAGGCAGAATGACACAATTTGTAAAAGCATTTTGTTATGTTCTTGGAATTTCAACGGTTTTGTTTTAAGAAAAGATTCCAATGCATACAAACCATGTGAATGTACAATACTAGTATAGAGGCTTGTGATATCAATTGTAATCAATAATAGGTCATTATCTCCAGGTGAAATTTTGGATTTGTCTGATAAAGTCAGTGGTATCTAGGATAAACGAACTCAGGTCCTTCACTATAGGGAACAATATGGAATCAACATAAATTGAAGCTTTCTCCAATAAGCTTCCTTCGGAGGACACAATTGGACGGCCCGGAGGGTTATTTAAACTCTTGTGCACCTTTGGCAGGTGGTAAAAAGTCGGCAGAACCGGATAATCCACCTTCATGAATTGCAGTTCGTTTTCTTCCAGGATTCCCTTCGATCTCCATTTTTGCAAGAGATCATAGAAGGCCACCACACTTCTGTTGTAGTCCTCTCTTCCAATTGGAATATAGCTATTTGCATCCCCTAGGAGGCATAATGCTTCATTCTTATAGAATTCTTTGGACATGACAACGACGTTGCCCCCCTTGTCGGATTGTTTTATTATCTTATCAGTGTGGGATCATCCCGGAGGGATTTCACAGCCTCCCATTGCATACTCGTGAGGTTGTATTTCCTTCTATTGTCAGGTTGGATGCCAGATATTCGGAATTTATCCAGGTCTTTAATCACAGCTTCATGAAAGCAATCAATGGCATCATGCAGTGTTTGGGGAATGTATTTAGAATTAGGTTTAAATTTACTCTTTCCACTATCCTGGTGAATTCCCAAATGCTCTAATATTTCAGTGGTATCCTCCATGCTGGCAACATCCATTACCCTTTCGGGTTCCTGCAAATCATGCATCACTATTAGAGTAGCCAGGTCGCTTCCGGTAAGATTATCTGTACTTGTCATTGTTCGTTCTTTTTGTGCTCCTGTTGGTCTGGGGTGCAGGGTGAATATTTTTTTGAGTTTCAATTTACAAATGTACTGGTAAAGGTCAATGCGTGTTGTTGCATAATCCCATTCTGTTGTGGGGCAAAATGTCAATCCCTTTTGCAACACTGTTGTCTCTGTTGGTGTTAAGATTCTATCAGAGAGATTGACAATGGAGAGATTGTTATTCACTTCTTCTTGTTGGCACTGTAAATATTGAAATATTTGATGACACATGAGCGACAGTGGACGTTATAGTAACCATGCAACTTTTATAGTGTTAAGATGGCCGACGCTTTATTTTGGAAGGTTGTCTAACTATCAAGTCTCCCTTTTATTTCTTTTTCTGCTGTGATCCAATGAAATGAATTGTGGTTAAATAGTAGCCTTTTGCATAAATTCACTGACATTGACGAAGGCCAGGAGGCTGAAAAGCGTTTGTCAGTTTTGCCCATGTTTGCGTTTATTTGAATTAAATAACTTTTGAAAATTACAGCTGGAGTGTGCAGCATTTCTTCACTGTGCTATATATATATATATATATATATATATATATATATATATATATATATATATATATATATATATATATATATATATATATATATATATATATATATATATATTTGTTTCAAATGTAGTGTCCTAACAAAGTATACACTCAGCCCTGAGGAAGACCTTCAAGACAAACAGCAGGCCCAATGTGAATGTCGAAACGCTTAGGCGTACTACAAAAGGGGCCAGGGGGCGCATATCCCTACGAAAAGATTAAGTCACGCACATGAGAAACAGAGCGAATATTGATGTCCTCTAAGATATTCAGTTAGATCATCATTTACTTCAACCCCGACCACATAGGGCCATATGATACTTTTGGGATCAATAGTTCGAGGCAGCATTATATATCCCCCAAATTTATTTTGTGAGAAGTTTTCACTTGGACACGTATGTTTAAGTGTTATGTCTGCACAGGCACTATATATATGAATTTGACATGTTGAAATATTTGTATGTCTAAATTGTACTACGTATAAAATTTATGTTTTCACATTTGCATTTACTTGAAGAATAGCTATATAAAAAAAGACTCAATGACAAATCAATATTTGTTTAATGTCAGTGTGTTTATTGTTTGTGTTTACATAGATGCCTTTTTGGCATAAGGGATACACATATATATGACATCAACAATTCAAGAAAAAGATAAAGAGAGGAGTGGCAGGGAGTACACTAGAAAGAGATCAGTGGCTTTAATTGCCCAATGGTATGTGTAAAGGGTACGAGTTTACTGAAGTAAAATACCTATCTATGGTGTAGAGGGTATTTTTGCTGTATATTCGATTTAACTTGATCCTGCCCCCTACCACCTGAACAGGATCATCCCCTTGTATGTTAGATAACATAAACTACCCGAAGCACCAGTATTAACATTGCATAAATACTTCATTATTTTATAACAGAAACCAGAACTGACATCTGCTGTAATGTAGTTTGATGAGGTAAAAAGAAAACAATCTTCCCATTAAACTTCACTTGCTCAATAAATTATTTGTGACTGGAAGTATAAAAGGTCCAGAACAGTGACTGCATGTCTGATGTCATCACTAGGCGCACCTGCTCATGCTGGGAGAGCAAGCACTGCACACTAAACTGCCCTATCAGATAAGATGAGCCTACCAAATCAGTCCTTGTATAGCAGACAGTCCACAAACAGGGACTAGATTTCCACAACAAGCGCAGAGCAGCACCTCAGTTTTCATACCACAACACCAGTTGAAGTTGCAGTTGTGCTACAACATGTTCTAAGTGACTGACGTTTTTCCTGTTAGCGACTTACAACTACCCAGGCCACTGAAAAAACATCATGTTAAAGCAAAATTACGTGGGGCCCACACACTTCTACTCTGCAACAACTTCAAACATGAAAATCTACCTAACTATTACCAACAGCATTCCTATTCCCCATTTGAACAACCACGCATGCACACATCACCACACATGCACACAAAAACTACAAAAGAAGCGTATACACCCTAGAATCACTAACTCAAGACCACATCAGTTGGCAAAACAAATATGAGTAGATGAGGTCAAAAACACTTGGATCACCTAGGTGGGCCACACCAATATAACCTAAAAAACAAGACTTGAATGGATCAAAAACAAAGCTCTCGCACACAACACAGATGCAGCAAAATGCAATGGCATTCACATCTATGCTGTACAGTGTCAGATTGACACCACAGGACTGTCTTTCAACCCCAAATCTTTCAGGTCTTCCGATACATATCTGCACAGCACATTATCAGATATTTCTAGTCTTCCATTTAAGACATCTGCATTTCACAGTGGGTGTCTTTCAACCCAAACATCTCATTTTCACAAAATATATTTGGCAACCCAGCACACTCCCAAACAAAACTAAATGTATTCATACCATCACCAGCAGGACTCCACTTCTACACAGGGCATTTTTTTTAAACACACTAATGCTATCACCAACACAACCTCCCTTGGAATATTACCACATTTATATTCCTGTTGAGACTGCAAGACAACATCAAACCTGTAATTTGAAGTAACTTTTGAAACGCCTATTTCTTGAAAACGTCAGACTGACTGGTTACTGCAACTTAGTAAGAACAATATTTCTTGTTCTGTTTTTCAGTTATTCTCTGTAAAACTATAATCCTTTAGCCTTTTAAAAATTGTATTAGGCACCTACAAATTGCTATATATAAATGAGCGTACACATTTTGTGACTATACGAAAAACCTAACACTGCAGAACACTGAAACATTGTCCATTTTAAATCAGAAACAAATTGTCAGTAATTATGCAGTATATCAACCGGTAATCTCTGTAATAGTTGTGAAGCTAAAAGACAAAAAATTCTTCTTGTGAACACTTCATAAAAAATGGAATTATTAAATGTGCCCTTCAATTGAAAATTTCAGCTAGAAACTAAGTATTGTAGTTGAAAAACACAAATTATTTTTCCATGCGCAGAAACCTTGTGAATCTATTATACAATATGTAGAATACAATAGCAGCAACATGCAAATTTAAAGACCTACATAAGGAGATCATTAGAGGTCAGTTGATCAATAGAATGAACAAAATGAGAATCCAGGATAAATTGTTGGACTTAAAGGAACCTACATTAGATAAAACTATAAATGTCGCTCACCATATGGAAAACATGTCCTCTTATGTGAGGAAACTTAACCATGGACTAAATTATAAGAAATATGAACAAAGCAATTTAAATAGTGTAAATGCAATGAAAAAAACAACAGCCAAAAGAGAAACAGGGAGTGGTAACAGAGTGGAGAGAAAAGTCCAAAGTGGTGTGGAAAAATGGCAACGTTACAGGGGTGGTAGCACAAAACATATGTCTGTATCCACATCATTTCCGCACTGAAAGTGATATGCTTCAAATGTAAAAAACAGGGACATTTTTCCAGGGTGTGTATGTTTGTGGAACATGGAGGAAACAGAGTGTCTGCACTGTGAAAAGAAGCAAAGAGAATTATGACGACTGCTCAAATAATGAGAAGATAGAGGTTTTGGTAGTTGGAGATGAAAAGTCTCAGGAGCAGGAAACGAGCAATGTATGTGAGGCCTACCAGCCTACAAAATGGTTTTTGATAATGAATGTGGTAGAGGTCCCTATGTTGGCAGATTCATCCTCACCCTATACTTTGATTGACAAGTCAACTTGGGAAGGTGTGGGTGGTATTAACATAATTTCACCCGATGTCAAACCAGAAGGTTAATTTGGAGTCAAGTAACCAATGATGGCGCATTTTTACATGGATTTAAAATTCAAAGGCAGAAAGGCTTCAGGAAGGGTATATGTTGTTGAGAAGGGCAAGGCCTTGTTGCGTTCCAGGGAACAACGTGCTTTGGGAATTATACTTGACCACAATCGGGTGCCGTACCAAAATTGCACAAAGTTAGAAGTGCTCATTTAGCAAGACGAGGCCAATTGAAGGAGGAGTTAGACAGATTACGTGTGAGCTAGGTGACAGAACCGATACAATCATCTGAATGGCTTAGTCCAGTTATTTTAGCCACATAAGGTAATGGAAAATTGGGCATGTGTGTTGATCTGAGAGATTTTAATGACAGTATTTGGGTAGATTACCATCCTCTACCACATATCAATGACATGGTAATATGCATGAGGGGTGTGAAATGTATTTTGTTTCTAGATTTGTCTGGTGCCTATCACCAAGTACGTCTAGACCCAAAGTCCAAAAATTTAACATCCTTCCTAACACCAGAAAGAGCTTTCCAGTTTGCAAGAATGCCTTTTGGATTTGCCTCACCTTCCGCTGTGTTCCGTCTGATGCAGTATACTGTGTGGGTTAAATAGGGTGTTGTTTTTCCAAGATGACATCTTAGTGTGGGGATCAAGTAAGATGGAACACGATGCTAAGTTGGAAACTGTATTGCCTAGTTTGGAGCAAGTTGGCCAGAATGTGGGTATTGAAAAGTGTACATTTGGTATGAACCAGATACAATATTTAGAACACATATTATCAGGTGAGGCGTAAAACCCAAGATGAAATTGGTAGAAGCTGTTGAGAATTAACCATCACGTAGGACAAAAAAAGAACAGCTATGTTCTTTTCTCGGATTAGCAGAATATTATACCAAATTCGTAGACCATTTTCGCTATAAGATTTTATTTCTTAAGGGTGTAGATGACAAAGGGATCGAAGTTTGAATGGATTGTTGAATGCCAAAGTGCATTTGAAAAAATAAAAAAATGTATTGTGAAAACAGCAAGATCAAATATAGTGGTTACTGATGCAAGTGCATGTGGTCTTGGTGGTGCTTTGATGCAAGATAGGAATGGGTCTGAGAGAATATTGGTCTTTGTATGTTGCACGTTGTAGGTTGCATAGAGCACCTACTCCACGATAGAAAAAGAAGCGTTGACCTGCTGGTGGGAATATAGCATTTCAGAAAATATGTCTGGGTGATTTTTGGGGAATTGCATAATGACCATAAACCTTTAGTTAATCTATTTTCAACAAAAGATGTAAGCAAGGCTACTTCACTCATTGCCAAGTGGTTATACCGATTACAAAAGTATACTTTCACTATCAAGTATGTTCCTGGTACCAAGAACGCTAACGCTGATTACCTCTCTCGACTGCCCTTGAAGGATGTTAAACAAGAAGATGAGGATAAATGGGTTGTGGCTGAAATACAGCAGTCTTGAGGGGTGCCAACTTAGAGGAAGACTGGAGACTGGCTTTGATTGAGTACCAGACCATGCAACTGTTGGGCATGCTTTTACCCCAAGAGAAGAACTGTAATGTATGAAGCATGGTTGAGTGATTTTAAGCCTGTGTAGGCACAGCGGTCTGTGCTGGATGGTATAGTAAGGTGTGAGAGGTTGGTAGTCCCTTTAAGTTTGAGCCAGAGATTATTGAACGTGTTACCTGAGGGACACAGTGGCATGTCCTCCATGAAGAGCAGGGCCTGGATTGCTTTTGTGGCCTGGTATGGGATATTGAAAGGTTTCTGCACAATTGCTCTGCCTGTGCTTGTAGCGATAATTCTCACAAGAGTGTGGCTACCTCTATAGTGCTAACAGAATTTCGCAAGAGAGCTTGGGAGGAAGTAGGGATTGACATTTGTGGTCCATTTGGATGTCAAGATATAGACAGCAAGTATGATATAGTAATGATTGATTATTTCCCCAAGTGGCTAGAAGTTGCTTTTTCATAAGAGATCAAGGCGAACTTGATAAGTTTTTGTGAGGAGGTATTATGGAAGGAAAGGTGTTGGGAATAGTAACTACAGACAATGGTCCACAGTTTGTAGCTGATTAATGTCTCTTTCCTTAGGAATTAAGCACAACAGAACTGCAGTTTATCACCCAATGGTAAATGGGTTCATTGAGCGCTTTAATTGTGTTCTTAGTGAGTGTGTGCAGTTAGCAATTTGCAATGATTTCGATTGGAATTCTGAAGTCTGGAATATACTATAGCATTCAAGGACTATACCACATTCGGTTGCTGTAGAAACACTATTTCTTATATTGAAAGAGAGAGTATCTTGCACTATGATCACTACTGCATGGTTGGAAACAGGGTTGTGATATTGTTAACAAGGAAATGACTGGGTACAAAGTAAGTTGCTATCAAAATTGGTATGCTCTTAGACACAATGAAAGGTTCAAGCACGAAAATCCTAATGCAACTAGGGTGATTTTGTGAGAGTATGTCTTGAGACTGTTTGGAAGACTGGGTTTTCTCCAAACAAAGATCCCAAAGAAGTGAGCAAAGTGAAAAGATATTTGTTAGTGTTGAAGGATGGGACGTGTGCTGATCAGAGATGGACAGAATGACTCAATTATTGTGTTTTATAATTTGGCTGCTATGCTAATTTCAGGAAGGTCACGAAATGTAGTGAGTTGGATCAATAGGACTGGCTCGATGTTTTGAGTAAGGTTGAGTCAAGGGCTGGAGATGAGGGCCAGTATAAGGATAAAATAGACCCAAGAAGTGTGATGAATGATTGTGCGATTAATCTTGGGCACATCTTTACTCTTATTCATATCATTCTTCCTACTGGTTGTACATTTTGTTTTCCTTTTCCACGTTTATTTTCTTACCGGTATGTCCAGCTCACGAAATGTAGTGAGTTGGATCAATAGGACTGGCTCGATGTTTTGAGTAAGGTTGAGTCAAGGGCTGGAGATGAGGGCCAGTATAAGGATGAAAATAGACCCAAGAAGTGTGATGAATGTGTGTGCGATTAATCTTGGGCACATCTTTACTCTTATTCATATCATTCTTCCTACTGGTTGTACATTTTGTTTTCCTTTTCCACGTTTATTTTCTTACCGGAATGTCCACTCCGCCCTAAGTTATGTTACTTTAAACATGTTTCAAATTGTGTTATTTTTGTTAGTAGGAAAGGGGATATGTTATATTATATGCAAGCTTTGGACAAGCAGGCAGTTGCTGAGGTCATTAGGTTGCAGAACTGGAAGGTAGGACAAGGAAGTAGGGGAAAGCATGGAAGCTGGTCCTGCCAATGGTTGCACACTGTGTCTTGCTTCAATAATTTGCTATTTCTTCACACTGCCAACTCAGTGCCTCGTAATACCAAAGCCTACAGACCACTTGCAGGGCACCTGTTTGTCCAGCGGGAATCAAGGCAACCCCCTACAGCGGTACCCTCCACATGACCAGCCTACAGAAGTCTAAGAGGACCCTCTCCTTAGGGGTCCCAGCAAGTCCACCCTCTACTATACTCTGGTCCTGAAGAGTTCTAGGAAACTACTACAGAGTATTTCTAGGGTCCAGAAATTTACACGGTGGGTCTGTCTTCTTTCCTCTTCTGTGAACTTGGGTTTAAAGCTGGATAATTCTAGAAGGTGAGAGCCCCCACCCAAACCAGAGAGGCCACATCACCACTCCGCCCCTGACTGACATTGCTGGCTGCCCCTCCTGCACAAAATATTGGGGTTTTTAAAGATGGAAGAATCAAATGATGGCCTGTCACTGTACCTTAGCGCTACACCTAACAAGGCAAACTGTTTCCTTCCCTCCAAGACTTCAGAGAAACCCTGCTTTGACAAGTGCCAGAGATCTACCTGTTCCATCTTTGTCCCTGAGAGAAAGGCATGCGTAGGTTTGTCAATAAGTGTCAGCTGATCACCCTATGCAGATTTCTCGCCTGCTTCCTTACTCTACCTATTGTTCAGGGGAAGTTTTGGGATTGCCAGCTGGCTAAAAGAGTAATTAATTTGGACCAGCAGAGTGGTTCACACCCTGAGTCTCAGAAGGACTGGTTCAGGAAAATATCTAAATGCCATTTTACATCAAGGAATACATATATGGCCAAGTGAATATTTTATATGCACTTTGGGCCCTTTGAACCATATGAAAAGTCATGTCAATCACTTTTCTATGTTGAGACAATCCTA
Source organism: Calotriton arnoldi (assembly GCA_963921515.1). Lineage (NCBI taxonomy): Eukaryota > Metazoa > Chordata > Amphibia > Caudata > Salamandridae > Calotriton > Calotriton arnoldi. Next base: position 4,443,384 of record CAWUFW010000340.1, read on the forward strand.
TGAAAAGTCATGTCAATCACATTTTTTATGTTGAGACAATCCAAAATTATATTTTGAGTAGTTTTCACTCACAGTAGAAATAGAGTAAAGCACTACAGACTGTACACACAAGCTCAAATTTGTAAGCAGTGCAGGGCCTTCTATCCCAACTGCACAGCAACAGGTCTTATTTTAAAATGGAGGGATTGGCGGCTACAGCTCAAAACAATTTTGATAGAATCTTAATGGATGAGACGCCATCAGGGTGTCTTACTCATGGCTGAGATCTAAAAACAAGGCAGTTCAATGTCAAAAATATCTGGCCAGATGAAAGTGACTCATACCTCAATTCCTCACAGCAAGTTTATCAATATGCTCCTTAATAGAGAGCTTTGCATGAAAAAGTATGCCTAAATTGTGGGCTAATGATGCCAGTGTAGGATGAGAGTCCAGATCTGATGGCCACCAGCCAGATTTCCAGACAGATAAACTGACAAAAAACACAACCTCAGGAGGTGATGGCACACATCCAGTTCCTCAACATATTTGTATATCAAATTAATTTAAGGATAATGTGGAAATCATCAGCATAAGCATAAAAGACCAAGCCTAAACACTGAATCAGGAAGACTTGCATATGTAAAATAGAAAAGGGCTTAATGCAGAGACTGTTGCACTCTGCAGGAAATACTTTTAAAAGCAGAGTGAAAAGAGGCTAGGATAACAGCGCGAGAATAGTCACTAAAAAGGATATGCCAATACAAGCCACGGTATTGCACTCTAACAATATAGAGGACCATATCAACGGCTGTAGAAAGATCATCCAGCAGCATGTGTAAATCTCTGGAGACAGCTATTAAAACAGTCTTAAATGGGTTAACACCTGATTTAGAAAAATAAAGAATATTTTGTGCCTCAATGTAGGTAGAAAGCTGAGAATTGACAATGCATTATGTACTCTTGGCTGAAAAGTAAAGCTGCAAAATAGGTCTAAAATGTACCATAATATTTAAATCAGCCAAAGGCTTCTTTAATATAAGGATTACTCAACTTTTCTTCCACGAGCTCGTTACTATCCCCTCAGTGAGGGAAGAATTAAATAATATAGTCTAGACTATAGCAGTGACAATTATTTTATCTACCTACATAGAAAAAGGGTCAAGTGGGGAGCAAGAAGAGATACAGCTGAAATTATGTCAGCAAACACTTGATTAAAAGAACAGGGTGTCCTTCCAGGCACATAGATCATCCCAAACGGGGATGAAACAACCTATTAGGTGAGAATGTCTACACAATGGCAATGATTTTTTAATGAACAAAATTCAATAAATCGCAAAATAAATTATAATGGAAGTTTCACTGATAACAGTATTGGCAAAGCCGTTTCAGATAAAAATCATTTTTGTAAGATTGACTGCAATTCCAATCAATGCATGATAGATGATAGGCAGCAAAAGCTTGTCGAAGATGTCTTTTTTATAGTTGCAAATCTCTATTGTGTAAGTAAGGGAATCTTGAAATGAGTAGGTTAAACTCCAATGCTGTTAATACTTTTTGAAGTGTCTTGTCCTCTGTTGCTTCCATGGAATACCAGGGTCTACTCCTAAAAATATTCATTGATTTGAGAGGAATAGTGGCATCTAATGCCGCGGTAGTTCAATCATGAAATAAGTTGGAATCAGATCAATGTCATTATTAAATGGGGGAATTGTTAATTGCAATAAAGATGGGACACCATAATTGCGTAGTTTGGCCCACATTCTGCCCGCTTGAATTGAAGCAGCGGTAGAGTGTTGAGGCTGAGTACTGGGAACATTAATAGAAAATAAAACCGCCTTATGGTCTGACCAGGATTGTTTTTTGCAAAAAGAACAGTTGATGGACAGAATGCTGCACAATGTCAAACATTTATCCCAGTACAGAGATCTGGGCCTAAATCCATCGTTTTTTGCTCCCCACGTCATTCCAGTTCAGACCCAGCCATATGCAAATCAGTCTTGACCCTATTCCCCATAGGAACAGTCCAGCCCGAACTGCCAAGCCAGGTCCTCCCTGGACTGGAAACAAGCATCCTGGGACCAGTTTCGGGGCATCTTTTTATTTGTTTTTTTTCCGTGTACTTGGCCATCTTGGATCACACTCCCAGGATATAGTCCACTACCTGTTGTGTGGGTTTCCTGAAAAGTGTCTCTCACTCATTTGTCACAAATCTCACAGGACCTCTGAAAAAGATGTCCTAATAGGAATTCAAAGGGGCTGAAGACCACTCCCTTCTGTGCAATCTCACTATATGCAAAAGCAACAGGCATGGTAGTAAGACATCCCACTTATGGTTAAGTTGCTTCTTCAATCTCCTAATAGGAGCAAGAGGAGGAGAGGTCATTGTGATTTTAAAGAGCTGCTACCTGGATGCCACATGCAAAAAATCAGATGATGGACTGAATGCTGAACAAATCAAACATTCACCCAATCACAGATCTGGGTTAAATCCATATTTTTTTGCTCGCCACGCCATTCCAGTTTAGACCCAGCCATATGCAAATCAGTCTTGACCCAGCTTCCCATGGGAACAGTCCAGCCCGAACTGCCAGGCCAGGTCCTCCCTGGACCAGAAACAAGCATCCTGGGAACAGTTTCGAGGTATCCCCCCTTATCAGCCAGACTAGCTTGAATCCGGTGGCACAGTGAGCAGGGGGCCCACGTCTGGGCATACCTTTCCCACTTAGGGTGACAAATGCAAAAAGAACAGATAATGGAGAGAATGCTGAACATATCAAATATTTACCCCCAGTAACAGATCTGGGTTAAATCCCTTGTTTTTTTGCTCATCACGCCATTCCAGTTTAGACTCTGCTCCCCGTGGGAACAGTCCAACCCGAAATGCCAGGGCAGGTCCTCCCTGGACCAGAAACAAGCATCCTGGGACCGGTTTCGGGGTATTACCCTCATCAGCTTGAATCCGGTGGCATAGCAAGCACAGGACTCACATCTGGGCATACCCTTCCCACTTAGGGCGACAAATGCAAAAAGAACAGATGATGGACGGAATGCTGAACAAATCAAACATTCACCACGGTCACAGATCTGGGTTAAATCCACCGTTTTTTGGATGCCACATGGGCAGAACTTAACTTGCTGGTGCTGACCTTCACCAACCACCTTTATTACTTTTCTGCTCTGCTACCACCCACTAGAGAGAGGAACTAAATCCACCATACAGAACATTGAGGGAGCAAGTCTAGTGTTGTTACCTTCTCAAGAAGGAGTACTCGTAGGAGATTTAAATTTACACAATGATGACGCTGAAGATAATAGTTACAGCTTTCCTTCAAATGCTTTAATAGTTTGGTGGAGCATTGGGTTGAGTCCATCACGTACTCATCCGCATGGACCCATTGTATCTCTATCAGGTTGATGGATCTTTGTTGTCAGCTGAGACGTTAAAATTGAATCTTGTTGTAAAACATTAACAGTTAATATTTCTTTAGTTTAGTCAATAACGAGAGTTAAGTTGGGTTGAAGGGTTTTATTATTAAATCTTTTTATTATTCATACTCTTTATCAGCGTATAATTCTTCAAAGGTAGTATAGCAATCAAGTAATGAATAATGATAATGAGTCAAGTTAGTGAATCAATTGTTTAGATTTAATATAATAAAACAACAAGCACATTCCATAAAGAAACATCCCTATTCTAAGCTAAGTCAAGATAATTGTGAAAATGGATAAGGAGTCAGTACAGATTCCCATGAACGGTTTCTTATGAGAGATTCGAGCATAAGCATAAAGCTTTAGCAAAATAAGCTGGAAAGTATTCTCAGCTCAATAACAGCAGATCAAAGAATTACTTAAGACTTCTCATAAAGAGATGTCCAGAAAACTCAGTACAGAATGTCTTCTCTGGGAGTCAGGAAAAAAGGGAATTAGTGTGCTCTGTATCAAAGGGTGGAAAATCAATTCTAGGAACACACACTAATATAAACACAATTTCTCAATTGAAACATTTCTGTTCTTTGTTCTTCATGTCGACAATAAGATTTTAGCACGCTTCTGAAAACCGGTCTACTCCCCATCTTCTCACCAAAGTACGATTGTCCTTTAACCATGTGTCCTTGTACATTGCAAGCCCATCCTTTCTTGTTTGTAATATCATCTACCCATGAATCATTCTCACTGTCATCAACATGTTATGTGGTGGTGTAAACCTCACTATCAATAGTGTAACACGGAAACATCTGTTCATTAACTAATAAACAGTAGCTTTCAAAGTTGCAATACTGCAGCAGGAGAAAGAAAACAACTTGCATAATTTGTCGATTAAAGGGAAAAATAAGCATTTCAGCATTTAATGGGCCTTCACGTTAAAACATGGCATTTTACATATGTCATTTTAAAAGGATATCAGGCCTTACTATTAGGTTACAAGCCTACAGGTTCAAAGTGTGGTTACCTACTACAAATTTTGTTTTAAATATAAAATATATATATAGGTGACAGAAAAGAGACTTACCATCATTGTCTCCCGTTGAAGGCTGTCGTGACGAGTGTGAAAACCATGGCCATCAGTATTGGGACGCCACAAGGCGTACGAATGTAGAAATTACTGAATTCTCACTCGCAGCGGGACGCACAAAACCCGGCACGGACCAGCTTTGGGAGCAGCGCAGTCAGTGATCGTGGTGGAGGGCTAACAACTTACTCCAATGTGAGTGGACCTTTATCGATTTAAACTGGCCCCCAGGTGGAACATTTTCGCTAAGGTGGAACAGGCACTGAGGAAAGCCGTAAGGCTGAAACGCATCTGCCCATCGTTTCACCATTTCAACATTTCCATGTTATGCGCTTGTCATTCTGGCATTAAAGTCTTTTACTGTCACCGAGCATGTGTCGGACCTGTTCTTAGGAGAGTGGGAGTTGGACTCTATATATATATATCCACATATATATATATGCATAGATTCTGCACTTTTGTATTTTAATAAATCATTTTGTAAATAATTAAATTCAAGTCAGCAGTCTCCTCTCTCTGATGGTTGAAAAGCCATCCCAATTTCTTCACAAATGAATCGTTAGAGTACACTCTCGCTCTCTGTTGAGCCTTCTGTTTCATTCTTATAGTTACCAAGTTCTCTCAATTTCTTGTATTTTTTAATTCATTTTATCTTCTATGTTTAATTCTCTCCTGAGTTCTCGGTTTCCCTCTGTATTATTTCTTCTGTTTAAGCAGCATCCAACTATTCTATATACAGCATACAAAGTTATCAAGCAAGCACATATAATAAGCACAGATTCAATACTTACTCTAAAACTTCTCCTCCTACAGATGAAAACCAATTTCCAATTGCAGAAGCTCCTCTGCCAAGATTTCATAATATCCCAGCAGTTTCCAATGGTTCTGATAGAGGTTTCAGGTCAAAAACGTTTTTTGCAAAATCTTTTCTTTTTTTACTTTCATCTGGTATACATGAACAGCAATGCTTAGCTTTCAGCATTTTGTAAACTCCGTCTTTCTCTACCAGTAAAATGTCTAAGGCTAATCGTTCTTGCAAAACCATTGACCTAATAGTCACTAACTCTGTGCTAACAGTCAGCAAATCACCAGATGTACTACTTGCTATTTTGTCAATCAATCAATCAATCCTGGGGGGTATCCAGGTGCTGTGCTGCCCTCTCAGTCGAAGAGCCAGGTCTTGAGTCTCTTTCTGAAGTGGGTGACTGAGGGTGCGGTGCGAACGTGGAGGGAGAAGGTGTTCCATGCTTTGGTGGTGAGAAGGGAGAAGGAGCATCCTTTGGATCAGCAGTGGCGGATGCGTGGTATCCGTGCAAGGGCGAGGTGTGTGGAGCGGAGGTTTCTGGTTGGTTGGAGGAAGGTCAGGCGGTAATTCATGTAGGCTGGTCCTTGGTTGTGGAAGGCTTTGTAGGCGTGAGTCAGAAGCTTGAAGTGGCATCTTTTCTGGACGGGGAGCCAGTGGAGGTTCTTCAGGTGCTGGGTGATGTGGGTCCTCTTTGGCAGGTTGAGGATTAGTCTGGCTGCTGAGTTCTGGATTGTCTGGAGTCTCTTCATAAGTTCTGTGATGGTGTCTTTATAGAGTGCATTGCCGTAGTCAAGTAGGCTGATGATGAGGGCCTGTGTCACTGTTTTTCTTGTGCTGATGAGGAGCAGTCTGATGTCCCTGCGGAGCATGTGGATCGTGTGGAAGCAGGGTGAGGAGGTGGCGTTGAGCTGCGTTTCATGGATAGTTCGCTGTCCAGGATGATGCCGAGGTTATGGGCGTGGTTTTTTGGGGCAGGGTTGGTCTGAGCTCCATCGGCCACCAGGAGTCATTCCAGAGGGCGGAGTGTCTGCCGAAGATCAGGACTTCTGTTTTGTCAGTGTTGAATTTCAGGCAGTTGTCTTTCATCCATGCCACGATGTTCTTCATACAGTTGTGGAAGTTGATCTTTGTCATGGTGGTGTTTGATGAGAGAGAGAGGACGAGCTCAGTCTCGTCTGTGTAGGAGATGATGCTAATATCGTGTAAGCTGGCGATGGCTGCGAGAGGTGTCATGTAGATGTTGAAGAGGGTGGGACTGAGGGATAATCCTTGGGGTACGCCACAGATGGTGTGCTTGGGTTGCGATGTGAAGGGTGGGAGGCTGACTCTCTGGGAGCGTCCAGTAAAAAAGGATGCCATCCATTTGAGTGTGTCGTTTGTGATTCTGATCTGGCATAGTTGGTTGATGAGTGTGTGATGGGGGACGGTGTTGAAGGCTGTGGAAAGGCTAGAAGTATAAAGGCGGCAGATTCTCCTCTGTCTAGTAGGGCGAGGATGTCATCTGTTGAGGTGATCAGGGCTGTTTTGGTGCAGTGGTTGAATCTGAAGCCTGATTGAGTTGGCAGTTGATGGGCTTTTCCAGGACTTTGGCAGGGAACAGAAGAAGAGAGCTGGTACAGTAGTTCTGGAGGTCGCTGGGGTCTGCCGAAGGTTTCTTGAGGAGGGGTCTGATCTCAGCGTGTTTCCATGGTTCGGGAAAGGTAGCTGTGGAAATGGTGTTGAGGATGGTGGTGAGTTGGCGGCTGATCTCGTCTTTACCGAGGTTGAAGAGTTGATGGGGCATGGGTCAGTGGGTGCTCCCGAGTGGATGGAGATCATCAGCCTGGTTGTGATCAGCGTGCTCAGTTGTTCCCATGCGGTGAGCGGATGGTTGGTGCTTGTGGTCGATGAATCACTGAGCAAGTCAGAAGGTTGGGGGTCGAAGTTTCTGTAGAAGGTTGCTATCCTGTTGTGGAAGTGGTTAGCGAGGGCGTTGCAGAGTTCCTGGGGGGGAGGGCGTGCATTTTCTGTGGCTGAAGGGCAGGTGAACTCTCTGATGGTGAAGAGTTCCTTGAATTGGTTGGTTCTGGTCTTGATCCAGTGGGTCAGGGCCTCCCTCTTTGTGGCTTTGAGCTGGAGTGGTTAATGTTGAGGGCTGATTTATATGCGGCTTGGTCTGAGTGGGTTCTGCTCATGAGCCAACTTCTCTCCAGTTGTTTGCATCTGCGCTTTGATGCGCTGAGATCTGGTGGGTACCAGCTGGCTCTTTTGGTGGCCCTGCATGTTCTGGCTGGTCTGATGGGAGCGACTTGCTTGTTGACAGATTTCTATTCTTTTTGTCATTTAAAACTACTCCTAGAGCATGATACCTCTAAAATGTCTCCCACTAACTGTGTTCCATCATAAACACTTCTTGTATGCCTGTGAGATCATGTGATAGTCAAAGCATCTATTCTATTTTCTTGATACATTTTAGGAAATAAAGTCAAATAGCAAATACCCTCCCAGTCAGCTGGTAACTGGGAGTAAGCATCTTGTCCACAAAAAAATAAACCCCCGGAATGACTGTTTCTTCACCTGTAAGAATTTGGACAGGTCCTCACAATATTTCAATGAGTATTCACAATTACTGATCCTCATGTGTCTTTTCTTGAATATCTTTTTTTTTTTTGTAAACACATAGGCCCTCATTACGCAGTTGGTGGGCCTGCCAGCGACAGGCCGTCGGTAGGAGTACCACCGTCATCTGCAGAAGCGGTCAGACTGCCGGATTATGATCCGGTGGTCAGAGGTATAGGGCGGAGGGACCTACCGCTGCTTTTTCGACAGGCTCAAGGAGCCTGTCGGGGCAGCGGTGGGACCGTAATCCCTACAATAGGGGTGGTGCCTACTCAGGCACTGCCATAGGGATTATGATGTTCGTTTCCCTCTGCCTTTTCATGGCGGTCCAACTGCCATGAAAAGGCTGTTGGAAAGGGACTTTGGGGGCCTCAAACAGGGCCCCCGTCCCTCCGCTATGGGGCCCGGGGGGCACATGTGTTGCCCCCCCCAAACACCCATGCACCCTGTGCCAGGCACCAATTGGTGCCTGGCACACAGTGTAGGGATGTTTGCAAACATGCCATTTGCCATTGGGGCTTGTGCTGCGGCCCTGAGGGCCGCAGCACAAGCCTCAATGGAAAAATGCATGTTTCCGACCGCCTTCACTGCGGTCAGATCGTAATATGGCGGGTGGAGACGCCGACTACATGTCGGGCAGACTCCATTCCGATACAATGTCGGTCGGACGCTCATCCGACCGGCATCGTAATGAGGGCCATAATTTTCCTTTTTGGTATCTGTCTAATTTCAATTTTGGATATACCATTTTTTAAAATATATTTGTAGTCGTCTTTCTTCCAAACAGTTTTATAAATGTTGCTTTGTCTTTACTATGAAAGGTATGAGATCTCCTCTCCTCTAATGACATAATGTATGTTTTTTCTAATGGTGTCATTAGACAGGTCAAATTGTTTTCGTATGCCTTAACAGTGTCTATGACAGTGTGTGGTCTAAAGAAATACCATGCAGTGTCTTAGTCTTTTGCTTGTGGGAGTAAATTCATGCTTTCCTGAAGGGATACTTTTGACAGAATCATGTCATAATTTGAAAAATAATATTCAAAGGGTTCCTGTCTATAAAATAAGCTATGCAGTGTGGTACATGTAATTGCATAGGACAGCAGAATGTGATGATAATCACCTCGTCTTCAGTTGAAGAAGGGAAGTGTGAGCAAACATAGCAATCATTTGCATCTAAAGCTTCTGTGTATCTTTGAACTAACCTAGAATAAACCATTAGTTGAGAATTCATCTTTACAAATGAAGCCTTTAAAATTGTCTGTATTGTGTGTGCAGGTGTTGTAGTTACGTGTGTAGATAAAGGCATCTCTATTTCTGGTGTAAAATGTAATTCTACTAACAATGTTATGATTAATACTAATGTAACTATTAGTGTAGCACCTAAAATTATCCTACATCTAACTTTGGTAAGGAAACACGTTTGTCTACAGTCAGACCTTTGAGTGGAATATAACAGCCAGTGGATTCAATTTCATTACAAGACCGGAGGCTACCATTATGCATAACCTTTTACTGCCACTCCTGACAGCAGCCCCTTTAAAGAAACTTCACCAAAACAATCCAGAACTGGAATTTTCATAGTCAATAAATGTCCCAAGCATGGAACGTTCATCCTCTTTTAAAAGCTGCTCCTGTACAGATAAGTACCCTTTTAATAATCAAGTATGGTTGAATGCGAGTTGAATAGTTTGGTATTGTTGTTTGATATGTCTTAAGTGGTTTATTTGAGAGTTTGAAATGGTAGCTTCTAATTTTTGGAAGCGGTGTTTGTGTGCTTGGTTTGTTAATACAAATAAATATTATACAAGGCTTTTTTCCGCTTGGTAAGTGGGGCGTATGAGCGAATTGGTCAAAATTAAATGAAATAAAATTAAAAGAGAGAGAGTTTACGAAGGAACAGTTGATATTTTTGACAGTTGAGCGACGCAGTTCTAGAGGAGTTGTTTGTTGGTAGTAAGTGCTTTTGAGGAATTGATTTGATTAAAGAGGTTGTTTTGGGGGATTTATTATAGAAAGGCTTTAATATGACTTCTGAAGAGGCTAGTATAAGTAAAAAGACAGTTGAGGGAAGAGTTAGCGAGGAGAGCTTGAGGAGGCTAATTCAAAGTGAGGTGAAGAGTTCTATAAGAGAGGTGGTTGAAATTGTTATGGACAAAAAAAGGAAGGAGGTAAGGTCAGAGGAGGATTTTTGGTCTTTCTCTGAGGAAGAGGATGAAAGGAGAGAGAAGAGACCGATTAAGAGGGCAAGAAAAACAAAGCACATGGATAAGAAAGGGAAAGATGGATTCAACTCCATAAAGAAGAGTGGTACCCTTGGCGGTACATAAAGGAGAAGTGTCCTTGGCAGGATTTCTCCGATGAGGAGTATATTATGGAAATAGATTCGAGAAATGACGAAAGAGGTGAGAAAACCTTCGACGAGTTTGTTTTGGATGTGGATCAGGAGGATGATCTTAATGAAGATTTGAAGGTGGATTTAACCTCTTCTACAAAAGTAGTAATAAAAGATCCTCTTGGGGTGAGATGTTTAGATCTTATGAGTTGCGGCACCCAAGAAGTGCAGACTGGTAGCCGCTGGAGCATGTGGCAAAGTTTATCAGACAGTGGCTATGCAAGCCTCTGGAGAGAGAGGTTAGGGGTGTTTTGAGAGCGGAGTGCTTGAGACCTCAAATCGATAACAAAGTCTGCTATACTCCTGAACTGGACCCTGATTTAGTTTCTTATTTATTTAAGTTAGGAAAAGATCCATGAAAAGGGCTTGAACGGTCACTTAAACAGTGCCAGGACAGATTGCTGGATGTTTTAGGGCCGTTAGCTAAGATTATGGACATGGCAGAGGAAGCATACATTAATGGTGAGCAGGTTGATGTGCATCTATTGCGTGGATGGAGCCAGAGGGCTATGGTCTTTTTGGGAAATGCAAACTCAGGTTTATTGGCAGAAAGGAGAAAGACAGTTTTATTGAAAATAAATCCAAAGTTGGGAGATATTGCAATTAAGGAGCCCAGTGAAGAGCTGAAGGGCTTGCTTTTTGGAGAAGGATTCGTTAAAAGTTTGGGAAAACATGTATCAACTTTTACTGCGCTGAAGAAGGCGCAGGTTAACATGAGGAAAGTTTTTGGTGGTGTTTTTGGCAGGGCCGGTAGACGTGGACCGTTTGCCGGCCAGGGTTTTCAGAGGTCCCAGTACAACTACACCACCAGAGGTTCAGGAAGGGGCTTCCAGAGTTCCTCGGACTTCTTCCCTCAAAGAGGAAGATACACAATATCGAGAGGTGGAAGGGGAAGAAGTCAGTCGGGCCAGAGTATTCGAGGTGAGTATGCAGATTATTTCTGGTTCTTCCCAAGAAAGGGTAGGAGGTCGTTTAAGGTTTTTCCAAGATGCATGGCAGAGAATTACAAGGGATCCTTGGGTATTAGAGGTAGTTCAAGGATTCGAAATAGAGTTTGTGCAGATTCCAGATCAGAATGTGGAACCAAGAAGTTTAGTTTTTCACAGGATCAAGAAGAAATTGCAGATTTGGAAATTAAAGAGATGTTAAAGAAAGGAGCAATATGCATGATAGAAGAGCATATGAAAGGGTTTGTAAGTACCTTGTTTTTAGTAGAGAAAAAGGACAAGGGATGGAGACCAGTGATAAATTTGAGAAATCCAAATCGTTCACTGATTTACAGACATTTCAAAATGGAAGGAATACACCTTTTGAGAGACATGTTGCAATCAAAGGATTGGTTGGTGAAGTTAGATTTGAAGGATGCCTACTTCACAGTTCCTATGAAGGAGAGCACAGAAGGCATTTAGGAGTAGTAAAGTTAGGAATCCTAACTTTAGCACTCCTAAATGCCTTTTCTGAATACGGAAAGTCATAAAGTTAGGATTTTTCTCAGTTTAGGAGTAGTAAAGTTAGGAATCTTAACTTTAGTACTCCTAAATGCCTTCTGTGAATACCGAAAGTCGTAAAGTTAGGATTTTGTCTCAGATTACTTTTGTGAATCGGGCCCAGGAGTCGTAAGTGATTTCTGTGAATACCAAAAATTGTAAGTGCCTTCTGGTAATACCAGAAGTAGTAAGTTTAGGATTTTGTCTCAGATTAGTTCTGTGAATCGGCCCCAAGAATATTACTATTAAACTAGAGAGCTTGTTGTGTTTGATTGCTTGTAGAAGGGTGTCTGATGTGAAATGTGTGGAGATTAGCAACAGGTATTTTTGTCCAGATGGTGTGCTTTATGAGATTCATAAAAGAACAAAGACCATGTCGAGTTCAATATTTTACCCGAAGTATGAAGATTGCAAGAGGTTGTGTGTGGTAGATTGTTTGAAAGAGTATGAGTGTAGAGTGTTAGAGTTTAGGAGGGATGGTGAACATCAATTGTTGATTTCTTTTGTTAAACTGTATAAAGCGGTAAGCAACAATCTTGAGATGGGTGAGATGTGTGATGGAACAGGCTGGAGTGAATATGGAGAAGTTTAAAGCTCATTCCATCAGGGGGGCTATGGCAAGCAAGTGTTGTTGGTATGGCGGAAGTTTGGAGAATATCTTGAAAGTAGCAGATTGGTCTAACGTTGAGACTTTTGCGAAGCATTACTTTAGACCAGTGGAACACATGTCTGATGTGGTGTTGAAGGGCTTCCAACATGCATAATGGTAGCCTCCGGTCTTGTAATGAAATGACAATTCTCAGATTAACATGACTAGAGAATCAGGATTTCACTAAAGTCACGGAGGCTAACATTATCCTGCCCTCCTCACCTTATTGTTGAAGATAAGATGGAAATAATGTTTTAAAAATGTATGGTATTACAAGAAGTTTTTTGTGTTTATGGAATTTAAGTTGAGTAAGACATATTATAATAAGTTGTTTTTTGGTTTGCAGATTCACAGTCATAGTATAAGTTATGCAGATGTGGAGTTGGGACGAAGGAAGATGGAGAGTACACTTCGCAGGATTGCTTTTAAAAGAGGATGAGCGTTCCATGCTTGGGACATTTATTGACTATGAAAATTCCAGTTCTGGATTGTTTTGGTGAAGTTTCTTTAAAGGGGCTGCTGCCAGGAGTGGCAATAAAAGGTTATGCATAATGTTAGCCTCCGTGTCTTTAATGAAATCCTAATTCTCTAGTCATGTTAATCTGAGAATCGTCATTCTCTGCCTTAACTTCTACTTGTGCCTAAAAGCAAAACTTGTCTTTCTTTCGAAGTTGACTTGCGGTTATTTTATCTATACAATCAGAGGGTAGCTGTTCCTATAGAGAAAGAGAGAGTAGGGTGTGGTTGGAAAGTCTAGTGATTGGGGAGATCTTCCTTATTTGAAGATTGACGGGCAGAGAGGGGTAGGTCATGAGCAAAATTCAGTGTTGGACTATTTTGAGCCACAGTTAACACACAGTTCTCTGCCCTGATCTAAGGTGCATCGACCAGTACACCAGCAGGGTTGGAATTCAAGATCTCACTAGGGATTTTACACATAGGTATAAAGGACCTTAGGCATCCCTATAGATCATCACATCTTTTCTAAAACTACACATCCCGCTGTGGTATAGGGTTGGGATTTCTTACATAAACCGGTCCTGAAAAAACGCCATGGATCCCTCCTGGACCACGCAGGTGTGAAACATGTCGACCTTTTGATTACACACTGCTAAATTGTCACAGATCATAATACCCCACAGACAATCTTTGCACTCTTGTTTTTAACCCTGCCAAGGACATCATAGATAAAAGAACCTAATGGCACCCCTTAGGTCGTTTTAAGACACATTTTTTTTACCAGACACATTACCCTACTTCCACATACCCTCACTCATCATTATGGCTAAAAGAGAAGATCTTTACCAAAGAGCCCTCTCGCTGGGCCCATAGGGCATTGCAGCGCTGGCCCCACGAGGAGGTAAGCCCTATGATGAAGCATGACACCCACTTGGGTGTGTGCGGGCTCGATCTTCCAATAAGGAAGATCTTCCCAATCACCAGACTCTCTTTTTCTCTATAGGAACAGCTACCCTCCGGTTGCATAGATATATTTCAAGGTGGGTGCTGGACTTTTAATTGCTCCTAGTCCCTCTCCTTGTTGATTGACTGTTGCGGTCATTTTATTCAGTTTACGTACAATAATCTTCTTGAGTCATCCCTAACCCTACTCCATCTTCTTCTAAATGTTATCCCTATTCTTCTAGTGCAACCTTGGACTTAGGGAAATCTTCGTAATTCTTTTTATTGTTTTTAACAGTTCTTTTTATTATTTCAGTCTCTTTTACTTCTTGATTTTTAACACAGTAAATCACATGTTGTTGAAACTGCTTTCGGTCTTTGGTTCAAATAGAAAAATGTTTGTCAAGTTCTCAATTCCAATAATTGCTTCACATATCTGTTTAAATCAATGCTGCTTATCAGTGTGGCACATCAAGGAGGCTTAAACAACTCAGAGCTCAATTCATCTGCAATTTGGTTTGTCTCATCTGGCACATTTTTCGAAGGGTAGGTCCATTCCGGTGCTGAATACCTTCAACATGGTACTCTTGCTCTTTTGGATCTCCTTAGCGTCTGCTGAGCTTCTTCTGTATCACTTATACTGCTGTATTCTGTTCCTCGATGATTGTAGGTGGTATACGTTTGAGTGATACACTTGATCTCAATTATCTTTTAGCACTTGGCCATTCAAATCTTCAAAATCGTCCTTCTTGCCTCACACTCGTTCATTCCTCTGGGTCATTCATCTATATCTGTGTACTTCCACAACACTTTGTGATATCTCAGGCACTTGCACTGGTGTGAGATCTTGCTGTTCTTCACCCCTTACTCGTTCTTCTGATTGTGCTGCCACTGATATTCTCTGATAAGGTTCGAAGAACACTATTTCTTCATGTGGGCACTCTATCAGTGTGAGATGTATGCAACCAGTTAGCTATACCAGCACATCTGACAGCAGTGTTCATGATCAGAATAACCTGGTAGGGTCCTTTCCACCTTGACTCCCAACAGGACTTCGGCACATGCGTCTTCACTAAAAGCCAGTCACCAGTACTAAGGTCATGGCACTCTTCCTACTGCGGATTGGCTGTGGCAGCTCCAACCTGTTGAGAAACAAAACGCACCAAGTCCACCAGTCCTTTGCAGTAATCGAGTATCAGGTCATCTGTAATTTTCACAAGTGCATTTGCAGGCACAGCAGGCAGTGTCATTGAGCGTCCCATGAGGATTTCATGAGGCGATAATCCTGTTCTACGGTCAGAAGTATTTCGAAGACTGGTCAGAACTAATGGTAGTGCACCTGGCCATTTCAAAGAAGTGGAAGCACAAATCAGTGTTCTGTTTACCTGTTCTACCAGCTCTTTAGCTACAGTGAGGCTGTCATTTTTTGTGTTGGGTAGGCTTCCACCCATTGAGACAAAATGAACAATATAACCAGGACAAATCTCAACCCATTACATGTAGGCATCTCTATAAAGTCCAACTACATCCTATTGAATGATCCACCTGATATTCCTACATGACTCATGGTTACGGGTGAACTTCTCCCTAAATTAAACTGTTGGCATGTTACACATCTGTGGCACAACTCCTCTGCTAGGTTTCTGAATCGAGGATTAAACCAATTCAGTCTAAGCAACCTAACCATTGCACCTCTTCCAATGTGTGACATGAAAAGTCGTGTCATAGGAAACAGCAAAATGTCTGGCAACACAGATCTTCCATCAGCTGAAACACAAATCTACTTTTCATCCTTAACACAACCTGCTCTGATCCAACCTTGTTGTTCTGCTTCGGAAACTTCTTCTTGAAAGGTTTTGGTCTCTTCCCAAGTATCAGCTACTGACAACAACATAGAGAAAGCAGTTTCCTCATTAGACTCATTTGTGAAACCTTCATTAAATGTGTAATCCACAAGTGCACACTATTGAGCAACTTCATCTGCATATCGGTTTCCAACGATAACATAGTCATTGCCTGTTTGATGAGAAGTACATTTCACAACTCCAATTTCTAACGGCAATTGTAATGCTTCTCGCGATTCTTTTACTTACTCCCCATTTGAATAGGGGATCCTGAAGATGTCATGAATGCCCTTGTGACCATAACTGTCCAAAATCATGGACCACACCAAAGCCATATTGACTATCTGTAAATATAGTCACTCTCATTTGTGCTGAAAGGCAAATGCTCTCGTAAGAGCAATCAGTTCTGCCACTTGTGCAGAGGTAACACCTCGAAGACATAAAGCATCCGCCACATCTTGAATAATGCAAACCACATTGGCTGCTCTCAGAGGTCCTTCATTTTTTCTTAAACATCAGCCGTCCACAAAAAGTACATAATCAGGCTCAGCAAGAGGTTCATCTTTTATGGTTGGTCTTGGATTGATGCATAAATCCGTGATATCTAGACAATCATGCTCAACTTCATCCCATCAAACACATTATAATGAGAGGGTAAAAGGGTGGCTGGATTCAGTATGCGGCATCGCCTAAGTGTGACACTGTCAGCCACGAGTATCTATTGTTCATATTTTGTGAGTCTTCTGTTTGTCAAATTCTGTGTTTTAATTCGGGTGAGCAAAATCTCAAACAAATGTGAAACCATCACTGTAAGAGGATGTCCCATCACATCCAAACCCCCCCAAAAAAAAACCCTGTTTGCCCCTTAGCAAATTTAGATAGCCATAAGGCTTCAATTGCACTTGCAGTTACATTTTCAAAATCATTTTCACCATGTGAATAAGACACCGTCCTTGTTGAGGCAATTGAAACAGTATTTATAAAGTCTTTCCTCACTAAATTCAGATACCCATGGTTCTCTGAAGCACTCAAAATAGAACTAAAAACATGCTAGCTTCAATGGAAATGGCACAGAAATTATAGCGCTAACAATGTGAAAGTATCCTACAAACTGGTCCTAGCAAAGCAAAGGCTTACTTCTTATGGGTAAACATCTTACATGCTAGCAATATGCCCCACTACCTTCAGAAGGTACTTAATATGTCCCTTCGCCTTCAGTCCACCACTGACCTTCCATCCACCAGGGTATCCAAAATGCCCAGCCATCTTCCCTGCTTTGTTCTGATCACATCTCAGCCAATTTGACAATCAATCATTGGTCTTCTCCCTGTCCAAATTCTCAAGATCTGGTTCTTAGTAAGATGCACACTATTAAATCATTATCCCCTGTGACATTTGTCTGATTTCTGTTAAAAAATCCCTTGCATCTCAGATTGGTGGTCAGATTGTAGTGTAGTTCCTATTTCCCTAATAGGCTCTGCGCATTGGAATAATATAACCTATAGGTTTGACATAGGACTAAGGTCGGTATGTCCCTATCGATTATATTAAACTTAATTACCTGTGCCAGCTAGCTCAGAGGCCACTAGAAACTCCTTGAGAACAAGAAGGGAGTAGTTTCTGGCAACCGAAAAACATGACAACTTTGTTTCCCTTTAGAAGCGGAACATGTCTCAGAATCGTGGAAACAATAGATAACAGTTTCACTCATTCAATCGTGCATGCTTAGTTTCTACAGAGTTACACAGAAAGGAAAGACGGGCGTTTCAATAAAAAGGGTTTTATTGAACAGTCTTGTTTCTCGTGTAAGAGATATGTGCTGTTATGATCACAAGACAGTATGCAAGATAAATAATGTACAGCGTAAGCAGTAGAAATAAATAATACTGCGCTAGCATTATCTTTTAGCATATATTCACGTACATAAATAACATGAGCTAAGAATGCGGGTACTCATTCGATGCGTCTCTAAGCTAGTTCTACCCCAATGTACCTAACCTAGTCTAGGTGTAGGGAAAGGTAGAAGTAGGTGGAGTATTCTCTAGTATGGTAGACTAAGAGTATGTTAAGTCTAGTATGCCAAGAGTCCCTCTAGGATCTAGTCAGCTCCATACCTTGAGAATGAGAGAGGTGGGAATCTCCTGCCGGATCTGGAACTCTAACACCCCGCGAAGGGAGTCAGAACACTGGAAGCTGGATTCGTCTGCGTGCAGGAATGACAGCGTCTTCTCAGTGCGTCAGGCCGGGATACGGGCTCCTCTGAAGTCGAGGTCTCCTCTAACTTGCTTGGGCAAGGGAAGGTATATTTATACCTGGTAGGTGTCGTGGAATGTTAGCATTGACGTGAAGTCGGACAGAGGAAGACGTCAGGAATGAACCCTTAAGGTATAACGGTTCATACATAATAGATGAGTTCTTGGAGAAATCAATAGTCCTGTGCTAGGGGAACTCCCGAAGCTTAAGGGTCTGGTTTCTAAGAACTCGTTGTGACGTTAGGGTGGACGGATGTCGGTGACCATGCCTGTATTTGGAGTGCACGGTTAATGCCTAAATAAGGACAGGGATTCTATGCCTATATAAGGGCAAGGTGAATTGTGCCTATATAAGGACATGATTCAGGAAAACCTATATACGGACCCCTAAAGCGGAATACAACACCCACTCCATCTTCGAATGAACGATAATACTAAATGCTAAACATTTAAATGCTAAACATAAAATTGAGTACCACATATTACTAAAAACATTTCTAAAAGCATTGTAAAAGAAGCTCAAAACTGTTGAAATGCCATAGGTACTGTACATTTAAAGCATTTTTTTCATTCTGAGCATATAACGGAAGTGGAATGCAACGTGAATGAAACAGTAATATATACATATGATGAAATGGTCGATAAGTTCTTACAATCAAAGCCATTGCATATCATGGAAGTAAATGAAATGTTAGACAAGTAAGGTGACAATGTGTCCCTGGAAGTATTCAAAGAAGTCCGTTTTATAAGACTAGTTCTACTGTAAGCAGATTGTTCATTTGCCATGTCATTTCAAAAATTTTAAAAAGAAAAAAGTTCAATTCTGGGAAAAGTTCCAAGTTTGAAAAATATGAAGGCCAAATTTCATTGTTGCCCTGGTACACTGTGAGCCGAATCAAAGTCAGTGTATGGGTCTGGCGTAAACATTAGATCATCTATTTCCGTAGCCAAAATATCGTCCACCGAAGTTGGCGACATTTGGAACACCTCGTTCAGAAGGTTAATTGCACAGAGATGAGAAACATCGCCTTCAGCAGAAGATGCAATGTTCGCGTCCGTTGTTACCTGTGTGCCCGTTGATCCATCTCGTACCTCAGCAGCAGCCGGAAGCGTCTGTGAGATCTCAATGAATGCCGCCATCAGGATTGGAAGCCTCTGGGGACAACACACAGCATGGGCCGTTATCGGGTCCAGCAGAGTATCGATATCCGTTGGCATGACTGATGGGAGTGTTAGACAGGTGTCTAGCACGCATTCTTCACCGCAAAACAGGCAGCGTAGAACAGGTAAGATGCAATCTTGCCAGATTGGTCTGAATGACAGGAACCACGTTGTATTAAGTTCCCGTAGACGAGGCATGCCCAAAAGCTGTACTATTCGCTCACGGCATTTCCGTTCAAGGAGGGCTCTCTCCACATCGCTCGGAGTGATGTTGGCGAAGAGGCTTGCCATAGCGTAGTAGGAGGAATAGAAACAGAATTCCTGCAACAAGTGCTAGAATTAACGGCACACCACCAAACACCGAATGTGCGAAGTTTGGGATGATTCCGAGGACAGCCTGGAAAGGTGCTAATAGTCCGGAACAGATGGTCTTAAATACATGTACAATTCCGCTTGTATCTGACATATTAAAGATACGTCCTATCATTTCTACGAAATGTATAGGGCAGTTTGTACGAATTAAAGCTTGTATCTCAGCCGAAGTCCTTGCAACTTGTAGATCATAGGTTTCTTTGGCCGAGGTCAAAGGCACTGATTGTTGTATAAGCATGGCTTTCATTCTGCTTAAAGTATCAAATCGTATAAAAGAGACATTCAACGAAGGCCATAGAGGCGACTCCCTGACTGTGTCTATTGGGGCAAACAATACTTGCATACAGCAAGTGACCCTGGAGTTGACCGTTACTAGATATGGGATGCCTGGCAACATGCCACAGCAACTCTGATCATTCAACATGAGGTAACTCCCATTAGAAAGTTGTCCAAACGTTGGATTAATCACAGCAGCTGGTGTACCCTGCTGGTGGCAGGACAAGTTTGCCACAGAACCATTACAAGCCCTGTGTAAAGAAATGTCCTGACAAATCAGTGAACCGCTTAGTGCACTTTCACAGTGTGTACCGCTTAGAAACACTTCACGATCCCCACTCCAACATCTATAGGTGTAAGGTAAATTCCAGGATGTCTTAATGTATTCTTTACCCAACCTTTCATATTTGCCTGCTTGCATCTGTTTAAGGCAATACTGAAACTGGAAAGTAGTCACAGGTAGACTAATTTTGCCATGAATAAGCCATTCTGTAGCTGGTTTTTCTGCCACTGTGAATGGTAATTTTTCAAGTTTTTCAATGCTCAGTACTGTATACTTTGCTCCCCTTTGTGCCAGTTCGATCTGTTTATCAGTTAGATTGTATTCTGCAAACAGAGCCGTCGTGTTGATAAAACGCCAAGGCACATAGCCCGCACGCAAAGATTGCAGCGTCCAGCTTAATAACATAATAGAACGTAACTGAGACTGGCCTTGCTGTAACATGGCTAAATCTTGTTCCAGTATGTCGATAGCAGAGGATACAATACTGTCCAATGAATAAATTCTGGAGGACAAAGTTGTTAACCCATTGTCGACCACAGAGAGAGTTTTCTCTAAATTAATACGATCAAGTTCACGTATTCGTTCTGCGGCCTCCATCTGTGACACCTTCCATGCTTCATTATAAGCAGCATAAATGCCGGCATATATGAAACGTTTTTGACGCGGTTTTCTTGGTCCAAGCAAGAATTCCCTAAGGTCTGCGTCTTCTTTAAGTAAAGATAAGTGTTGTTTCACATCCTTAAGTGTAGATTTTTGCAGCCAATCGAGGCATAATTTTCCTACACTGTATGTTGTTACTACCCCCGGATGCTGTCTTTGGACGTATCGTGGGTCTGGCCTATGAATAGTAAACCCCTGTGTTTTATTCAGGAATCTCTCTTGACAGTTGTTTGTGTCTGTGGGCCAGATCAACCATTTTCTCCAATCAGGATTTGTTCTGTTGAGTTGTAGTATGGTGTCAACTGTAACCGCTGCCTGTGTATTGTTATCACTTGCAGGTGTTGGTACAGAAGGATGTTTTCATGTCTTTGATCTTGGCTAACCCAAGGCAAGACGTTTGTTGGACCGTGTCATTCAAAAACATTATTTGCTGAGGGACGATACAGGCTCTAAATAAAGCTTCTATCCCCTGCACTTGCCAATCTTTAGTACCCCAGACAGATTTTGTGTCTATTGTGTCTTTCCATAAGTCGAAACCCTGTCTAGACAGTTGGGCAATAAATGCTGCAGAGTAAATCTGTTTTGTATTTGTTAACATAATTTTCAGTCCTGTTTTGTTTACATTTCTATAGTAAAATGTTTCTGGATCAGATGTATTGTATCCTGAAAAATATGGAAACTTTTTAGCAAATGTTTTTGAACTACCTTTTGGTGGTGTAGGACAATGCTCCCATTGGTTAAACATAAACACATTTCTAGGTGTTGCAGATTTATGCAAAAAATGATGACCATAGTGGTTATAGCAATACAGCTGTTCATAGTCTGATGAACCCTCTAAATATTCATTATTAGAAAATGCAGCAGATTTTTCTAGGTCAAACATCATATTATTTACAGTTTCAAAGTCCCAATCATCAGAAAAGGTACTGGATGAAACAAAATCACTTAGTGAGATCTTAAATAAATGTGGAATGTTCAAATGTTCCGTCGGGCCAAAAATATCAAAATCAGTTTTGTCCCACACTATACCATCCTGTATAGGAACGGCTGTGATGTTCACTGCAGACAAGTCTCTTGTTTCACGATGGGATGATTTGTGAGGTTTCAAAAGTAAGTTCACTTCTTTTCTTTCAATGTCCAAATGGATGTATCTCCCATTTATAAGCACGCTCATAGTCATAACCAAAGCTAGCCAAAGCAGGAAGAAAAATATTCCAGAAATAACCCAAAGTTCAATCCATGGTGAAACTAGATAAGTCTTTTTCAAAAAATGTAAAAAGTCTTGTACTTGCTGTTTAAAAGTTTTTGATGCTGGCGACGTCTCGGGCTCACTCGGATCCTCAGAAAACGTATCAAAGTTAATGAAGTAGCCAGAAGCAGTTCTGTCAATTGTTGGAATTGCATCAGGATTTGTAGAAATCGCTGGGACCAGTTGATCACTTGTTACATTGGTGTAGACAGGTGTATTTGGACGAACTGTTACTTGTGTTTCAAGAGGGATGAGTTCCATAGCATTGTTGCTCAGTCCTTCATCTGTTACTGCTGAATTCTCGATGGTTATCAGTCTTTCAGTCTGAACCTCTTGGATAGTAGCGAGAGGAGTGTGTCTGCTACTAGGTCGGAGTCCACGAGGCCTACTATTTAGTATTGGCCACATACTGTGGTTTGATGAGGTCGATGGACACAAATCTTTTCTCCTTTTTTCCAGCAAGGGGCGGCAGAAGTACTGTTCTTGTTCCGTGTATGGCTAGGACAGGTACTGGTTGTCTGTAAGAAGGTCCAAATTCCTTCTTGTCCGCAATCTTCTCTCTGACTAGATCCCCAACTTTTGGAATCCAGACAGGCCTTGCTGGGACCGCCGGTTTTTCCCCAGTGGTGGTTGGCTGCAGGAATACGTTGCTTTGTTTCGTTCTTAGTTCATTTAAGTCCTGTAAAACAGCCAAACGATCTTTGATATCAAAGGGTTTATTTTCCACCACTGTGCCACTGCATTCCAGATCGGGCACCCACATTCTTGTCCCAAATAGGACCTCATATGGAGTGACCCCCCCTAGAGAACTTCTTGGCAAGTTGTTTAATGAGCGTTGGACCCCATAAAGATGTTTGACCCACCCATCACCCGAACCTAATACCCTAGCTGTTATAGACTGCTTTATGTCCCGGTTTTTCCTTTCCACAACAGAATTTCCCTCAGGATGAAACGGAGAGGAGTACCGCAATGCAACGCCCAGACTGGCCATGGCGTCTTTGTAAGCCCGAGAGCTAAACGCAGGGCCCTGGTCAGAATGTAGCGTGCCTATTGCGTATGTGCCGATAAAGACTCGCAAATCTTTTATAACAGTTCGAGCGTCAGCCGAGCGCTGAGGCCATATCCATAGGAACCTTGACTTAGTATTTGTGGGATTGCACTTGTCCATGAGGACGCCTGTGCATAGATAGTCTAATGCTGTCTAACAATGGTGTCTGTACTGGGCAGCTACATTCGTAGCATGGTGTCTGGTGGCTTTCTCGCTGTAATTTACAGTCTATGCAGTTATTGATGAATATGTGTATTTCTGTATTCATCCCAGGCCACCAGTACATCTCTTTTAATGTCAATATTGTTTTAGAGATCCCTTGATGTGACAGACCCTCCCCCAGATGTGTTTCATAAATCAAAGCTGCTCTACGTTCCATGTTTGGAATTACCCTATCCCCCACTCCAGGGATTCGAGCAAAAGGAACGTTGTTCGCATCAATTACATATGAGTACTTGAGTGGAAACTTTTTTGGTAACGCTGCACCACTGCCTTTGCTCGTAGCATTGACAGCCAACATTATCTCACTGTCTATTTTCGTTTTTGAACGAGTGATCGCAGCTACGGAAGCCGTCTGAACAGCCCCCTTTGCGGCTTCGTCAGCCAATGAATTCCCTGCAACGTGAACGCCATCACGTTGATGACTCAGTGTATGGATCACGTGAGCCTTTGGTAGTTCGCTTTTTAACTGAACTACTTGTTCCCAAAGCGTTTTATGCTTTATTGTGCCACCTTTTGCATCTTTGAACCCGTTTTCAAGCCAAGTTTGTATATATTCATTATACGACTGCACACAGTAGAAAGAATCGCACACTATTAGTGTGGGGAATTCTCGATCTGTACTTTCAAGTGCCAGTTTGAATGCTTGTAGTTCAGCTCGCTGAGCTGTGCAATCTCCTAGAGACTGGGTTTTTGTGACCATAGGTCTGAAGTTGCCATCGCGCATGCGACCTTTAACGATTGCGCACGCTGCACTGTAAGCTTGCTTACTCCCTGTTGCGGGTTGTGCGGATCCGTCAGTGTAAATTATGAATTCGTACTGATCGAGAGGCAGAATCTCAGTAGGCAGAGGACATTCATGTTCATATTGCAGGAACGCTTGTGTTTTTAGATCGGGATCAAAAACATATTCAACATCTGTTGCAGCAAGAGAATTAACCCATTGTATCCATCTAGGATGTAATGCTTTAGCATTTGGAATGCTCGCTTTTGTTACCGCCTCTAAGGCCGGAACTGGGGTTACGACAATAATGCGTTTCCCTTGGGCTAGAGCTCTTTCTTTTGCTACAGCGGTTTGAACTGCTGTCAGAATTTTTTCTGTTGAAGTGAAGCGCATTTCTGCTTGTGTATACAAGTGTGATTTGTATGCAATTGGTACTTTTTCACCCTCATTAAATGTTAAGTAGGTGAATCCGCATTGACCCGAAATTATTCGGATCACTAAATTGCGTTGACTTACGCGTGTTTGTAAGTGATTTGTTGCTAACATGTTAGCCTGGAGTGAACGCAAGATTTCTGTGTGTTCTTGTGTCCAATTTTTGATTGAAAAATCAGGTTTGATTAATGCGTAGAGAGGTTTAACCCTTTCTGCGTAATTTAGAATGTAAGTTCTTCCAAAATTTAGGAAACCCAGGATGGATTGTAAATTTTTCAGCGTCTTTGGAGGTTGGAGCAGCGCACACCTTTCTAAAAAGTTGGCTGCCAAGCTCTTGCCTTCACTTGAAAGCTCATATCCTAGAAACAGGACATTGAGATGGGCAATTCTGGACTTTTTGAAGTTGAATTTGTAGCCCTCAGAGGCGAAGCCCAGTATAATGGTGCTCACCCTGTTCAAGTGTTTGTCCAGGTCATCGTCTGTCAGATAGATGTCATCGACATATGACAATGCCTCATTATCATAAATTTGTAGTAACTCCGTTACTCTCGCTGAGAATAACCCCGGGCTGTTCTTGAACCCTTGTGGGAGTCGACAAAATTGACGCTGGGTCCCCATTATTGAGAAAGCTGTTAAGTACCTGCTTCCAGGTGCTATGTTTTGACAAAAGAAACCATTTGAGATGTCTAATGTGGTTTTATATTTTTTACGCACAATGTTATTCATTAATGCTGTACTATGTGCATTTTGCACTGCAAATGTTTTTGAACAAGTGTTTAAGTGTCTGTAATCCAAAACTAGACGATAGGTATTGTCTGGTTTGGAGACAGGAAACAAAGGATTGTTCATTGAAGAGGTGCATGTTTCAATCACCCCTTGGTATTCAAGTTGATCTAAGATCTCCCTGACCTGTTTTTTAGCTTCTTGCTTTATTGGGTACTGCCTTTGTGCAGTAGGTTCATTTTTCAGATGTATTTTATGGTGAGGTGAATCCTCATCCCATCCTACATGATTTTTGTATAATGCTGGGGCCTGGGCAACTGCCCATTTCCTGGCATAAGTATATTTTAGATGAATTGGAATATGGTTAGAGAAGGCAGGCATAATAATGTCCTCGCCATGTGGGCACTCCCTGACAAATTGTGGTGGCCAGTCTTTTTCTGCTAGAAGTATGTCATAGCCCCTTGAAAGTTTTTCCCAAAAAGTGCTTTCACCTGTCTAGGTATGTCTCCCTCCATCCGGAGTGTTATTTCATATAACTTTTGTGGAGTACTAACCCTGGTGTCTACAGTCTCAACTGTAATGTACTCATTCAAGTCCACTGTCTCCAGAAATTCCTTCAGGTTCTGGCGAGCTATTGTGACTTCTGCTGCACTGTCCAGCATTGTCTGAGCCCATTCTCCGTTCTTGAGTTGTGTTCTCAGTATCCTCGTCTTGTCTGACCTTCAGACCTGCTACCTTCTTCTTTGAGAATTGAGGTTTTGATTTATTTTTCGGAACGTGTTTGTCGTCTTTCGATTTCACGCGTTCTTCTCTATGTTCTGACCGTCCTCTTCTTTCCGATGTCTGTGACGAGATCTGAAAGGTACGAGAGGAACGTGTATCAGTATCTTGATACCTGTCAGGCTTTTTCAAATTATCCCTATTCCTGAGGTTATACCTCCTTTCAGAGGGCTCCTTTTGAGGAGACCTACCTCGGGATTGAGAACGTTTCTCTGAATTATTGTTTATTAGTTTCCCACTTCTTTTTAGAAGATGTAGGAGTTTGTTTAATAGAGTCCTTCTCAGGACTTTCAGATAGTTTTGGCTTCACTGGTCTTCCACCCAAACTATCTCTGCCTAATTCTGCATATGATTGTTCTATTATTCTGGGTAGCTCAGTTTGATGTTCTGTAACATCGAATTCCCTTAATCGTTGGCGGATCGCCACTGCTGCTGCCTCCCCTTTAATATTAGATAATATTATTGTTGAGACCTGGTCGAAATTTTTCAGTAATTTCATACCTAAATTTAGAGCAGGCTCTGCCCCGTATTCGTTTTGAATTTGTTTCAGGACATCTGGTATTACTGCAATTGATGGAATACCATGTGTTTTAGTATAGATGGCAGCAAAGACTGAGCCCCAAGTGGTGCAGTCTTCCAGTTGTGGTGTGATCCCCATCGGTAAACAGATTGTTAGGATTCTGTGTTTCTCATATGGGCTAGTATTTGGAAATACTGCTTCGATTTGAGTAATTTTTTGAGCTATCCAAAATGGAATTTGCTCACGTTTTGTGGGCATTTTACCCATGACTGCGTATAGAGTCTGTGGTGTAATTTTTAGTGTATTCCCCGGTTGAGGAGTTTGATTTGGAAGTGTCAATGGTGGTTGGACTGTAAAAGTCCGCATGACATATTGGACTAATTGTCTGTAGATTTTTATTAACTCTGTAAGTTGAGTAAGTAATTCCTCATCCATCATTATATCCAGTTCAGGATGAGGAGTGTAGCCGGCTAGAATCGGCCACGTTGCTCCTGGTCTACCTAGTGGACCGAGCCTGGTTATGTTTCTGTGATGTTTTAGGGCGCCTTTAAACCAGAGCTGATGCTCCTGGTATGTTAGTGGAATTTCAATATCCTCGAAAGGAATATATTCCTCTGGTGGATCATCTTCTTTGTAGAAGTGAAACAGTCTTGTTACTGAATTTGATTCAGGAAATATGACCCATGAATAGAATACCTCTGTCTGAAAGGATTTGTGTGCCTCTATAACGAAAACTGCTCTACCGCCTCTCGGTGGCAGGCCGTGTTTTATAAGTTTTAGAGTGATGGCTCTTCTTAAGTTTGGATTGATGTCTATGACACCCTCCTCGGTTTCAATAAAACCTGTGATGTTATAAGCTGTTAAAGCTGGTTGACTCGCAACGTCACCGTTGTCGGAGTCAGGCATTTTGTTTTTTGAAAAATATAGAACAAGTTTCAAGGAAACAAAAGATAAGGTGCACAATATTTTGGAACACTGTATCCTTCAACGTTGAACAAACCAAACAACTAATATATAGGGTGCTTCCCTATTTAGTTATGGCGGATATTTAACCCTACCCACTCCGGATGTCTTATGGAGTATGTGAGATGGGGTCTCTGAGAAAAGCACGAATGAGTTACTCAGTATCTAGCGTTAAATTACTGCCTTACCAAACCGTTGGGCGCCATGTAGTGTAGTTCCTATTTCCATAATAGGCTCTGCGCATTGGAATAATATAACCTATAGGTTTGACATAGGACTAAGGTCGGTATGTCCCTATCGATTATATTAAGTCCGTTTTTATTTAGCGCTGCTACTCACCCTTACGGGTCTCAAGGCGCTGGGGGCCGTAGTGGAAATTAAGTGAGCTATTGCCCAGAATCACATGGTGCTGAGCTGAGCTGCCGCCGGAGCCGGGGATCGAACCGTGAACCCTGTGCACCGAAGTCAGCTGCCCTGGCCGCTGCACCACACCTCTCCATCTCCATATTAAACTTAATTACCTGTGCCAGCTAGCTCAGAGGCCACTAGAAACTCCTTGAGAACAAGAAGGGAGTAGTTTCTGGCAACCGAAAAACATGACAACTTTGTTTCCCTTTAGAAGCGGAACATGTCTCAGAATCGTGGAAACAATAGATGACAGTTTCACACATTCAATCGTGCATGCTTAGTTTCTACAGAGTTACACAGAAAGGAAAGACGGGCGTTTCAATAAAAAGGGTTTTATTGAACAGTCTTGTTTCTCGTGTAAGATATATGTGCTGTTATGATCACAAGACAGTATGCAAGATAAATAATGTACAGCGTAAGCAGTAGAAATAAATCATAATACGCTAGCATTATCTTTTAGCATATATTCACGTACATAAATAACATGAGCTAAGAATGCGGGTACTCATTCGATGCGTCTCTAAGCTAGTTCTACCCCAATGTACCTAACCTAGTCTAGGTGTAGGGAAAGGTAGAAGTAGGTGAGTATTCTCTAGTATGGTAGAATAAGAGTATGTTAAGTCTAGTATGCCAAGAGTCCCTCCAGGGTCTAGTCAGCTCCATACCTTGAGAATGAGAGAGGTGGGAATCTCCTGTTGGATCTGAAACTCTAACACCCCGTGAAGGGAGTCAGAACACTGGAAGCTGGATTCGTCTGCGTGCAGGAATGACAGCGTCTTCTCAGTGCGTCAGGCCGGGATACGGGCTCCTCTGAAGTCGAGGTCTCCTTTAACTTGCTTGGGCAAGGGAAGGTATATTTATACCTGGTAGGTGTCGTGGAATGTTAGCATTGACGTGAAGTCGGACAGAGGAAGACGTCAGGAATGAACCCTTAAGGCAGCGGTTCCCAAACTGTGCGCCGCAGCTCCCTGGTGCGCCGTGAAAACTAGCCAGGGGCGCCACGAACAGATGAGCACACAGTTTGGGAATCAGTAATAAATAGTATGTTGCACTTATGTGCATCTAAATTCAACACTGCTCCGTGTGGTGAGGCCTGCAGTGGTTGCCCTGGGCCATAAGAGGGCAGTGCAACTTCACTTTCAAGGCGTCTAGTATCAGGACAGCAGGGAGATGAGGATATTTCAATGCATTTGCTTTCGCGATGTCCTGTGAGGTGAAGTCCGCTGTCTGACCAGCAGAGAACACATCAAGCAACCCGTGGGTCTTTTTGCAGTGGTCTTCATTGAGCTCAGCTGTAGGCTGCAGGCGACAGGCTAAACAAGCAGTTCACGCTCCCTTTACCAACATGGTGGTAAAAACGGAAGTGCTTGTCTGCATTCCAAGAGTTCCTCTGAGTCAGACTGCCCACAGATTCAGTCCTGCACTGGTTTCCTGCTGAGTTCTCAGCAAGCAGCAAAGGAGGGTGACTGTCTCTCCCTTTAACATGATGGCGTGCCGTCTCTCTCCTTTTGCTGTTCTACTCTGGAGGGCCCTTGCCCAGAATTGCAGCATAGCTCAACCCAGACTCTACTGAGGTCTTTCAAAATGTTAAAGCTGCTGCTGAGGCCATAGCACCAGAGATAGGTGGTAAGAGAAAGTATATCTTTGCAAAGAGGCACATATATTATTTATGCACTTATTCGGAAAAAGGTGGAGGTGGGAGGTAACGTAAGGGGGAGCCGCGGCCATCAGTCAATAGGTAAAGGGAGCCGCAGTTTGGAAAAGTTTGGGAACCACTGCCTTAAGGTATAATGGTTCATACATAATAGATGAGTTCTTGGAGAAATCAATAGTCCTGTTCTAGGGGAACTCCCGAAGCTTAAGTGTCTGGTTTCTAAGAACTCGTTGTGACGTTAGGGTGGACGGATGTCGGTGACCATGCCTGTATTTGGAGTGCACGGTTAATGCCTAAATTTGGACAGGGATTCTATGGCTATATAAGGGCAAGGCGAACTGTGCCTATATAAGGACATGATTCAGGAAAACCTATATACGGACCCCTAAAGCGAAATACAACAAGATTACCAAATCTTGAGCATTTCCTTATCATCAGAGTGAATGCCTAACCTCTAGAAAGCAGGAGTAGTCGTTCTCTTATTTTTAAAAAACAACACTGACAATTCTTTAGCAGAAACCTATTGACTAACCACTCTGCTCTCTGCATCAAGAAAAATACTGGAGAAAATTGTAAATGAGCAACTTGTAAGCTTCCTTGAGGAGAGCGTGGTACTAGATGCCAGGCCACTTGGTTTCGGCCAGTGAGAAGTATTGCGTCTGCCTTGCTGCTGGCCATGGGCAAGTGAAAATTCTTGGCAATGGGGAAACAGGGGGCCCTATCCTTCTCAATTTGTCCAACACACCTGATATTGTGGACCATACCATCCTTCTAGGTAGACTTAAAGATCTAGGCATTGACAGGGCAGTAATACGTTTTGACAAATCACACCCAAACACTATTCTTGCCAATGTACAAAGTGTACATGGCCCCATTATTCTAACTTGTCAAAGATCATAACTGAAAGATGGTTATGTAGTTTCCTTTTACAAATAGACAAAGACACCCCACATTCACTTATCAACTTAAACACCTGCTTGAAAGACATTCAAGTTTGGATGGGGTCAAATTTTTTCAAGCTCATTGGCAACATCACCAAGCTTCTACTTCTTCATAAGTAAACACACCAATGGTGCAGCTCCATCTGGCCTCTATCGCTAGGTCTCCACCCCAATCACTTCTCAAGGTTAAATTTCTAGGGTCCAGGATCAATGAGAATCTGTGTTAAATGCATAGATCAGTGCTGTCACTGCCAGTGGCTTCATGATCTTCTGCACACTTAGGAAAGTTCTCCCATTCCTTCCCAAAGCACTGCATGCCAGCCCAGAATCTGCATGTGTTTTTACAATACTGGATTACTGCAACAGCCTCTACTTAGGGTTTTCAGAGGCAGCAGTCGCCACATTTTAATGGATTTAAACCTGGATATCAGAGTCTTCCCTGGACTGAGGGCAGGCCAGCCAAAAACACAGGACAAAAAACAGTCTTCCAGTGAAACAAAGGATTCTATTAAAAGCCACCATCTTGGCCCTAAATTATTGAAAGCAGGGTCTACTGGGCTTCAACCATGCAGGTTGTGGTTGTTTACCCCTAATGTCCAAGGGTTTGTCGTACTACGGCTCTGCAGACTGACCAAGTACAAATCCTTCCACACTTGACTCTCAGTGGCACTGACGGCAAGCAATCAAAGGCTTCTCAGGGAGATAGTGTTGAACTCATCACTCAACAGATGCACATTAGGATAATGCATTATTGTCCCACCCAGTGCTCAACCTTAAAGAAGAAAGTACCTGAAAGCACACTAGAACGACACACTACACATGGCAAAATGTACACAATGCAATTTACTGTCCTAGCACTACAATAGGTTGGTGCTATTGACCCTGGTCCTCCCCTAGTGGTCGAGGTGGTTCCCATCTGGGGACTTATTCTAGAGTGATGAGGCTCCGTTGCAGATTGCCTCCATTCTCTTGTATTTGTACACATTTATTTTTACTCAATTCACTGGTTCCCACTTGAGTCTCTTTCAGTCCGTGAAAGGCCTGAGGCATTTTGAGAGGAAGCCCAGCTTCTACGATGCTTGCTCACTCACGCTCTTATGGGCCGTGTATAAGCCTGCAGCCCCTCAGTGGTCGTGTCTGGGTGATGTGGCTAAAGTCAGGGATAGTTGCT
Source organism: Calotriton arnoldi (assembly GCA_963921515.1). Classification (NCBI taxonomy): domain Eukaryota; kingdom Metazoa; phylum Chordata; class Amphibia; order Caudata; family Salamandridae; genus Calotriton; species Calotriton arnoldi. The sequence goes on from CAWUFW010000340.1 coordinate 4,474,887, forward strand.
CAGAGAGTGCTGGATCTTCTTACAGTTGAGCTAGCAGGTCTGTTGGATCCAGATCAGCCAAGCACGGCTCAGGCTGATGTCTCACTGATTGTAAGGTGGATCATGGCTTCAGGCACGCTTAGGTGTGAGGTCTTGCAGGAACTATGGGTCAAGTTGGGACTGGGAACAGGTGCAGTGACTTCAGACCACGCTACAGTTTCACAATTTGAGTGCATCGGTTCTGGTCAAGCAACTACTTCACAGATTGGGCTCAGATCATTCTACAACTTCACAGATCAGGCTTGTCTAAGGCACATCACAGCTTTACAGATTGGGCACAATGGTTCAGGTTATGCCACAATTTCAAATTTCCTGCCAGGAATCACTGGACAGCCTGGGGCCCGCTGACACCAGGGCACACAAATGGCTCTTCACGCTCTTTCACTTCTGCAGACCCACCCACTGGGGTCACGCTGCATCTTGCTCCATCAAGACAGCTACTCCTCCTTCAGGGTAGGCAGGCTCCCTCCCTCTCTCAGCAGGCAGGTCAGCTTCTATGCGCTTTAGGACAGGTAATCCACTCTTACAACAAGAGGTGGACTCAGTTGATGTTCTCTCACCTCTGGGAAGGAAGCCAGTTGTCAGGCAGACACTAGTTCTGGTTTCACAGCCATCCTCTGTGAAGCACTCAGTTCCTTCGTCTTACAGAACTTGGAAATGGATCAGTGGGTCTCACTTTTATAAAGTCAAAGCCTACAGGAAATGTGAATCCACTGTCTGCACTTTCATAACTGGTTTGAGGTGGTCCTCCTCTCAAGTGTCCTTTCCAGCCTGCTGTCCAGACACAGACTTTGTGTATAGTGATGCTTCTCACCGCAGGGTAGTCTCCAGCCTGGAGTACCCACAACTGCGACACAAAGAGGTGAACGATTCTTGAACCTGGCTGTCATCAGCCACACTGAAGAGTGAACAGTGGAAAGAAAATAAGGTTGACCTGACCTAATGGGTCCCTTTCACCATTCACAACAGAGATTGCATTCCCGCCCTTCACCCCCACCATCTACCAAATAACAGTGCTTAGGAAATCTAATCAGCAGCTCCTCTCAGCAAAAGGGTTAATAGAATTTCTAAAGCAGCCTTATCTCATATTTCAATTCAGTGCTTATGCCTTCTTCCACTTCAGGAATGTCAGCAATACTCTTCCGCTGTGTGGAAAAACACCCTTACCTCCATCTGGTGCACAGGACCAGGCCTGGTGTATCTAAAATGGAACCCTTTTTTCTGGTTCACTCATGCACACTGCATATAGCATGCAGACAACTAACATAAAAACACACAACGTACTCTTGGAATGTTAGGACTACAATCTGGGTTAGCGCACAGAAGCGAAGCTTTCCATGAGTGGGCCAGTAAGCCTCCACTCCATTGACACAGATAACCTTTTTGGTTGGGTCATAACCATGGATTGACAAAACACAGTACACTGCCACCACTGTTCTGTGCATTAGACCCATTCAGCATCAGTAGTCCACATTCTGTACAATGAGAGCACCCTTGGTGCAGCCCTCCAGGTCACAGGACATGCCCAGGACCTCACTCATAACAAGGGACTGGCCTAGGTCGTTGCATACACACTAGATTAGGCTTGTGCCAAAATCAACCAGGCTACCAGATAAACACAGTTGGACACTCAGGGTGGGGGAACATGACTGTACATCATACAGGGGTCATCCCCATCCCATCAGTAAATAAATAAAATAAATAATCATGTCTTTAATGGTCTCATTCAACCGCTCAACAAGCCCATTCATTTAGGGAAGATAAGGCATGGAAAACATATACGTTACTCCACCCTCATACCGCCTGAACTTCATATTTGCTAAAATGCAGTTTTGCCTTGTGGTCAGACGCAACCTCCTCGGGGAGCCCTCCAGCACAAATGCCCGGCTAGTACCTGGACACCACAAGCAGGAGTTTGGCCTCAGGATACCGGGTGTAATGGTCTTCAGCCATCAAAATGAGCGTATGTTGAACATGTTTCTTTCTGAATGGAGGGCAGGGGCATATGTAAAATACAACAATTCAAGGAACGGATAAATCTGTGGAACAATGTAGAAGTCAAGTGGGAATAAAACAAAACTGCTGATGCACCTGGTAGGGTACCAACCAATTTATTGTCTTTTGTGTCTTGCTTGGTGTCACGGAGTGTCAGAACCTCTTTCAATGGCAGCGAGAACGAACTACACGAAGAACACTTTCCCCCTCACGTTGTACCTTTTCTCTGTTTTCAGCCATATCAGCAGACTGCAGCTTCCCCTTGTCATAGCGGTTACCCGTTTGGCAGCTTCAACTACAAGACGAGCAGGGGCTTAGCCCCGCCCAACAGGATGCTGACGCGGAACACGTCAGGCCAACCTAGGAGCTGAAAAAGAACACATCTGGAGTGAATGCGGAAGTTTTCGATATGCCCAAAGCAATGACCCCTCTCTCCAGTTTGCCTGGCAACAAGCCAAAAGTAACCCGTCTATACCAAATATGTATCATTGTTTCCGACTGTATAACGACCCCCTCTACCGCATAAAAAAAGCAAACAATTCTCCCCAGCTAGTTGTTCCTGACCGTTTTCGTGATCAGGGCCATTTTTTTGCCCATTCACACCTTTTAGCAGGACATAGTGGTGCCGAGAAAACCAGACAGAACATTCTAAAACATTTTTATTGGCCAGGTATTTTTGCCCATATCAGTAAATATTGTAGAGAGTGCAAAATGTGCCAGAAAAAGAACTCATATAAATCGCCAGCTGTACCCTTACAGCACCTTCCTATCATAGGAAAACCCTTTGAGAGAGTGGGGATGGATCTGAAAGGACCCCTCCCAAATCAAAAAAGGGGAACCTATATGAGCTTGTTGTCATTGACTATGCAACTAGGTATCCTGATGCTTTTCCGCTATGAGCTCCGAACACAGCGAGCATAGCAGAAAAACTATTAGAATACTTTTCTAGAGTGGGATTCCCCAGAGAAATATCAACAGATCAAGGGACTCCATTTGTTTCGTGTCTTATGAGACAGGTCTGCAAAACGTTAAACCTCTCACACATAAAGACTTCTGTCTATCACCCACAAACCGACGGTTTATGTGAGAGGTACAATGGAACCCTTAAAAAAAATTTAACCAGTGAGGGTAAAGAATGGGACCTACTCCTACCCCTAGCTCTTTTCGTCATCAGGGGCCAAGTGAGGAGTATCTTGGGATGTTCGTCCTTCGAGTTCTTGTATGGACGACAACCAAGAACCTTGCTGGAAATGGCAAAGGAAGCATGGGAACAGGAGAAGGCCATAGAAACTCAAAACCTACTAGACTATATCAGGGTCTCAGGTCCCGCATAAGTAAACTACGAGATCTAGCCTACTCCAATCTAGAAAGGGCCCAAAGAAAACAAAAGACCTTCTACGATAAGGGGAAGAAATGGAGGCACCTTCAAATTAATGATTGGGTCCTGGATCTCCTTCCCTCTTCACCGACGAAAATGAGAACAGAGTGGAAAGGTCCCTATAATATAGTAGGAAAAATAGGTCAGACCACTTATCAGGTCCAGATAAACCCCAGGAGGATTCAGAGATTTCCCATCAATCTCTTGAAAAATGGACAGGGCCCCTTCCCAAAACCACAAACCTAATCCAGACCACTCTCCAGAGCGTATCCTCAACTTTAGATCAATTGATTATCAATGATACCCTAACACCTAAGCAAAAGATCGAGGTTAGGGAAACCCTACTTCCCTTTTCTCCTACCTTTTCAGACCTCCCAGGTAGAACCACCTTAATTGAATACACTATAATCACCCCTCTGGGTGAAATAGTGAAACAAAGACCCTACCGAATACCCGCTGCCAGAAGACAGGCCATCGATGTTGAGGTAAACAATATGCTTAAGATGGGGGTTATCAAACCCTCTCAAAGCAACTGGTCTTCCCCGATAGTACTGGTCCTAAAACCTGATGGTTCAATACTTTTTTGTATCGACTTTAGAGCCGTAAATGCTATTTCTAAATTCGATACATACCCACTCCCTCGAATAGACGAGTTAATCGAGAAATTAGGGGAAGCCCAATATATTTCAACCAGAGACCTCACAAATGACTATTGGCAAGTACCCCTTAGGGAAGAAGACCAAAAACAGCTTTGCCACACCTAATGGTCTATATGAATTTACTGTACTTCCCTTTGGGTTGCATGGAGCCCCTGCCACATTCCAGAGACTCATGAATAAAGTCCTTAAGAGCAACACACTCTTACCTCAGGCTATTTGGATGACATTGTCGTATTCAGCCCCTCTTGGGAGGAGCACCTCACTCATTGCCAAACAGTTCTTCAAGTTCTAAGGGCGGCGGGCTTCCACATCAACGCAAAGAAATCTTGAATGGCGTTCCAAAAAGTAAAATACCTAGGATACCTTTTAGGGAACGGCATTATAGAACCTCAAGAGGAAAAAGTCAAAGCCATCCTAACGCTCCTTTTCCCACCTGTAAAAAGGAAGTAAAAGCTTTCCTGGGATTGCTCAGTTACTCTGAAATCGCAACTCCTTTGACTAACCTCTTAAAAAAGGAAGTAAAGAACAAAGAACTGGCAAATCCACCCCTTGAGGCCCAAAAAGCTTTTCTAGAATTAAAAAGAGCTATTACCTCTAGCCCCGTTTTGGTCTCCCGAACTTTAAAATACCATTCATCCCACAAACAGATGCTTCCGAAAATGGATTGGGAGCCATTCTCTCCCAAATCTCGGAGGAGGGAGTTGAGTCCCCCGTATTATTCATCAGCCGTAAGATCTTCCCACGAGAACAGAAGTATCCTGTTATCAAAACGGAGTGTCTTGCGATCAAATGGGCCATTGAGAAATTGCGCTATTATCTGAAGGGTTCACACTTTATCCTATATATGGACCATGCCCCCTTACAATGGCTGAGCTGGAATAAGGGCAACAACCCTCAGGTTATCCGATGGTTCCTCTCTCTCAAGCCGTTTCACTTTGACTCCCGCCACTGTAAGGGCTGAGGGAACGGGAATGCTGATTTCCTTTCACGTATGCCTCTTTTCCCCGATCGAGAAAAAAGGCTGGTGGGGGCGGTGTGTCACAGTGTGTCAGAACCTCTTTACAATGGCAGCGAGAATGAAGAACACTTTCCCCCTCAATTTGCACCTTTTCTATGTTTTCAGCCGTATCGGCAGACTGCGGCTTCCCCTTCTCATAGTGGTTACCCGTTAGGCAGCTTTCAACTATGAGATGAGCAGGGGCTTAGCCCCGCCCATCAGGATCAGGATGCTGACGCGGAACACGTCAGACCAACCCAGGAGCTGAAAAGGAACACATCCGGAGTGAATGCAGAAGCGACGAAGGAGCCATATCCCGAGGAGAACGCGGACCGAAAGCTGGAAGATACTTCTGCTCATGAACTTCAACCAGGGAGAGAAAGAGAAGGAGCGGTAATTTCACGGTAATTTCTCAATGCAAAACATCATTACCTCTTGTTTACCGCTTAAAGGGGATGGACCTTTGCCACCGTGTATCACCAATTAGGAGACCTTGCATAAACATGAAAAAATCGAATGCAAACAATATTTAAGGCAATAATGAGAGTTGTGAGTAGTTTTAAAGGGTTTTATTTTCTAATCAAAAGTCAAAATTCTCTGACTCTTTATTCATTAGTCAAATATCAATCAGGTTACAGAATTGAAAAATATAAAAAATAGAATTAATACAGAACATATTATAGATTACATACAAAGCACTCCATAAAGGAAGTAAAACCTATTTCTATGTCAGTCAGGACTCTTAAAGAGTTTTAAGAAAATATAATTTTAGAGTGAGTTTTGCAAGGCTAATCAATAATTAATAATTAGCAAAAAATCTCCCATAAAGAGAAATAAAATGCATAGGACAAAATAAGTCTTTGCAAAGCCAGTTAGTCAAAGCATAAAACTTACAGTTTTTAGCATCTAAACCTGTCCTGTTCTCTCAGCTGATTCTCTCTGGCTTCGCGCTGTTCATCTCTGCCTCTCTGTGTCTGACACAGAAGCTACTCATGAATGAGCCCCTCCTTTCTCTCTCTTCGCAGAACTTTAAAAAAAACTGTGTGTTCTGCCTCGGGTCCTGCTAAAAAAAATTAGCAAAAGCCAACACCTCTCAGCTCGAACCAATATTTCTAACAAAAATACACGCGACTTGGTCTTCGTAGCTTGCCAATTGGAGCTTCAGAACACATCGACACCCCATGGGCTGACTGGACACGTCATCAATCAGGCGAGTTCTTGTAACACATTTGAGTCTTGTGCTAAATGATTTCATCCTAACATCCTAAAAAAAACAATTACATTTTCTGCAACAAAAAGGTATTAATTATGTGGAAACAGAGAATACATATTATAAGAAAAATGTGTGCTTTGCAGTTTTTCACTCCACGTTATGAAGTGAATAAAGCAGTGTCTAAACAAACTGTATGGAGATAAAAGTATGCAACAAGCGAAGGTCTTTTCATGAAGAGACGGAAACAGGAGGCGTAAATTATAAGAAAGGTCTTTCATGAGACGGGAGGAACATGGAGCAAAGCATTCCTTTCTTATCTCAAGGCCGAAAGCCGCAGTGAGCTGAGCCTATCAAAGCAAATTCAGCCTTTCTACACTGTAAAATGCGTGTTAATTCAGCACAACTATATGCTACTTTGAAAGTTCAAAACACATTTTATAAATTAAATGCACATTCTATAGTGAGGTCAAATCTAAACTAAACACACTTAAACCATGAATTAAATAATTGAGCATGGTTTTACATGATTCATTAGCAGGCCTCATTCATGTTTTCACTTGCACCAAAACTCTGCGTGCCATTTTTTTTAAAATGCAGTTTGTCTGAAACTTAAAGCAGCTTTTAGTCATATAGTAATACATAAATCTTATAGGTGAAATCTGGGCTCCATCAATACCCCCTTTGATAATAAACAAATCATGATACCTCAAATGATTTGTTAATTATCACACTTATTTAATTTCACATGTTACATTTCTTTAAAAAAAAAAGCACTCATCATTAGGTGAGTCAAATGTATGTTTTTCTCTAACTAAAATATTACTACTCATCTTTAGTGTATGTAGCTATGGTAATTTCATTAGCACACTTAATTTCACACAGGTATATAAAGAAAGACCCCTACTAAAATTAGTATGTTCATTATCACTTGTTATTACAAAAGCAGAGCATGTCACAATGTTACCTCTATTTCTAAGGCAACACAAGTTTTGTCTGTAATCAGATCATATATAGCCAAGCTCAAAAGTTTAGTGCAGAGTTCTGTAAGTAGCTTCTTGGAACAGTTAGTTTTCTCTAAAATAATAAAAAGGAAAATCCAACGGAACAGTTCTCTTTTCTATTTCTTTTTCCTCTTTTCTTCTTTTTCTTTCATCATTCATAGATTCTTTTCTCTTCAGCTCTTGACAGTTCTCAGTTATTGTTTCAGCATTTCTTGGCTCTTTGTCACCAGCTTGCCATCAAGGTGGCTCATACAGTTCAAGCCTCGCATTACACAGTTCATTCAATGTGGCATTCTGTACTTTGTCCATACATTTTGACCACTCAGGTGCTGGAAAACTCTGATAGAGCACCATCAATTCTTTGCGCGTCTTCAATCCAAGCCTTTCACTTTTATTTTCACCTTATTCAGATTCAGACGTTTCAGCTATGGGTGCAAATGATTTTTCAAGGGACCACTGTAGACGTTTTGGATACCCTTTCAGCCAGCTTTTTTCTACCTCCACTCGTAGGCCCACAGCACTAATTCCTTCTTTAGAGGCTGCACCTGACTCATTCACCCTTTTGACACCGCTTTCATCTGAGCCAGTTTCCACTTTTTGCTTTTCCAGTTCAGTTTGCTTTAGTGCTGCTTCAGACTCTGTGTGTTCCCTTACAGCTTGACTGACCCTCTTCTGTGGACTTTTGACCACTGCTGGCATCTTTTCTTGAAGAGCAGCTGTTTTATCAAGGGGACATGGGACCATACGTGTATGAGAGGCATGCACTTAATTTGGAAAGCCACCACACTTCACAACAGTCTTTGCCAGGATCATTTGGAACAGGCCTTTCCATTTCACAACATCTCTCAGATCAAAGTTTTGGCACCATCCATTATGCAGATCTTGTGTAGCATCTGCAATCTGGTGAGAAACTACACGCTCCACATCAGCCAATCCCTCACAGCAATGGCTTTTCTTTTCATCTGTGGTTTCCACAAGTGCATTTGCATGTACAAATTCAAGCCACTTCAGTGATACTGAGACATAGTCTTTTGCAAAGTGAGACTCTGTGCTGTCTTTGTGTAACACCACTTCAGGCAGATAGCTACAATCCAATCTTTGTCCAATGTGTGGTTCTGCACACATCATCTTTGAGACCTCATTATGATCTGATTTCAGAGAAACTGGCAATCTATACATGGGCATCAGTTTTTGCAATAACACATTTGCTACTATGCAGTTGTCATTTTTCTCAAAATCTGTTCTGATACAACCTTGTTGTTCTGCCTCTGAAACATTTTCTTCAGCCTCTTTTAATTCTTTCCTAGTGTAAGTCATTAACATCAGCATTAGATAAAAAATTCCATTGAATGCATAGGCTAACAGGACACAATATTGTACAACTGAATTAGCATTTCTCTCTCCCATGACAATGGTGACTCCTATTTGAGCAGTTATACTGCATGTTAAGGTAAGGGCAATCAATTTAGAAGTTTGGGCTGAGGTAAGTACTGAAAGCCATGAAGCTTTGACAACATAATGCATAGGGAGCACAGCATGTGCTGCTCTTAATGTGTCATTGTTACCTTTCAAACATGGGCCATCTACAAAATGGACATTGTTGGGCACAATCAGGCGTTCATCATTAAAGTCTAACCTTGGTTTCATGCATAGATTCATGACACCTAGACATTCAGGTTCAGTTTCATCACAAACAATTTCATTTGCTGGTAGTAAGCTCAATACATTTGAATTTAGACATTTCTTGATCTCAGTATTTTCCAGTAGAAACTCCACAAAGGAAGGGACCATTTCAGTAATTGGAAATTCCATCATTATATTCTCACTCTTTTTATGACTGACATCTACCACAGCTACTAAGTTAAGGCAGCTGGGTATTTCTGTGACGTTGGGGGTCAAAGGTCATTTGGAAATACGTCACAGACTTTTGAACACATTCATGTTATTGAACAGGCACTGAGAGAGCGCAGCCCTCTCTCTCACTGCAATTTGGTATATTTTCTTTTAAATAAACTTGCATCCCTAGTGCCAGGGTGCGACACTTTTTCTCTTTCAACTCTAGGAATGCTTTGTGCAATTGTTGTCCAATGGAAGCAGATCAGACACATCCTTGTGTGTCAGCCTCAGTAAAGGCTTAGCCACTAGGGAAAGGTTTGGTAACCACTGACTACAGCAGCCAACCATTCCCAAAAACATCCTGACTTCTTTCTTAATTTGAGGTGGATTCATCTGGTGAATTACTTCCACTCTGTCTGGTGACACCTTTCTAGCTCCTTTTCCAATTATGTGTCCCAAACATTCATCTTCTTTTGACAGTACTCCTTACTATCCTCATGCAATGGCAGTAGGACATGAACTTGACAAAAATCAATAACAGTAAGCCATTCTTCAGCACATGAAATGTGAAAAAATATGTTGGCTGGATTCGGTACCATAGGACAACATGGAACAGTTATGCTGCTAATCTCCTGCACTTTTCTGTTCTTTTCATTTGGTTTCTGTAAACCTGTGATCAGAAAGTTACATAAACTTCCAATCAATTCCATCAAAAATCTTTTACTCAATTTATCTCCAATTATGGGTGAAATTTCTGCAACTGATGGTGTTCTTGAATAGATGTCATCTGGTTCTAATTTGAATAAGACATGTTCTGCATGTTTTATTAATCTGTCATCTTTTTCTGTGAACTCCCTTACTTCTGTATTCTCTATGTTTTCCAAATCAGAGGGTCATTTTTCAACTGTCATTTCTGAAAACAATGCTACAGCTGTCTCTTGTTGGGCCATTTTTAACTGTGCATCTTCATCAGGGATCTGATTTTTAACATCATCTAGTGTACAGTAATCTGTGCTGTTTAATTCGCAAAACAAATATTTTCCTGTCAGGCCTGAGTCACAAACAACAAATTGGTAACCTTTCTCAAATGGACCTATTTTTGCTGCAACCTTCTCTAAAACTGGGTTTGTAATTTCTCTGTTTAAAATTCCTACAACTAAGTCTGGACCTTGAAGGAAGTGACCCGTTTAAGGTCACCCGGGTCACTCTCGACCTCCTCTAGCCTTCCATTCAATGAAGAGTCGATGACGCAGTAGAGAATGCACACAAACTAGTTTATTCACAAGATACACTGCAGTGGAGTCCAATGAGACCAGCCTCTGCTGATGGCTGACGAGAGACTGACTGTAACAAGCATAAAGATACATTAAGTAGGTTGCAGAGCCCATGAAGACCCGCCTATCATGGAAAAACACTGGTAGCTGTCGCAATACAATGAGGGTACAGAGCATAAGTTTCGATTCCACAGCCTGGCACAAGCTATCTACTGCTCAAGGTCGTCTAGCTTATCCTCCCCACCAGACAGGTGGGAGAAGGCCCCGATGTAGCAGTAGAAGAATGCACTAATGAGCAAACCTTAACATTGGAGAAACAAAACTTACCAAGGACCATTTCTCGTAACTGAGCAAGTAGCAGTTTCGATTATACTGTAAAATGGCTTGGAAAACAAAATGGCGGTACACAAGTCAAAAGAACAAATATAGTGCCGGCATCCACTGGCTGCATTTTCACACAGTATGCCTAATAATGTATTAGCTATATCAATGCTAACACTATTAGGAGTAAAATACGAATAATATAGTAGTTTTTTGATTCAATTCTAACAGACCCTCCTTTTAGCATGATATGCTAATAACATTCATCTTTATTAATGCCATCAGGTAAGGGTCTTCACAATTCTAAACAAAGGAATATATATGTATATATATAAGCGCTGACAAACAAAAGAAAGAAACAAACTTTATACTTTGTCAACAAAAGGAACTTCAGGAATGGACTCTACAATGGATGTTGAGGAACGAAAAACCCCATCGTCCAATTGCATTAGATGATCAACATCCTGTTGGAGCATTATCTTTGTATTGGTGTCATGAATCGAAATTCTCTTAGGAGATAAATAGGTAGTGCAATAGGAGCAGCATAAGGGAAGGCACTGAATCAGAATGCAACAGCAGATCAGGAGGACTACCAAATATATTATTTTCTCTAAAATCCAACCCCAACCACCAAACAAGGACCAGCTCCAATTACCACTTTTCATGCCTTGAACGTTTTCCATAATATCTAAAATATGCTTAGTAATATTTTTCTCCATATTAGTGATACCGACTACACACTGGTCTCCTATTACTGAGCATGCACCACCATTCTTGGCTAAAATAAAATCAACTGCATATCTAGTTTGTTCAGAATAAATTCTCATGCTCTCTAATTGAATGGTGATGTCGCGTAATGCTGCCACTGTAGTATTTGACAATATTTGTAATTTACAGCCGAAATATTCCCTAGCCTTTTCAGTCCTACTCGTAGCCATTCCTCCTAACGTGAAAATGGCAGACAGAATATAACCAAAAGTAATACCATTACTATAACTGTTTATTTCTATTTCTGTTACTTCTTCGCAAAATTCTTTCGTAAGTGTTCTCTTTACCCACTTTATTTAGCTGTGAGTATATTTGCAAGGGACCCCCAAAGACAGCAGCATCCCAAGAGCTACATCATTGGTGTCATTATGAACATTTGAGTACGTTCCATTTGTGAGAAAAAAGAATCCGGGGTGAGCATATACTGGCCTGTCATAATTCACAGCTGCATAGCGAGAATTACCTGTAATGGTGTCAGAACCCTTCACACTTTTCAAAGGGAAAGTCTGTTTAGATATAATCACTCCGGAACAATTGATATATAAAATAGTATCAGTACTATTTATAATGGGGCAGCAAGCAGGGTAATAACCAACTTTCCGGGGGACTATCACTTCTTGATAATGCCAACCCACCAATGTAATATTTTGTTCTTCAAAATAAAAATTATCACAGTACGTATTATTGTCACAACCGGGGTACCCTATTCCAGTGGGTTGACGATGGTACAAGCATGGTCCTGGGTAGCCAAAACCAAATTCCCCTTTTATCTCAATAAAATGTATTGGCTTAGAATATGTGTAATTTATCAAAGACAGAGGATAAGCAGTTCATAGGCTAGTTACAGAGTCAGTGGGATAACAAGCAACACCTTTACCAAAAAATCACTTATGGGTATCTAAGAAAACATTATTAGAAAGCATTCTTTTTCGTCTTGGTGGGAAAGAGATATCATTGCCAGGAATAGGTGAATTACTTGCAGTTTCTAACGTCCAAAGGACCCCACAAAGGATAATCAACAGAATAGCAAACAAAAGGAATTGCATTCTTCAATGCCTTACCCATAATAGTCGGGGCAAAACCACAAATTCTAATGGCTGTTCTACATCCATCATTGGCCTACCAAAAAGATACATGATAGCTTTATACAACTACAGATGAGAAATTCCAGAGAAAGGCCACTGAATGGAACCTACAGTGGAAAGGACACAAAAATAAGACCAAAAACAATAAAAAGAAATATTTCAGTGTCCGTTATAAGCCTCCCTGGCAGGCTTCTATTGTTCAATCCTCGTTGGTGCTATGAAGCGCTGGTTGGTGGAGCCGCACTGTTGCGGCTCATCTGCGAATGTTCACGAATCCTCAGGATAGGGCACTCTCCCCCCAGGGAAAACACCCTCAACTTATCCTGTCCAGCATCACTGACAGTACACCAATTATCCTGGTCCTAACTGAGAGGAGAATACAATCAAGGGAACATTCTACTAATCTTCTCCATAAAGTCCATCCCTGCTACACTCACTGATCCTTTGGTGCACTATCCTTCCGTCGAGGACGCAAATGGTACCTTTTTACTCCAGGCACTGTTTCATCCTGCAAAAGAATTTGAAATTCAGGTGTCGGAGAGCGAGGCTCACGTTCCTGTCGATCAGATGAGGAGGAACCTTGAACAGCCTTAATTTCTGGAGGAACTGCCTCATTCAAATTTGCCTCACTCGCGTCTTCAGTGTTCGCCCAAGTCAACTGAGCATCAGAAAAAGGCACAAAGCAGGGAACGTGTTCAGTTTCATGGTCCCCTATTCCCTCCTTCACCCAACGATCATAAGGAAGGGGAAGCGGAACCCGTCGGCAGTGTGTGGAGTGAATCCAATGTTTCCGACCTTCCACTCGCACTGCCGTCCTTGTTGCAATGAGGACCAAAAAGGGTCCCTTCCACCGGGGCTCCAAACAATCCTTCCGCTGAAAGGTTTTCACCAAAACAAAATCGCCCGGCTGTATGAGGTGCCCGGGTCCTTCTGGTACTGGAGGCAACGCCTCATGTATCTGTTGATGAATAGAACGTAAACTTTTTGTAAGATCATACAAATAGTCCACTAACAAAGGATAATCTATCTCGGAATACTTTTTAGGCCTAGGGACGCCCCACACATTCGCAGGACGGCCAAAGACCACTTCATATGGGGATAGCCCTGTTCTCGAGTGCGCAATCATTCTGGTGGACAATAAAGCAAGGGGTAACGCATCTGGCCATTGCAACCCAGTACTTTCCTTTATCTTAGCCATCTTCAGCTTAAGGGTACTGTTGTACTTCTCAACTAGGCCCGCTGACTGAGGATGATTTGCTGCATGAAATTTCTGTTTAATGTGCAGACCTTCACACACCAATTGAATCAATTTAGCGTTGAAGTGGCTGCCATTGTCACTCCAAATCAAACGGGGCAAACCATAGCGCGGGAAGAACTCTTTTATAAGAGCCTTCGCAGTGGCCATGGCTATATTTTCTTTTGTTGGATAAGCCTCAACCCATTTGCTAAATGCACAAACCACTACTAACACATATTTCAAATTATTAACCCGTTGCATCTCTATATAATCCATCTGAAGTACCTCAAAGGGAAAAGATGGTGGTGCAAAATTACCAGAGGGAGTAAGGGTGCCTTTTCCGGGATTGTGCTTCATACATACAATACAATGTTTCACTAAATGTACGGCAACTTTTGAAATATTATCATTTTGCCATACAGGATCTAATAATTTACAAATTCCTTTGGCGCTAACATGAGCTGGACCATGTGCCATCGTAACTACAGGGAAAACATATGCATTAGGTAACATCCATCTCTGCCTCTCACTCTTGTCAGTACAGCACCCTTCTTCATCTAACCGCCCTGTACTCTCCTGCCACACGGCCAACTCCTCAAGTGTCGCCTCAGACTGTATTTCCTTGACACTGTCCAGTGTATTTTCAAACATGGTAACATCCGGTACCCATCTAGCAGGTCCGGCCACAAACATTTTCGTCATTTTTAATCTAGCGGTCTCTTTTGCTGTTTGATCTGCAAAGGCATTTCCCCTCCCTACATTATCAGTGACTGCTTTATGAGCACTACATTTTACTATTGCCAATCATTTAGGAAGGGTCAAAGCTGTCAAAAGTCAAACGGACCATGTTGAATTTTGGTCCCATGTGAAGTCAAAAATGCTCTCTCTGCCCAGAGGCGTCCAGAATTATGGACCACCCCGAAGGCATACTGACTGTCAGTATAAATATTGACAGTCAGTCCTTCACTTAATTCACATGCTCGCAAAAGCGCCATCAACTCCGCAGCTTGAGCAGATTGGTAAGGAACGCGCAATGTCTCAACTATAGTGCGTAGCGTAGTAACAGCATACGCCGCTGTAGTGGTGCCATCTGATAATTTAAAACAAGAGCCATCGACATATAGTTCCCTTTGTGGGTCAGATAAGGGAACATCAGTCAAATCTACCCGTCCTTTCGTTTCTTCTTCAGAATGAAACAAACAATTATGGACATCTTGGTCTCTTTCATCTGAAGGGAGGGGTAGTAACGTGGCTGGATTCAGACTAGCACATCGTTTGATGATAATGTGGGGTGCAAATAATGTCAACTGATATCCAGTAAGACGAGCACTGGTGAGGTGCTGCGTTTTTGTCTTATTTAACAGTACATCCACAGCATGGGGTACCATTACTGTGAGATCATGATTAAGAACGAGCCCTGCCGACTGTTGTATAGAAACCGCAGCAGCCGCCGTGGCTCTTAAACAACTCGGGAGAGCTCTGGCGACAGGATCAAGCGTAGCAGAAAAATAAGCACACGGCCTCTGCTTACCACCAAAAGCTTGTGTTAACACCGAAAGCGCACACCCAGTTGTCTCATGTAAGTACAGCACGAAAGGCTTCTGGTAGTCAGGTGTACCAAGCACAGGTGCAGAGCAAAGCGCAATCTTTAATTGTTCAAAAGCATGCTGGCATTCATGCGTCCAAAGCAAGGGTTCATGCACATCCTTTGTTATCAAGCGAAGCAAAGGCTGTACTAGTAAAGAATAAGCAGGAATCCAGTGACGACAGTACGAAGTGACGCCAATAAAAGCACGCACATCCCTCTGCGTCACAGGGACAGGCATCTTAACTATGTCATCAATTCGCTCTGGTGTCAGCCTCCGACCCTCCTTCGACAGCAGGTGACCTAAATAGGTGACCTGCTGTTGACAATATTGGAATTTAGAAAGGGACACTTTATGCCCTTTATCCGCCAAATGCTTCAATAATTGAACCGTAGCATCCCGACAACCCTCTTCAGTATCGGAGGCGATCAGGTCATCCACATATTGCAACAATACGTTACCTGCGGGAAGAGAGAGAGAGTCCAAATGACTTTTTAAAGCTTGACTATAAATACTAGGACTTTCAGCATACCCTTGAGGAGCCCGACAGAATTGGAAACTCCTTCCAGCTAAGGCAAAACCGAAAAGGTGTCTACTGTCGAGGTGAATAGGAATGCTAAAGAAAGCATTCTTTAAATCAATCACAGAGAAGAACTGAGCTGTGGCAGGAATCATCGTTAAAAGGACAGTGATATCTGGCACCACTGGGAACTGAGGAACAACTATTTTATTGACCTCTCGGAGGTCAATCACAAAGCGATAGACATCAGGATGTGAATCCGGAGAATCTAACGGTGCCTTCTTAAGAATAGGAAGTATAGGGCTATTACACATATTTCCCGCTGTCTCCTCAACAACCCCTGATTTAATCAGGTCCTGTATAATCTGCATCAAAGCCTGTTCCCCTGCCTGTGATATCTTATACTGGGGAATACGAGGGAGCACAGCATTCTCCTTAACCTTTATGGAAACTGGTGGTATTTGTAACAACCCTACATCTGTATCCCCCGTAGCCCACAATGAGGATGGCACTTCTTTAAATTCAGCAGGAAGGGGGGGCATCTTTTGCCAAACACTGCTTCGCTTTGGCCACATTAGGTCCAATAGTCATATAAACACCGTCTGGGGAACAAGAAATTGTAGCATGCAACCTTTTTAACAAATCCAATCCCATTAAATTCTCACCACAATTAGCAGTCAACAAAAATGGAGAGTCCACAGTAAAAGGACCCAACGTTAAAGCAAGAGGAGTGGAAATGGGGCTCACAACCGGCACGCCTGTAAAGCCTACCGAAACATTATTACGGCCAGACAGAGTTGCCCGAGGGACCAGTTTATGTGAAACAGAGCTATTCATCGCACCTGTATCCACCAAAAATTTCTGTGCGGAACCATGCAAATCTGCTGTGACATAAGGACCACACTGATCTACAGGAATTTGGACTGGTCCCTTTCCCTGTCCTTGGCTATCCTAACCATAAGACATCCCTGTAGCAGCATCCATAGCATAATCATCATGATAGTATTGTCGTCCCCGGGGATCATCAAAATAATATGAGTCAGAGCGATCCCCTGAATACGAACCACCCTGCACCTCCTCCCTATTAGCCTCATAACGGCCCCTTCCTTGCGAACCTCGCCCTCCAGGAACCGCAAGTTTTTGTAACAAATCTGGGCACTCACTCCGCCAGTGTCCCTCCTTTTTACAGTATGCACACTGATTTAACCCCAAAGGTGTACCACCTCTACCGACACCCCGGCCCCTTTGAGTTGGACCACTACCACGTCCCCTTCCAGCCCCTCTATCAACTTGCTGCAACAATACTTTTGTTTTCAAATCCTTGCTCTTCTTCTCTACCATGTCCTTTTCTTCATTTTCACGATGCTCGTAATACTGAGCCATACTCAATATCACCGAAGGGTAGGAGGTAGTCCAAGTACTCTCTGAAGCCTGTAACCGGGCTGCTATCTCTGGAAGCAAATTTGTAACGAACCTATTAACAAACAGACGAACACCCCCTTCAACTGACAAATCCTGTCCACTAAAATGTAAGAAAACCCCTTCAAACCTTGTTAAGAAATCAGACACACTCTCCTCTTTCTTCTGTCTACATGCTGTTAGCTTATCCCAATCGACCCGTTGAGGTGGAATAAGGGAATGCATATAAGTAATAATACGATTCGGCAATGCCAGGATCTCAGCCCTAGGTTTTTCACTGGGCTTCCATTCTGCATCCCATACTTTAATCTCATCCCACGTACCACCTAACTCCACCCTATGGTCTTGAGTATGCAGTTGTCTCCATATGTCCACCGGCACCAGCAGCCCAAAGAAAATCTCTATATCCGCAAGAGTCATAGCTGATGAGGAGGCTGCCTCTGTCAACTCCTTATAGTATGCCGTGGGATTCTTTCTTGGATCTGGTAACTGACTTTTAAGGGCCAATACCTCACTTCTTTTCCATGGGGTATAAACCCACTGTTCCTGAAAACGAGCCGCCACCCTTTGTTGAACCACCTAATTTCTTTGATTCCGCTGCTCTGGAATCTCGGGATGAAAAATAGGATGCACTTCCCTCATCGGAAACTGGGATACACTAACCGGAGTACGATGCTGTAATCTTTCTCGATAGCCAAGCAACGTCCCAACATTTCCAAGAACCTCCGTGGGGGCCATACCAGCTGAATATACGCGGTCTCGAATGCCATAAATTATTTGAGGGGCTGTGCCCACAATACACTGTTCCCACAAACTAATCAATGTAGCTGACATGTGCTGAAGGGCATGCTGCTGTACAAACGGATCAAAATCTTTCATTACACTCCATATATCTTCCACGCTATAAATCGGACTCCGAACCCACTGCGCTGCCTGATGTGCAACCATCCTTTTCTCTTCCTCACCTACATTTGATCTAGTCAATACCTGCTCCATTCGTTCTTGTATTGCCGCCCAATCCCCTCTATTTGGCCCCCTTACTGGTGTCTGAACACCACTTAATACAATAGGAGAAAACCCTGGGGAATACATAAGCGGTACAGACATAGGAGACAATTTCACCAGTGCCTGCGTAGTAGGAGTAAGAGAAGGAGAGGAAACAGAGGCAGACAACAGATGTCGCGGGGGTGTCCGCAGTCACCACATTCACTATTGGTAGAACAGAAGGAGAGGCAGACGAGACTGGAGCCGAAGCTGTCGAACTCACAGGGAGACTTAAAGGAAATGAAGGAACATTTGAAGGCGGGGACGTCGGAATATCGGGATATACTCTCTGTGGGACATACGGAGGTGGAGGACGTGTTTCCAGGAGTTCCTACACAAAAGTATCCCCTTCCTCTCTGACCACATAAGACTTATCGCACTGTAATCGAAATTTCCTATCGGCACACTCAATACCTTTCTCTGTTTGTTCTCTATCATAAGCTACAGCTTTCTGCACCACTGTCTGCATTGCCTTCTTCCTAGATGCCTTCTCGGCCCGTATGCGCCTCTGTTTAGCTTCTTTCTGCCATACTTGCAAAGTATCAAACATCGACTGCCTACTTCTTCTAGCAAATAATTTGTCTTGCAAATAATTCAATTTCTGTTCATCGAAAGTACCATCAAGTGGCCACTGAAGCTCAGCATTGTCTCTCGTATATTTGTGCCACAATGTACGAAACATAATAGGGCCAATGCCATGCTTCACATACATCTCAAAACCCGGAGTGCCTTCCGGAGGCGCAGGCTGCCGTTCCTCCAGTCTGTTCTCCGCAGAGCATCTTCGACACCCAAAACACCACAATTTCCTCCAACAAGACATCCTAGCATCAGACACTTTCACTCATCACTCAATCAACACGTTCACTCGCAACGCAAACAAAGAGCTCTTCAAGAAGCAGTCCTCAGACTGCACCAAAACAAGATAGGCTCTAGCCCCAGGCCTTTTCAAGAATAAACCAAATTACCAGGTGGCCTAGCGGAACGTTCAAAACGCACCTATCACAAGGGTCCGCATACCTACCAAGTTAATCAAGACGGCGCCGCACTTACCAAAACTCACCTGGTGCACACAGGTCAGACAAAATTATTCTCCACTGCCGACTCTTCAGACCAAAACAGTCAGATCCAAGGGTTTCACCTTCTCAGGACCCCAGCCGAGGTGACCACTAGACGAGGAGCCGCCCGATCAGACAGGCGGGCAGCTGCGAGAACGAGGCTCAATCGTGTGGGGTACCCCGATCCGCCCATCCGACCAGACGAAACCCCAACCTCTACAACCCGTCTACGGGTGAGATGGGTCATCTGGTGGGGTCCCTGTTCGGGCGCCACCTGAAGGAAGTGACCCGTTTAGCGTCACCCGGGTCACTCTCGACCTCCTCTAGCCTTCCATTCAATGAAGAGTCGATGACGCAGTAGAGAATGCAAGCAAACTAGTTTATTCACAAGATACACTGCAGTGGAGTCCAATCAGACCAGCCTCTGCTGATGGCTGACGAGAGACTGACTCTAACAAGCATAAAGATACGTTAAGTAGGTTGCAGAGCCCACGAAGACCAGCCTATCATGCAAAAACACTGGTAGCTGTCGCAATACAATGAGGGTACAGAGCATAAGTTTCAATTCCACAGCCTGGCACAAGCTATCTACTGCTCAAGGTCGTCTAGCTTATCCTCCCCACCAGACAGGTGGGAGAAGGCCTCGATGTAGCAGTAGAAGAATGCACTAATGAGCAAACCTTAACATTGGAGAAACAAAACTTACCAAGGACCATTTCTCGTAACTGAGCAAGTAGCAGTTTCGATTATACTGTAAAATGGCGTCTTGGAAAACAAAATGGTGGTACACAAGTCAACCGAACAAATATAGTGCTGGCATCCACTGGCTGCATTTTCACACAGTATGCCTAATAATGTATTAGCTATATCAATGCTAACACTATTAGGAGTAAAATACGAATAATATAGTAGTTTGTCGATTCAATTCTAACAACCTTCCACTGTTTTCACAATGGACTTGGTAATTTCAGAATTGTTAGGGCTAAAACTCTCATTTTCAAATACAGCAACCTGTTGAAATGGGTTCTGATTTTGTTTCTGGAAAAATTCACACTTGCTCTGGACAACTGATTTAAATTAATTTGAGCATTTTCCATATTTTGTGGGACCATCTGGGCTTGAAAAACTCCTATCATTGGTACCTGTTTCTGAACTGATATTTGCATTTGCTGAGCTTGCACATTTTGCACATGCATTTCTCTCTGTGTTTGCGCATTTCCATTTGCTGCGTCTAGTTTAAATTTACATTTCTTCTTCCAAAGCTCAAATCTGTTACAAAGATGGCAAAAGGACACTTTTTCCAACACTGTGACATCCATACCTGAATTTGCACAAACCAAAACACCTCTACCTCTAGCCTGTGTAACACCAGATTTTGCTTGAGCACCTTTAATTTCTGCTTGTGAAACAACACCTTGTAACTCACTTCCATTCACTGCAAACAACTGATTCTGAAAACGTTTCTGAGCAAACCCCCTCTGAACCATCATAGGTTTTTCCTCAAACTCTTTCTGCTTCATTCCTTGTCCAGCAGTATAGAACCCTTCATCCTTCAGAATCCCATCTATCAGCTTTCTTTGCAAACAAACCAATATTTGCTGTACGTGCACACTGATCTGATCAGAGAACATTAATCCAATAACCAACTGAGTCACAAAGAATCTCATGCCACAGGCATCAGGACATTCTCTCCCTCTGTGTTGCTGAAACTCCAGACACACACTTTCATAAAACTCATGAACCAATTCTTTTAGCTCTTGTGTGGTTCTTTTAATCTGTACCCAATTAACATCTTTTGCTGGCACTCTGCCCTTCAGAAAAGTAATCATTACTTCGTTTCTTCTCCATAACAACAGAAAATGGTGATGCACTCATGCACATATTTTTCATTGTCTCCTCATCTGACCCTTGCACAACAACTTTAGATTCAAACCACAGTTCAGTCTGCATGGCAGTGTCAAAGAACATTTTCAAATTAATACCCAACTCCTTTGAAATTTCAACAAATCCATCAACTTGTGGGTACCACAGCATAGGCTTGTCTCACAACTTTGGGAATGTGTTCAGAAATGCTGCAAGTTCACTTTTATTCCGTGGCACATGAACATGCACTTCTCCCACCATTTCTCTCAATGAGTAAGCATAAGCTTCTCCCTCATCCTGTTTATTATTTTCCTCGACAAGGTCTGGTGGTTTCTTTTTCTTATCCAGTTTCCTTGCTAGGTCTGGTGGTTTCTTTTTCTTCTCATGTTTTCTTGCCCACTTGTCTCCTAATTTCTCAAACCCATTGCATTTGAAAATATATTTCACCACTTCTGCAATGTGCAATTGCATTTCTGAAGAACTCATGGTCTTATTTGCTTCATCATCCATATGTACCCTGAATCTTTTCTGAAATGGAAAACTTCCTGAAACATCAATTTCATATTTGTGAGCGAAATCAATCAGTCTATCATGTGTATTTACTGCACATGTAGTTTCCTTACTCAGGGAAATTAATTATTTTTCCTGACACTGGTTCACACTTTCATGACTTAAACAGCAGGGACTGTTAATTTCTTCATGTTCAAATTTTAAATTTGAAACATTAAGCTGTCTCTCTTTTTCGGGGTCTGGGTTAATTTGTTCCCCCATGCTGTCTATCTTTTTAATCACTGCTGCTTCCTCAAAGCAAGTTTGAAAAATCCCATCTCCAAATATATTCATTTTATCCTGCGCTTTGGGTGTTGTAAAGACCATTTTTCCCCCACCTTTCAATGCTTGGACTATCTGGGGTAGTTTCTGTTCAATAATCTGTGAATTCTGAGTTTCTGAAATAAACCCCAATGTAATTACTCCTTCTGCAGCTCCTTGAACTTTTTGAGTAGGAACCATATTAATTAGGACAGTCACAATTTCTCTAGGCACTGCCTGTGCATCTGCAGCTTGTATTATTTGTACTGAATCAGTCACAATTGAAGCAGTAATACCTGGAGGTATCACTGTCAGTGCTAAATCAACAGGTGGTAGGTCAATTTGAAATGTCTGCACAGTTTTCTCAATCTGTAGTTCTCTCTGTTCAACAGAAGCAGTAGCCACTGTAGCACTTGCTGGTACACTATTATCAGTATTTTTAGTGGGGACAAAATAAAGTGGCGGACACTCAGTTAACAATGCATCCAATATTTCATCCCCATAATCATTATTCATTTGAAGCTTTTTGTTATCATTAATTCCCTTCTCCTGTATCTGGTGCTTTACCTTTTTATCCTCACTTTCTTTGTCTCTTGCTGTCTTTTCCCACATGCTTAAAGCTTCAAACTGTGCAGCTCTAGATGGTGTCTTTATTTCACATAACACTTCCCTTAATTTGTCAATAATTTGCAATTCAAAAGTACCATCTTTTGGAAATCTCAAAGGACCCTCTTTTTTAGTAATCTTGCACCATTGGTGAACCCACATACATGAATTTTGTCCCACATTGGTAGACATAAAATGCGCAAGTGTTCCCTCAGGACCATCACCAATTAAAAACACATTTTTCACATTACCTCCCAACAGTTTCTTAAAACCTTTAAACAATTTCATTTCTGCAATAGTTGAATGCAATGTATTTTCTCCAATCCTGTCACAGTTGACAATTTCAGTCAGTTTAACTCCTACTACTGACCCTCCCTTTATAAAATTACACAGCAATGTATTTTCTTACCAAATTTTTGTTAGAAACAACATAAAACAATGCTACCTTGTCTGCTCCACTAAATAAAGAGATAGTCTTCACTTTTCAAAGAGAAATTCTTTCACTTCAAGTAAAACAACGACCAGCGCTATTTTACACCCAAACCAGCTACAGGCGGACTTGGTACTCCTCTAGGGATAAGGCAAAAATTTCACAAGAGGACTTTATTTAAAGAGGTCTTGTTACTCCCCTGGGGATAAGGCAAGAGTTTCAGAAGTGGACCCTTCACTATTTCTGACACTCTACTCACATACGAAATTTTCCCTAAATATAACACCTACAGCCTTCCGCCGTACAGTATTATAACAACAGACAAAGTACTTCTGCAGTGTGATTACTTTATCCACACTCTTCTTCTGCCTATTTCAGGCTAAATTTCCATCAGGTAGCTCTGTACCTGTACTTCTAGACAACATAGAACAGGACACTAACTTTTCATGTTAGAAACATAAAATCAATAATTCTGTCCTATGAAATTACCAATTTAATCAATAAAACCATCAAGTAAAAATGAGCTAAATTGTCATCAACAGTCAAAACCCTTACTATTTTTTCAACACTACTAAAAATTCCTTCTTGCACATTAACAACATTTAACAACTCTACTGATACTCACACCACGCCAGCAATCTCCTTCTTGCATTACCTTCCAGTATCGCCTTGCCAGTCTTCAAGTTCTGAGCAATGAAATCAAGACTTTTTGAGGATCTGGACATTTATCTAACTTGGGCAATTATTTTGTAGCGCTATTTAGGCATTAAACTAAACTATGCTCCTTTTGGTGATGGTGTTTAACCTTAACTCTGCAACCAAACTGATGGAGCGGTAATTTCACGGTAATTTCTCAATGCAAAACATCATTACCTCTTGTTTACCGCTTAAAGGGGAT
This sequence comes from Calotriton arnoldi, assembly GCA_963921515.1. Classification (NCBI taxonomy): domain Eukaryota; kingdom Metazoa; phylum Chordata; class Amphibia; order Caudata; family Salamandridae; genus Calotriton; species Calotriton arnoldi. Next base: position 4,498,921 of record CAWUFW010000340.1, read on the forward strand.
GGACCTTTGCCACCGTGTATCTCCAATTAGGAGACTTTGCATAAACATGAAAAAATCAAATACAAATAATATTTAAGGCAATAATGAGAGTTGTGAGTAGTTTTAAAGGGTTTTATTTTCTAATCAAAAGTCAAAATTCTCTGACTCTTTATTCATTAGTCAAATATCAATCAGGTTACAGAATTGAAAAATATAAAAAAATAGAATTAATACAGAACATATTATAGATTGCATACAAAGCACTCCATAAAGGAAGAAAAACCTATTTCTATGTCAGTCAGAACTCTTAAAGAGTTTTAAGAAAATATAATTTTAGAGTGAGTTTTGCAAGGTTAATCAATAATTAATAATTAGCAAAAAATCTCCCATAAAGAGAAATAAAATGCATAGGACAAAATAAGTCTTTGCAAAGCCAGTTAGTCAAAGCATAAAACTTACAGTTTTTAGCATCTAAACCTGTCCTGTTCTCTCAGCTGATTCTCTCTGGCTTCGCGCTGTTCATCTCTGCCTCTCTGTGTCTGACACAGAAGCTGCTCATGAATGTGCCCCTCCTTTCTCTCTCTTCGCAGAACTTTTAAAAAACTGTGTGTTCTGCCTCGCGTCCTGCTAAACAAAATTAGCAAAAAGCCAACACCTCTCAGCTAGCAACCAATATTTCTAACAAAAATACACGTGACTTGGTCTTCGTAGCTTGTCCAATTGGAGCTTCAGAACACATCGACACCCCATGGGCTGACTGGACCGTCATCAATCAGGCGAGTTCTTGTAACACATTTGAGTCTTGTGCTAAATGATTTCATCCTAACATCCTAAAAAAACAATTACATTTTCTGCAACAAAAAGTATTAATTATGCGAAAACAGAGAATACATATTATAAGAAAAATGTGTGCTTTGCAGTTTTTCACTCCACGTTACGTTATGAAGTGAATAAAGCATTGTCTAAACAAACTGCATGGAGATAAAAGTATGCAACAAGCGAAGGTCTTTTCATGAAGAGACGGAAACAGGAGGCGTAAGAAAGGTCTTTCATGAGACGGGAGGAACATGGAGCAAAGCATTCCTTTCTTATCTCAAGGCCGAAAGCCGCAGTGAGCTGAGCCTATCAAAGCAAATTCAGCCTTTCTACACTGTAAAATGTGTGTTAATTCAGCACAAATGTATGCTACTTTGAAAGTTTAAAACACATTTTATAACTTAAATGCACATTCTATAGTGAGGTCAAATCTAAACTAAACACACTTAAACCATGAATTAAATAAATGAGCATGGTTTTACATGATTCATTAGCAGGCCTCATTCATGTTTTCACTTGCACCAAAACTCTGCGTGCCATTTTTTTTTAAATGCAGTTTGTCTGAAACTTAAAGCAGCTTTTAGTCATATAGTAATACATAAATCTTATAGGTGAAATCTGGGCTCCATCAGCTTGAAGAGCGAAGCAAGTAGTTTACCCATGCACAACTGTGACTCTGCCATGTGACTGGGAGTCTGTGTTTTAAATTGTAACTATCTGTCACAGTGTTCACCTTTGCATTTGTTTACTGCACCACAGCCTTATTTTTTGTATATTGCTACCTTCAAATTTCATATTCAAGAAATTTTAAAATATCATTATTTCTTGTACATTTGGCCTTTATTTTCATTATTTACAATATTATTAATCATTCATCCAACTCAGGGTACAACATTTTTGGCAAGATGAGTTGAGAGCAAACCATACTGGACACCTTGTTCACTACTCCTTTGCTGTTACCTTCGTGACTTAACTCTTATGCACGCATGGCTCTCAAATTCCGTTGACTCTAGTTTTTAAAGCTGTGCTGAAACAAGTCTCTCTTGGACCTCCACATTGTTTTATGCAGATGTTTTTGATTGGCTCTCAAGTTATGGAACTTTTACAACTGCAAATGGACACCAGAACAAGACCAGTCTCCTGACAATTCTATGAGCTCTAACACGATAAAGATGCAGTGCCATTGAGTTAATACATTTTTACCATGGTACATCAGTTACCTGAGCAAATTTTGTACATGTCACCTTTTCTGCAGAATATTATAATTCATGTGAAATTCATGTAAATGAAAAAAAAAGCACGTATTTTAAGTTGATGCAATGCAAGATTAAGAGTAGTCTTCTACTCTGCTTAGAATAAAAAGACGCCCCTAATGAGAGAATTCAGAAAATATGAAAGAACCTCCATCTGAGGAGTCAAGCTATGTGAGCATAAACAAACTATTTCTCTTGTGTGCCTTCTCTGATATCACTATCCGCTCCTCCCTTTTCGCCATCTGCTGAGCACACTCTTGAACGTGTTCAGCACTGTCAAAGGGAAAGGAGACTGGTGGGTTCAACATAGCTCTCACAGCAACATTCGGATCTGCAGTTTAATGGTGACTTGAGTTTCACTGGATCCAAATTCCTTCCCTCCAGAGCTTTTGAAAACTGTTTCCAATTACAAATCCTCTGAACCTTTTTGTCCTCATATTCCAACTTCAGAGTGTCCAGCTCAGATGACGCCAAACTATGAGAAGATTCACGTCTTCCAGGATGGTGCAGGTGAAAAGGTTCCCAGAGGCAGGCTATCATTTGCTACCTCTTGCTCTGGTGCTCTTTGCGCTTCAACCAGATCATTATAGTCTCCTCAGGGGTTGTCTATACTTGGCAACCCTCTTCCCAGACCCTCTGGTCTTTTTCAGAATCTCGCTTTTTTGGATTGATGGTTCATCTTGATCCCAACTCTTCATGCATATAGTCTTCATATCAACAGCGAAAATAAGTAGGACAGAGACAATTCCACCTCTATGTTCCCAAAAATCAGGGTGAAACATTTGATCAAAAATGAAAGAAAACAAAAGCATGACAATCAATCAATCAATCAATCAGGTCACTTATAAAGCGCACTACATACCCGCGAGGGTCTCAAGGCGCTGAACATATATAATTTCCTAATGAAATATTAAAACAAATGTTTCCCTCCAAGTCGAGAAAGGAAATTTTATTTCTCAATTGTTAAAGGTGTATAGTAACTGTTGGATGAGGTCCTATCCCACATGTCAGAAATTAGAATATTAATTTAGTGATGGAGTAATCTGGGAGCGAGTACTCGTGCAAATTTAAAAAATAAAGTCTGGCTAGGTCACTACACAGTCCATTGTGAAGTTAAGTCACAATATGTCGTCAGTTGCCCAGAGTAATGCATGCACAGTTCAAACCATACCAAGCAACATTAACTTTAGAAAAAGAAAACACAATAAAAGTCTCAAAACACTTTGGAAAAAATCAATGGATTTTTAAAGTTTAGAGGTAAAAAAGCACCTAGAAATGGCAAAGGACCAATCACCCCTCTGCGTTCGAATGATTATCACTCACAATTAAGCTGAGTGCAGCTCTAAGCACAGCACGTGGTCATGTTGATAAACATCATACAGTCTGGACTCAGCAATGTTCTAACATGGTTTGGGGGTGCCACCTGCCCCTGTGACCAGGCAGTGACTGCTTGACCCCCAGAACGGCCGTCGAACAGCAGTTGTGCACTGAGCCCCGAGAGAGCCTTTGCCTCGCTAGGTGAGCACTGCAGCAACTTCCCACGGACCAGACTGGAGGGAATACAAACTCAACAAAGTGTAAAAAGCAAGGCATGGGAAAGGAGCAATAATAGTAAAGCATTTGCAATGCAATAGGTCTCACATTTGAGAGACTTTGCGGTATTGACATTGTAAATGACAATGCCTTTTATTTGTCTGTTAGGAATACCTGCAAGTGGTGGGTATCGCTAGCAAATTTTCAAAACACATGAATAAAAGGCATTGTTATTTACAATGCCAATACCTCTAGCTCAAACTCTCGCAAATGCGAGACCTTTGTGGCACTCTCCCTTTAGCTGTAAATATGATAAGCTAAAGCGCGGTGTCGCAATTGCCTAAAAAGTAAAGAAATAGATAAAAATATTTTTACGATGTTTACAGCTAAAGCGTGAGTGCCGTGATTGTAACAAAAGTAAGCAAATAGAAAAAAAAATGGCGGCCACGCGCTTTTTTGTCTATTTGTTTACGTTTGTTACAATGGCGGCACCCGCGCTTAAGCTTTGAACATGTTAAGCTAAAGCATGGGTACCACGATTGCTTAAAAAGGAAAGAAATAGAAAAAAATGAATTTCTTTTCCTTATTTCTTTGCTTTTGAAGTAATCACGGTACTCGCGATTTAGCTTAAGCTGTTTAAAGCTGAAGTGCGGGTGATGGCAAATAAAAAAGCGGCCTCAGTTATTAAAACATTGGCGGTGGAGCCGCCCTACTCCCTCAGATGGGGCACTGGGAGGGCTGTGTTTGATGAGTTATAAAAAAAAAATAATGATCAAACACCCATGCATATTAAATTACGTGGACGCCGTTATCAAGCGGGCACCCTTGCAGGAAAAAACATTGCTTGCAGACTGTAGATACAACAGACCATGCAACAACACAAGTAAAAAGTCCAGTCCTCATGAGAAGTTACAAATGTAGACAAGGTGGTACTAAGGAGGGACTACTAAGCTTATTCATGAATCAAAAGCAACCATTTAGAAAGGACAGTAACAGGAGCCAATTGAAAAGATGGTCGGAAAATGGGCGGAGGTTCAAGCCCATACCTGAATACAGCATGCCCCGCCCAGGCTCGATGTATAAACACAAGCAGACAGTCTCAAAAATAGAAAGGCCAAAGGCCCGCTTTTAATCAGTCTTCACAAGCATTTAAAGAGACACACAGAGCAGCAGAGCCCAGTCCAGCACAAATGTACCAGTGTGACTAGTAAGGCCCTGTCTGCCTGAGTCTCTACGGAGAGCTGAGCATTGCATGCTTTTAAGCTATGTGCTGTTTAATAGCTACGAGCCCATATTATTATTCATTAGGCACATAAATCTAACCCTATCTCCCTCCTGCTAGTTTATAAATATCACACCTCCATAAAAACATGAAAACTTTTCAGAAACAAAAAGATTGTCTTTTATTTTGTTACAGCATGTAAGAAGTACTTATTCGAAGTACATGGTACGCCTTTTAGTCTGTTGCCTTTGTATATCAATATATCTCCTGCATAGTTATAGATTACCTCACACATTTACTTGCTGTGGACTCTTGAACAAAATGCATATGCGGTCATAACTTGCACCAGCAAGCTATCCAGCACCACATATATTGTAACAGCCCTGCCAAGTGCCACACATCACGCGTCACATGAATGCAAATCGTTAATTTTCTCACCTTCCTGCACTGCAACAATATTACACAATTTTGAGAGCTCCTGTGAGCTCACCAGCAGTTGTTCTTTGTAAATAACCCAGTGTTAAAAGGTTATTTGAAAGTAGGATGAGAAAGTTTCTGACAGTCAGCATTTAGCTGCTACCAGTGTCTACATCCCGGCTGCATGATAAGGGGTAGAAGAAAGTTTGACAGCTGTCATGGTGTGCAGTGTTTTACTAGGCAGATGGTTGGTGCTCTCTACTATGTGTAGAAACAGATAACTTTACATTCAACGGCACTGAGTAGCACTACCTCTGCAGGTAAGCATAGAGCTCTATGTTACGCGACAGGAGACTCTTACTGATTGCTTTTAATCCCAATTAGGTTTCATTCACAGTGTCACACATAAGGCACACAATGTCACACCTAAGCACACTTGAACTGTGGTAATGTCACACATAACCAATCTGGAAACTTGTCAGCTATGCAATTTAGTCTATTTTTATAAATTGGAATTACATTTTTATTGTGTTGTGTTTTCTACTTTTTGACTGGTTTGGTACTGATTAATTCTTAAGGGCCTTATTATGTCTGGCGGTCCATGGAAGGCCAGACTCACGGTGGGGGTCTCCTTACTCCCCTATTACGACTAGGGTGGTCGGGACACCCTGGGACCACCGCAACCGGTGCAACTGCTGTTCCCTGGTGGTTGTGCGGTGGTCCTGAAGCCGCAATATGCTTGGTGGGGCCGCTGGGGCCCCGCCAAGCATATTACGAGCTTCCTCACCGCCACACTTTTCATGGCAGTGCGATCGCCATGAAAAGTGTGACGGTGAGGACACAAACACAACTTGTGCCACTATGTGTGCATGCACACTAGTACCTGCACGGCATGGATTGCAGCAGTCCATACCGTGGAGGTACTGACTTTGACATTCCCATTGTGGTGCCTATTTCATAAGCACAGGCCTGGGAACACCAAAGAACCGCCCGCCAGACCAGGAGAAAACTCCTGATCTGGCAGACGGTTCCTACACGGGTTTGGCGGTGAGGAAGAGGGGCAGTCCTGCTCCTGCACCGCCAAACACGTAATAAGGCCATTACACATTTCTCCTAAGTCTTTCGCCTGTCTGCTCTGTACTACAGCTAATAAGGGTTGAGCTCAAGTTTAAATTATTGAAATATAACTGGACCGCGTACGGAAATATGAAATTATTACTTGGTGAGGACTAACTTTCCGCCCAAACTAATAATCCACATTCTCACAGTAATATTAAAAACAGTCATTTTGGAAAACATATTTTAGCAGAAGGGTATCAATTGGGTCAAAGTCTTTTTCCAAGTGGGCAATATCTGCCGGAAAATGCATTAAGCAGATGAGTAGTTTGAAGGGCATCAATTGGGTCATAGGGGCATATTTACAAGAAGTGACGCATCGCTGCCGCAACGCAGCAATGCGTCAAAAAAAATGCGCCGCCACTGCGGCAACACAAATTGTCACGATTGCACCATATCAACATCTTGGCGGACTGTGACGCAACGCTGCATCCTGCGTCAGAAGAACTGACGTAGGTGCTGCAAAACTGCTGCAAGTCAGCCTGATGCAACTGCTGAAAAAGTGACGTAAGTCAGATTTGCGTCACGAACTGCGAGGTTGTGTATTCCTTGTCTGGAGTGTGACAGGGGCTGGGGGATGCCAGGAGACAGGGTGAGTCAGCACAGGGCTGAATAGCAAGATCTACATGTAGATGGGTGGGAGGGTCGCACCTGGGCCCTGAATAGGACAGTGCCTTCCCTCCACAATGCTGGCTCCACCTCCTGTGGTGCGTCTGATGTCCCTGGCCTACTCACTGAAAGAAGGGACGGAGACTTGTCAACAAAGTGCTCCAGAACTGGTTTGGACTAGGCAAAGGCCTCTCTGCCTTCAGAGAACAAAGGAATTAGGGATATAAATATTGGGGCCCTGACCCCATGAATTGAGATCTCGCTGGAATCAAGGAACCTGCCAAGACGAAGAGCTGCCAGGAGGAGTACTGCCCCTTTGCTGTGTTGTTGCTTTGTTGGGTTGGCCTGCAGTTGCTGCTTCTGTCTTGGGCAGTGAAAGGACTGGACTGAACTTTCTACAAACTTGTGCTGAGTATCTCCAAGGGTCTGGAACCGAGCTGGCCTCCTGTTAAGAAGTCTCAGGGACTGCAAAGACTTCACAAGCCTCTGGGTACCGCTTCTGGAACGCTGTTTCAGTTGCCACAGAGGAAGGGAACTGCAACCGACTCCGTCAACCGAATCCATCCCTGGCCGGTGACCTGTTTGCACCGCCGACCGCATCGCCCCGCTTCGCATCGCAACCCTGGTCTCACCGTGGGCGACGTCCGACGCCGCCAACATCGAGCCGCTGCTTGCACCGTGACCTGTGGGCACCGCAGTTCGCATCGCATCGCTTCACTGAACCAACCGGACCCGACCGACGAGGTCGCTGCAACTGGCTCAAGAGTCAGTGACCGCACCGCATTTGGGGCACCGCTCGCACGTCTGCGACGCACCGCTCCGACTCGCACCGCTGTCCGACGCCAGCTCCCGCACTCCGGCTAGGTCGCCTGCATCGCAACCTGTCAGCACCGCATCGAGCATCGTCTCACCCTGCATCGCACGCCTTGGACTCACCGACTCCGTCTACACGACGCTCATCGAGCCGCTGCCTGCACCGCATCGAGGGACACCGCACCTTGCACCGCTCCGCCTTGCACTGCAACCGCGACGAACGCCGACCGGCTCGTACACTCCGTACCAGCCACAACGAGAAAGGTACTGTGACCGAGTCTGTTCACGACTCTGCTGGCCCGTATCGACGCGGTCGGCTGGAACTGTTAGACTCTGTGGTTTTCAGCATCACGGTAGGCTCGGACGGAGCTACCGACTCGTACGAACTTTGCTTTTGTGCTATTCCGGCAAAGAAGAAGTTACCGTATCAAGCATTCATTTTTAAAGTATAGTATTGTGGATTTTTGCCGTAATTGGTCTTGTCTTGAGTATATAAAATATTGGTTATTTTTCTAAACTGGTGTGGTGTCCGTTTGTAGTGCTTACACTGTATTACTGTTGGTTATGTTCAAATGCTTTACACACTGCCTCTAAATTAAGCCTGACTGCTCGTGCCAAGCTACCACGAGGGTGAGCAGGGGTTACTTCACGAGTGTAACACCCTTACCCTGACTAGGAAGGAGGGTCCCTACTTGGACAAAGGTGCAAGCCCTTGCCAACTAGAGATCCCATTTCTAACACACATGCAGAGACCCTGGCAAAGAGGAAGCGCAAATCGAGCTTCAGTCAAGAGGAGAATGAAATACTGGTCACTGAGGTGACCAATTATCAGCACCAGCTCTTCGTGAGTTCAAAATTGCCACTTGCCAAAAAGCAGGCGATATGGCAGACCATTGTCCAGAAAATAAACAGCACAGGACAAGCAAAGAGGACTATAGTCGACTGTAAAAAACGCTGGCACGACTGCAAGTGCAGAAAAAAAGAAAAGCTAGCCGCAAATCGTAAGGCAGCATTACAAACAGGAGGAGGTAGCCCAGCAGAACAGGAGGTTCTGGATGCCCTGGAGGAGCGGGTGGCAGCTGTTATCCCAGAGGAGTTGGTCACTGGAATATAGGGACAGTACACTGCAGCCTTAGAAAATCAAGAGCAGTCAACGGGTAAGTCACAATAAGTGCACATATATGAGTAATGGGTCATGGTGGTGATCTCAGCTAGAAATGTCCATGTGCCACAGTCTGTTGTGTGCATCTTGATGTACTGGGACGTGTCCCCAGTACCACCTATCCGTAATGGAAGTAAATCACATATGACAATCACTTTGATGGGGCAGATATACAATCACGTTGTCTCACACGAGCAATAAGTTGCATGAGGCACCAGTGGCGTACCCTGGTGCGTGATCTTCACAAGGACAAGTAAAGCCACCTTGCGTGTCTTAACATGTGCCTGTAAATAGCACCCTGTAAATGCTACACTTGGCATGGCAGTGGTGTGACATGTGTGTTGCTGTGGGTATTTTCAAGCAACACCTCTGTCCACTGATGCATGTTCAGATTAATGAGCAATCGTTAATCTGTAAATGCATCTGAGTGCTATGCCAATCCTACGGCTGGCCTAGTGAGGAGGAACAAGGAGGAATGTTCATATGTGCCCAGTGTATTAATGCCAGTCAAATGCATAATGCATTCCACAGCATGCATCGGAAGATGAATTCACCACAATAGATTGTTCATGTGCATGAAGGTGCTCCTTCATGCACAAAAACAATCTACCCACAAAGCTGGCAACCCAGCACCATGGTGCAAGGGTGCCTGCTTTGGCAATGTGCCTACAAATTTAGGGGGTTATCAACAAGCCACTTGTGCCGCCTGTGTGTCACTGTTAACATGATTAAAATTGATGCACTGGTGGTGCAAGGTGTTAATAAAAAAAAGCCTCAGTGCCTGTGCAGGCTGAAAATGTATCATGGACCATAATGTCGTAAAGATGTTGCAGGCCAAAATGTCAGAAGGGGCGCAGTATGGGGTGCTGAAAAGGAGGCCAACACACTGCAATCCCACACAAATTTTAATGTGCCTTCACAGTGTTTGCATAAAAGTGTACATACCATCAAGATAAACATTAGCAAGGCAGTGTGTCTTCATGTGTCAGGGAAAATAAGCCCCACTACACTGCACCACTGGTGTAATAATAAGTGGTGCAATGATGATGCTAGGGGGTATAAGTCTCAATCCTTGGTCCGCATCACAACATAGATTACTCGACTGTGACACAGAGATCATCTTTGAAAAACCACACGTGAAGCTTTGGTAAAAACATTTTAAAGATTAAACATGCAAGCACTAGTAACAGTTTCCATCTTTTTGCAGCAGATGCACCTACCACATCAGAACAAGTGGATGACACACATGATTTCCAAGAGCTGGACAACAATCTGCCCACAATAGACCATGATACTCTTGATGAAATACTGTATACCATACGGTCACCTTCTCCGCCTCCGGAGAGTGACTCCAGACAAAACACAAACAAGTTCCAACACTGCATCGATCAGTACACATCCACCCCCTGACTCGGAGGATACGCAGCTACAGTTTCAAATAAAAGCTGTTGGACTACAGCATGACCTTCTCAGAGAGGTGCATGCGGCTGTGGACAGTGTGGGTGGTACACTACAGGCCTTCCTCAGAATCCTGAACTCTGAACCTGTCAACCTGGATGAGGAACAATCCAACAACCAGCAAACCCCTGGCCTCGTACAATCATTAGCTAACATATCTGGTGTAATGAGGCTCAGGCATGAACAAATGCCAACCCAAAGTGGCACCAGGGAGGTGGCAAAACATCTGGAACAAATGTATGAAATCCTACGTGACATGCAGCAAAAGCAGGACACTTACCTTGCCACAATGTCTGCTTATCATAGGGATTTATTAGCTGTCCTCAGAAACCAGCAATTATTTATCAATGCACTAATGCTCAACATCTTGTCACAGGGAAATGCTGTACCTCAAACCTCCTCTGGCACTGCTGTTGGTCCCACTCCTCACACACACCCTCCAAATACCGAGCCCACTGAGCAACAAGCAGAATCATCTGATGAAGATGACTCAACTGCAACACAATTCAAGCGCAAGACAGGACACTGACATCACACCGTGTCACAGGTGTTGTTTCCAAAGAGAACTTTCTCTCCAGTGTTGCAAAATATCACCATGAGACAATCTCCTCTCCATACAAGTCACACCTGTGCCCCTCCATCATGTTTGTTCTTATGTGTTAAGTTCTAAACATTGTGTCAATAAAAATGTCTTCCTCACGAAACAAACATTTGACAAATTGTTTTTTCACTCCTCACACCCCTGTAAACATGAATGCAGCATACCAACTTGTGTGACAAGAGCAACGTCCCATTCTTCTATGTTTGACCAATTTCCCCATGTTATTATAATAGTGACGTGTAAATAAATTTTAGCACCCGTGAGAGAGTGTGTAATGACTCGTAAGTATTACAATGTGAATATTGCAATCCAGATTGACGGGCAAGATGGCGGCCGAGTGAGTTGAGTCGGCCGTAGGTGTCTCCAGGTGTGATGGTGGAAATCGACTAGGAGACTATGTTAAGAAACATAAAACTATTGTAAACAAATGTTGAACCCTTCAGCAGGAAGTGAAAGAATCAGCGGCGGTACCGAAACCGGCCGAACCTTACATGATTTGCTGCGGTGGGCTGACGGGCTGGTGGAGGTCGCGGAGCAGCTGATCGTCGGCTGCAGAGGCTTCGAGCGGGAATTGGCTTTAATCCCGACGTGGTGCTGGGGATCCTCAACCCGCTCAGGAAGCATGGGTCCCAAAGCAGGAGCAAAAGGCAGAGGCGCGGCACTCCACATCGGCCCCCAGGACTCTCCTCAAAGAAGAATAGCGGAAATCGAGCCTGCTCCCGCTACAGCTCAGGGACGCAGACAGAGGAACAGAGAAGAGAATCCCTCTGACAGGAAGGGGAGGGGTGCAGGCGCGCAGCCCCAGCCACATCGCACCGCTGCCTCAGTCATCGAGCTACTTAGAGGAACAGGGAGCAGCTCCATAGCTCAAAGAGTGGAACAGGGGAGTGTGCTGACTGAGACCATCGGAGATGAAAGGGAGCAGGTCCCACTGCCTGCCGGTAAGGATCCAGGGGATGTCGGGGAGGGGTCAGTAGTGGCAGAGACACTGGACAATCAAGGTAGTGGGAGCTCAAATAATGACTATGTACTGCAGGTGGAAGGGACGGGCCGGGATCAGGCAGTGGGGGTGGCTGGGCAGACTGAAGGTCCTTCTGGCAACATAGATCCTGAAGAAAGCGCACAAGACATAGGGGCCCCCTTGACAGGTCCAGAGGCAATATGTCAGCCGGTGGTGCGGTCAAGAGAAGATAACTCTATTAAGCAATCAAAGACAGATGGGGGAAAAAAGGGGCTGACAGATTTATTAGGGACAGTCGTAGGGAATCCTCCCATACAAGTGTCTAGGAGGAAGTTAAAACCCGAGGGCCTTTCTAGGATCCATAGAACCCCGCAGGATCGTAGGGAAAGAGATATAGATTCAGAGGCAAACGATTACTTTTCATTGTCAGACGCCACATGGTCAGGCTTGGGGTCGGATTCCGGGTCTAACACAGAATCTAGCGAGGAGAATGGCGCCCCTGGCCTGGGCACAGGAGGCAGGGGCACTATTTCAACGACACGGAAGACGCAGTCCAGCGTGGGTAGAACCAAAACCCAAAGGCAGAAGGATCTGAGATGGGATTACTCCCTCGGAGAACAATTGATGGGGGACAGCAATAAATCCCCTATAGAAGAACTTACTGTGGCACCCCCAACTCTGGAATCCATCCTGCAGTGTGTGGTAGCACACCGAGACGAATCTCGTCTTGAGAGTAAAAGATCGCAGAATGCTTCCCGTAAACTACAAGGGGCGATAAGGAAGGTCGCAAGAACCTGCAAGGATATAAGTGATCGGATGACTGAGATTGAGTCAAGAACGGCCTCTTTGGAGACAGAGGTAGCAGGATCTAAGGGACAAGTAGAAGCCCATGAAGCACAACTTGTGGACATTCAATGGAAGCTGGAAGAGAGCGAAAACCGACAAAGGAGAAATAATTTACGTTTCTTGGGTATTCCAGAGGGAAAGGAGGGATCGGATGCACGGTCATACATGGTTCAGATGCTTCAGAAATCCTTTCCAGAATTGGAAGACTGGAACTGGCAGCAGGAAATACAAAGGGCGCATCGAGTACCGTTTTCTATCCGACTGCCAGCTCGCCCAGATGCTAAACCAAGGGCATTTTTGGTTTATTTTGGAAACTATCTTTTGAGACAAAATGTGTTTGAAAAGGCAAGACCAGAAGCACAACGTACTGTGGACGGGTTCTCATTCTTCACCAGACCAGACTTCTGTCATATTACTGTGGAAAGACGCTGGCGTCTGCGTCAGATGATTAAGAATTTTCAGGACAAAGGTGCACAAGCCTTCCTTCTTAACCCGGCTCGACTTAAAATAATCTGGAATAATCAAACTAGATTCTTCACATCGGAGATCAAGGCGAAGGAGTTCTTAGACGCAGGGGGAAGATGACTTTCCTTTTTTCAGACGGGGCTCTCTCCCCTTTTCTCCGTCATGGGCGGTTAAGGCACTAAAACTAACCACAGGGGTTTAAGTAAATAGCTATTGGTAACTGTTTATCTTTGTCAATTCTGAGCGTTTTGGGAATTTTCTTTTTTTTGTTTGTTGTATATCTTTTTTCCTTCTTTTTTGGAGTGAGGTGACATTAAGGGCTGAGGGGGCATCTAAGGTTATACATAGGCATTATGTTGTACATATACATCACCATCGGGAGGGTTTCACCGATCATCAACCGCAGACCACGGTAGGTCTGTTGCTCATAAAGCAGGGAGGGTGGGAGGGGGGATGAGAGGGAGGGGGAGGAGACGGGGGGAGGGAGCAAAAATTCAGGAAGAGCAGTGGTAAGCTGTAGTTGGATTGATACAAATATGAAGGAATGGCTAAAGGGGCAACCCAGGTTTCAAACAAACTATAGAGATGGGTAGGCTGAGGATTTGTTCGTTAAACATTGGGGGTTTGAATGACAGGGGTAAGAGAGATAGGTCTGCAGCGGTGCTACGAACATTGAGCGCTGATATTATATGCCAACAAGAAACCCATATTCCTTGGCAAAAGAGAGGGCTTAATGCTATCCCAGGGTATACCCAGGTAATTAGCTCATTACAGACCACCACGACAAGAGGAGTCGCAATACATATCTCGAATCGGATATTACCAGTTGAGCGAACTCTATCGGATAAGTGGGGAAGATGGGCGATTGTATCATTATCTAGTGGAATAACAGTATGTACGATCTATGGGTCGAATTTCGATGACCCAGACTTGCTGTCAGAGCCAGAGCTTGAACTAGCTGTTTGGCCATCCCCGCTTATAATCTGTGGTGATTTTAATATTCATTTAGAAACACACGACACCCTATGGGGAGGGTATCAGGGAAGGAAGCCACAAGTTTTCAAAGCTTTAAAAGCCCTAGTGGATAGCTACGGTTTAGTGGATATGTGGGCCTATAAAAAAAACGGGGACACTGGGTATACGTACTTTTCATGCCCACATAGGAAATATGTTAGGCTCGACTATTTCTTTGTTTCTGCCTCTCTTAAAGAGGGAGCCAATATAAGGAAATTACCTAAGGTCCTGTCGGATAACAACCCACTGATGCTGGAAATCGAGGTCCGGGGGTACGAGAGATCCTTTACAAAATGGTCCTTTGATAGAAAACTTTTGGTTACTGAGGGATTTATAGAGCACATCAGGGGATGGACTAGGCAATTCTTCGATATGAATAGATTTAGCACATCGAGAGAAATGGTTTGGGATGCGTACAAGGCTGGGCTTAGGGGAAGATCATTAGCTATGGGGGCATCATAGGAAGGAACAGAGAGAGGTAATACAGCAACTTACGGTGGAGCTTTCTAAATATGAGGAAGAGCATATGGCAGCTATTGGTAGCGGGCAGGTGGAATCGCAAAACCAATTAGAACTAAAAGTTATAAGTATTAAGGCTAAAATTAACGGAATTTACAACAAGAAAATTGCCGAAGTATATCAAACTCGGGCCAGAGACCATTATGAATATGGGGAGATGACTGGAAAACATCTGGCACTCCGTTTGAAACAGAGAGCATCATTAAACAACATTTCAAGAGTCAAAAGGAAGGATGGTAAAATCATGACTGACCCCCAGGATATTGTTAAAACATTTGCTGAATTTTACGAGGATTTGTATAGTTCCAGGGACGATTTGTTAATAACAGCAGGTATGGGAACTAATATCATGCCCCCTATTATACAGGAATTGGAAGAAGATATCTCATTTAATGAGGTTATTGAGGCACTCCAGGTAACGGCGTATGGTAAGGCAGCCGGTCCAGATGGGATCCCAATGGAGATCTATAAAGCTCTACAGAAGGAGCTGGGTCCCCTGTTGCTGGACCTGTTCCTGGCAGTGCAGGGGAAGGGGAGTCCGCCCCAATCTTGGCAGGAGACTAATTTGGTCATCTTTTTGAAAAAGGGAAACCTGCAGAGGACCCAGCATCGTACAGACCTATCTCCTTGATAAATGCTGACGAGAAACTGTACTCCAAAATTATAGCGTTGAGACTAGCAAAAATAATTGAGTCTTTGGTTAGTCCATGGCAGCATGGTTTTATTCCCGGCAGAGGCACTACGGACCACGTCCGTCGTGTTATATCACTATTCGATATTGTGGAAGTTACAGGGAAACAAATGTCCTTAATATTACTGGATGCACAAAAAGCTTTTGATCAGGTCGAATGGTCATACCTGTGGCATAATTTGAGATTAAATGGTTTTGGCCCCCGCATATTGACTGCTCTAAGGGCAATGTATGTACAACCATACGCAAAAATACAGATGATGGGGAGGGAATCGGAAAAGATTAATATTGCACGTGGTACAAGACAGGGCTGTCCCTGCTCACCCATCCTTTTTGCACTTTATATTGACCCTCTAATTAGATCTATGTTAAATGACGAGGCTATTAAACCGATAGTGGTCAGGGGATATAACACCAAAGTGTTAGCTTACGCTGACGATATCGCAGTAGTCACTCCCGACCCACTGGAAGCTTTAGGAAGGATTGAAGCCCTGGCGTCGGAATTTGGGCGGCAGTCGGGGTACAGCTTAAATACTAATAAAACCAAGATCGTCTGCTCTAAATCTACTCCGTATCAAGATCCACGGAGGACGGAGGCAGCTACATATTTAGGGATAAATATAGCTGCGGAGGTTGGGACTATATGGGACATTAACTCGGTGCCTCTTATAAAAAAGATGGGTGACGACTTAAAAAGAATGGACAACTTACACCTTTCTATTATAGGAAGAGGAAATGTCCTCGAAATGACAATGTTCCCCAAATTTTTGTATTTATTTAGATGTATACCACTGGAACCACCAAACGTGTTTTTTTAAAAACAGAAGGGATCTTTTCTCAATTTATTTGGGGGTATAAAAAGATTAAGAGATCGTTGAAGTTGATGACTCTACCATATAATCGAGGGGGATTGGCTGTCCCGCACATGTTATATTATTATTGGGCTATTACACTGCAACAAATGACCAGTCTTTTTAAACCTAAAATAGGGTCTGAATCAGAGACTCCCCTCGATATATGAGCTGGCCATAGGTGATGCAGCTCCAGGAATTGTACTAAGGCGGGTTGAGGGGAGCTATTATAAGAAAACGCGCTTTAAATTCCTAAGAGCAGCCTGGAACGTATGGAGAAAAGCCAGTAAGCATATGAAAATCCCAAAGGTCCAGAGATACTCATTGTTATGGCGGTCGTCAATTTTCTCGTCGTCACTTAATGATAAAATAGGTAGAATTTGGGAACAGGCTGGAATAAATAACTTAGGGGACATCTGTAATCAGAATGGGGTAATGTCATTTGGAGAACTCCAGGAACAATTTGGGGTAGATATTAGGACTCTTTTTAAATACATACAAATAAGTGAGGCAATTAAACATGTTGTGTCACAGCTCACTAGTTTAGCTAGAATCCCACTCTTGGAATGTTTAGTATATAGGCAGTCCCGGGTCAAAGATCTATATTCTATATTGATGAATGCTAATCAAGATGATATAACCAGGTTAGAAAGCTCATGGGCCGTGAAGCTTGGGAATCAGGATGTGGATATCTGTAGATCTCTGAGTTTGTCTAAAAGGATTTTTTTATCTGCTAATCTCAAAGCTCAACATTTTAAAACAGTATTTAGACTATATTTTACGCCGGCAAAACTGTTTGCATGGGGGAAAAGGGAAACTAACTGCTGTCCCAGATGTGGACAAGGCCCGGCTGACTTGGCTCACATGTTTTTCGGCTGCTGCAAATTGACTGCTTTAAAACAGGGGATAGAAACCTTTTGAATCAATTTATAGGACGGCCAGTTCCATTAACTCCAACAATGGTGCTATTTGGTTTTGATGAAAGTTTGCAGATGGAACTGACACAAATATATTTTTGTTTTATGGTAATGGCCATTTTTCGCATTATGATTGCTACAAAATGGAAAGATGTGGATCCACCTACATTTCAGGAGTGGTATGCTAGACTTCATCATGTTTACAATCTGGAGAAAGCATTATATAAATGTAAAGGGAGGGGAGCGAAGAAAAGGGGTCGACAAGTATGGGGGCCTCTGATGGAGTGAGATCGGAATTAGGTAAATAGAACTAATAAGCTTAGTTGAAAGGTGTTCTCATTCTTTAGGTTGCCTTATGTAAATCCCTGTCTGCAAAAATGTATTTCTTCTCTCTTTGTTTCCCCTCTTTGTGTATAATAAGCAAATTACAGTTGAATAATTATAATACGAGTGTATGGTATAGATGGATAGTCGATGAATTGTACCTGGGCATTATGTGTGGAGATTTGGATTAATTGTACTTACTGCTTTTCTGAATTGAAAATAATTTTTTTTTTTTAAAAATACAAAATATTGCAATCCATGTTCAAATACTGCAACATAAAACCTAAATGATGCTGTGTAAACTCATCAACATGGCCACAGCAAGTGAAATGAGTCATACCAGTAACCAAGATGTGTGAAAAGTTGTACCTGTGTACTCCCTACACCATCAGTGCCACTCAACTTGTCCTGTATACAGACATTGTGGAGGCAGTGGTATGAATTTACTACTTGTAATACACTAACTAGTTGACCATGAACATGAAATAGCTCTATCAACACCTAGACTGACAATGTGTTGTGCGTACGTCCTGTCCATCTGTGTAAGAAACAACATCCATGTACACAAATATATCATCACTAAAGATTGTTGACACATATTCTTGTTACATAGACATACAAGTGTTCTCTGCATTGCCAGTTTAAAAATGATAGTCATATTTATTTCAAGCCACAAGAGTGTCTGCCCAAAACTGTTGAGTCTCAAGTGTTGAAATAACATGTCCTAAAACATTAACATGAAGCTTCAACATACTACATTTTGCTATGCCTAATCACTCAAACACAAAATAAAGATTACATTCCATGTGCCTAATGACTCACATATGAAAATGTTGAAATGCTGACCATCAATCAACAAGATCAAAAATAGAGAAATCCTAAATTTTATCAACAATAAGAACAGTAATAAAAGCATCTATGAACATATCTAAATAACTTATCCTAAATAATCTTAAAAGCTACAACTCGATCTAAAAATCTATCAAACCTAACTATGACTAACCTACACAACTTAACTTATCCTAAGCTAAACATTTATCACGTTAGACCACTAAAACATCAGCCCCCACCCACCCTTAACACATCAATGCACAATGGACATACACATACTTATTCTACACATAAACTAAGCCAATAATTAGTAAAACACATAATTTTTTTTAATTTTATTTAAGTATTAAAACACTAAATCACCCACCCACTCAGAAGTATAGTAAAATGTGAATTCCCAAAAAATTAAAACCTATGTACATGTAAAAACAATATATACCATGCCTAACACTACCTAATCTAACTACGCTACACCTACACTATAACTAATCCTAAGTATAATAAAACCAGACCTAATAAACATATGTACAAAATGGCCAATACAATTGTGCCATGATAGTGTCCACACACTGCTGCAAGTGGTCCATCCTCTGCAACATCGTTGCCATTTGTAGTTCTAGACCACGTATTTTGAGTTTAAAAAAATTTGCATCTTGTATGGACATCCCCTGCACGCAAGACTGTCCAGCACTTGAGGGCACAGCCTGTCCGGGGGCTGGGGCTGGTGTTGGTGCGTTAGACGGTCCAGCCTTCAAAGCATTACCACCTCCATCACCTATGTCCTTGGAGGACGCCTTTCCATTTCCATTTTTTTTCTTGGGGGGTACATTTTCAATCCATGTTATGGCGGCCTTTTGCTTCTCATAGAGCCGTGACATCCAGCGGAAGCCCTTTGCCAACTCACAGATGTGAGAGTACCTTGTCTTCCTAAGCCGGAAATGTTGTTCCTCCTCAGCAGTCATGTTAACCTTTTGGAAAAGGAGTACACATGTGTCAGTCAATGTGTACATAACAGACATATGTAGATAGGCAATGCATGCGTACATTTGAGGTGCTGACTCTAAAACTTGTGCCATTCATCTGATCACTGTGTGGGCCACACACAGCAACAGTACACTGCAAAGATTGTGCATCACATATTGTGCTATCAGCTGAACCTCATAATATAATGATAATACTAAGTTGTCATGAAAACAATTGATAACAACACTCAGAGCCATAACAAACCAGTAAACATACATCATGGTCTCAGTAGAGTTTCCACAAAATGTACGTTATATGGCTCACCAGGTGACATTCATGTAGTCATGTGATCCATGACCTGAAAATACTGCTGTGATCAGACAGTGCCACAGCGTATTGATTACGAAGTTGATATTTGCAAGCCACTTGCCCCGCATGTACGTCCATTTCCCACCTTCACAGAGTTATGCACTGGCGTTGCAAGTGCCTTTGTAAGAAGCAGAGATGTGCTCTGTGGTGCAACAATGATGCCACATCTCATGAATGCCACTACTTATGTTGACTGACATGCAGCATGCCATGTAGTACTAGCAGGCTGAACTACCCATGGGCTGATGATGTAAGGATACATGCCCCTACCTGGAAATCAATATCCTTGGATATTGGGTACATTGTTCATTCAACAACACATCACATTTGTGCAACAATCCTGACTAGTGCATCGTGTACACACACTGATCCTCTGCGGAAACACTTTTTGTTGACAGCTACTTAGGCCTCATGTTGATGCCCCAAGGAAACATTTGTGAGAAACAAATTCAGTCTCACACAGTCAGGACTCAGAAGGCATTTCCTGACTACAAGATGTACATCAATTGCGTCAACACACAATCAGATCTTGACCTTAACACTGCACAATGATCACATCATGACATGCCACAAGGCAGACTGACAATCCTAGACATCTGTTGCATACAAATTGGACCAGTCTCTTTACAGATATTGAGAGTGCTTGATTGATCCAATGTTTCATTACCAATACATCTGAAATTTGATGGATGTACCACATCTTACGGTTTGATTTCTAAAGTTGCTCACATGTTATGTTTCAAAATTATTTTAACATAGATGTCAATGATGCACACTGAGCCTAAGCAGATTTTGCGTCGTTGTACTCCAGGTTATTACATGTACTTACAGCAAAACTGCATTAAATTCCGTGGACTTCCCTGGCCCAGCTGACTCAGACATTGCCCCCCACTGTAACCCCCGCCCACCCTCCCGTTAAACAACTGGACACCCCCCCCACCACTCCCACGTAGTGACGACTGTTGTTAGACTACCTTCCTCTCAAAACATTATAACGCTAATGCTGCTGTCTCCACTTGGCTTCTGCTACTCCAGTCAAATTGACAATAGGCACTGCATTGTGCATTGCGGACTGCGTTTAGACATGTCTGACACTATCATGCGATTTCATAGGGTCAGACATGTCTTCACGCAGTACACCATGCACAATGCCGTGCCTCCTGTTAGTTGAACTTGAATTGCATGAGCCAAGTGGAGACAGCAGCTGGATCTTGTGAACTATTTTTATGTAGGCACAGACATATACAATTTTTCCACCTCAGGCTTCATCATCATCCCAATCATTGAGAAATGATACTCACTGGTAGCGTTGGGGTCCTCAAACGAGTCAACCTCCCCTTGCGTATATGGCTGGGGTCCACCTAGGAAACATGAACAGATGTACAATGAGCTGTGAATGCCGGACATATATACAGTGTATGCATTGGGCACAAAACATTGTCATAACACATGCAGGTAATTCACAGACCATGTAACTCATTTACAATAAAGTCCAGCAACATGGCGCCACTGGCCCTTTGACTGTGTCAATGCTGTGACACTTCCACAGCACCGTCTTCTGAGAGTTAAACAAAGATGTGTTGCATCCCTGGGATTTTGCCTGTGTTGGGCCAGAATCATCAGACATGCCCTGACGCTGGCACACTTGCACAATGATGCAAGGATGTCTGCGTCACGAAGATGATTGTGTATGTGCACAAATGGACACCTTCTTGCACATGATAAGTCACCATAGTTGTTTGACTATCTACATCTTTGCAGCATGATGCATCATGCATCATAAGTCATTCTGACAAATGAGAAAAGAGTAAATTTGTCCCCATAGTGCCTACATATGTCACCGAAGGGGTGGCGTGCAGTGCAATGCTTTTCCGTTATGTTGCATTTCAAAAACTTCTGGAAATGTTTGATGGTCCATGGGTGTTGAGTGGGAACACACAACACAACACCTATGGAACAGGGCTGTGATGTAAAAGTGCCAGACACATATGTGCCATATTTACATGGGCAGAGAATGCCACACATGTTATCTTTACACATTACTGGTGATATAGTGACACAAGATGCTCTTTTGTTGCTTCACACGAAGTGTTCCACCCTCAGCACTGTGTGCTTGTGAATGTGCAAAGATACCAATGAAATATTTATTTACTGTTGTCTTTCAGACATATGGAACTATGGCCTCCCAACATGCAAAAATAACATTTTAATTCATGATGTATTTTCTCAGAGACCATTGCGCCACCAGTGCTTATCATTTAATTATGGAGGGAGCAATGTATGGGTTCGTAGATATTGACTTACCAATTGGGCCACCGACTTCCAGTCCAAGATGGTCCAGCAAGTCTCCCTCTCTGCTGACGAGATCCTGCCAGCGGTGTTTCAGTTGGTGTACTGTGCGTTCCACGTCAAATATGCAGGCCATGTGGTGCTGGACCTTGGTCCACCTCCGCAGCCGTTTGGATGGGGAGTAGCCCTTGCTCACCCTGCCCCCTGTGCTGATCATACGGGGCAGGAAATGAATAATGACCCACACGAGGCCCCCAAACTGTCTGTGAGACAGGTTCTTAGACCTGCCAGACATGTTAAATGAAACTTATAGTAAAATAAATAAAACTTACAGGTAAATAAATGAAACTTATCGTAAGAAAAAAAAACCACCCTTATGACTAACCTACACCTATCTACCCCAAATGAGCCCTCACACCCCAAAAAACAACAATTTAGACAACACAAAGACTTTAATTTGACAATTCACAGACATACAAATGTTTAAAGTGCACAAAAAACAGAAAAAACACAGTACTAGGTTATAAAACTAGCACAGCAATCCACAACAGCCTCCTCCACCAAGCACACTCTTAGGACTAGTAAGTGAAAGAGAAAGTAACTGTGTACTTCGTGGTTTTCAGTATGGCTGAGTCATTGCATCATTTCCTGCATGGATGCGACACGTTTTTACGTTTTGCGTCATATTTAAGAAGATGCGTCGTGATTTAGACTCAATTGTCATTTACAGTTCACATCTGCATGCGTGACATTTCTCTGTGTTTTGTGGGTTTCAACTTTGTTGCGTTAGGCTCCATGTGGTAACAGGAGATGCGACCCGTTTTTAATTTTGCGTCAATATTCACCAAGATGCTAACTGTTTTTAAATTTGCGTAATTTTTCGTAAAGATACGACACGTTTTGTGTGTTGGAGTGACTCAACCCTGATTTAGGTATGAAGAAGTGGAGATGCGTGGTATTGTGCAAGTGATGCGTCACATAATGCCCATGTAGGGTTTCTTTTGAACATAATGCATGTTTTTTGCTGTGTTGTGGTCATTTTGTTTCAGACCTTCACGTACATCATGGGATATGTGTCCATGCTTATTTTGAAATTGAATTGTTGGGATGTTTGTGGTACCTTTTCCGTCAACTTGCACAGCAGGTGGATAACGTTGCATCACGCTTCATCAGCATCTATCTGCAGGACAATTCTTACCATGTCACAGCCAGGCACCCTGTGTGGCTTCACATATGCTTGTGTCAAATCCAACCTTGCACGCAAACCTTTGCATGTTGGGGGGGACATGGGTGTTGGTGTGGCTTTTGCATACAACACACATGTCCACTACTGCATTTCCTCATTTCTGTGCAATAATACATGCATATCTGCATTCAACTGGTACACAACCCCTGTGTTGATGTCACAAGCCACAATGAGGTGACATTTGTTTTTTAGACACATACATTTTCACTCTTTAAATATGTGCTGCTTCACACATTTTAAGACGTGATCTGCCAAAATGTAATTATTTCCGGAATGCAGGTGCCCCTTTCTGCAGCGATGCATGTCATCCACACCACCCAGCCATCCCTGCACCATGGTGCAGGAGTGCTTCTGCCGACGAATGCCAGCAGTTTGTGCGCATGCACAGAGTACAACACAGAGAAGAACATGTGTTAGCGAATATGTTGCATGTCTGTGCCTCATTCATGACCCAGCTTGACTCTGCAAATGTCCTTGCAGAAACATGCGGTGTTGCTTTATTGTTCACAGGAACAGTTGTGCACAGTATTGACACTTCACATGGGAAATGTTCATGTTTGTGACGTGACATCACATTGTTGCATACTATGCACTGTTGCGGATGTAATGACATTGCCTATAGGCATGATGTGTGACTACATGTGTAATATTGTGAATGCTTCTCCTGAACAATTTTGACAGTCACTGCTTGAGGCAGGTGGACATGCTGGTGAAGACTGATGTAGTTTGCCAGTTGCATGTGGTGGTGTACATATGCCAATCTGTGTGCCACATCTGTAGATGTTGATAGCCTGATGAATGCACATGTCCTATCTGTAGCAATGGGGTGTGCACACAAGCGGCTGCAACACCTTCATTTTCATGTTGTTCTATGTGTGAGTCAAATCCATGTGTACACACGAGTTACATACACAGATCATTGTGATGATTCATGACATGAGATGTTACATGTCATAAGAGCAATTCACATGTTATGCACTTGTATTGTATGGCCTGTATACAAAATGGACACAAAGGAAAATCTTTAATGTGTATTTTTGAGATTGTGACATTAGTTCATATTGGTACAAATGTTGAATAGCGACATCATGTGAAGAATTGAGTGACAATGTGAGTGCGACGTCTTATCCCTGCAGCAGTGTTGAGTATGGCTTGTCCTTCTGCTTCTGATTCGTCGTCATCATCATCCATTTTTCAGGGGCTGTTCCTCTTCATCCCAGGGCACATTTGTTTTGACACAGATGTTATGTAGTATTGCACATGCAATGATCATCTTGCAGACCATTTCTGGTGAGTATAGTAGCCTTCCACCTGATAAATTCAGGCACCGAAACCTGGACTTGAGCATGCCAAAGCTTCTTTCTATGATGTTTCTTGTTCAGCAATGTGCATGGTTGTATGCCTTTTGCGGATCAGTCTGGGGATTGCCAAATGGTGTCATCAACCACTTCTGTAGGCCATATCCTTGAGCAGCTGTAAGTGGAAAGTAAGATAAATATGTTTAACTTTAGTGAGATTTCTGTATACATGGCATGTGTTGTGCGTCGTGTTTGCAAACATTTTAAGTGGGATTTCTGTTTGGGAAGATTAGATGTTGTGTTTAATATTGAGTTTCCCATTGCTTGTGACACGTGTCACTTCACTTGTTGTCTATCAATTGATGGGCATGACAGGGGATGGTGCTTTGCAGTGCATGATATGTTGACTGAAAGGTGTGAGGTCTTGCAATGTGTACGTGATACCTGTGTACTTATTATGTTTGATGCACACTTTCCCAGATTGTGCATGGCACATCTAGGCCCATTTCACTATGGAAGTGCGGCAAATGATTTGTCTGTGCAGAAGTGAGTCAGTTTCAAGGCACAGTGATGCAACATATTTCTATTGATTGTTTTATTCTATGTGTTTGCCCCTGCGTTGTCACACATTCGGATGACATGGCCCTGCACAGGACCCTTGTACCATGGTGCACTAATGCCTGCATCATGTGTATATTGTTTTTGAACACGGAGGGACACCTTAATGCACGGACACATTCCATTTGACTGGATTCCTATTTACATGCATGCTTTACAATGCATTACACATTGTAACAGGTAAATTGAATTAGATGAGATGTGTGCATATGTCAACAGTGTGACTTATTATACTTAACATGTTTTTGCAGGGTATTCGGTTGCATTTCCATCTTGTAGCCCTTTGCACTTTCTGTTATGCTGCTATAGATGTAAGCAGCTTTTGACTGTATGTTATGTGATTATAGTGTATATGTGGGTTAGCCTTCTCACAATCACTTATTGCGTCATTCTTACACAAGGCCACGTAATGTGCCAGATGGCCAGCTATTCTTACAGAGTATTGGTATGTGTTAATTGATTGCTGCTTACCTACAAGTAGCCCATTGCCATATTGTCCATTTTGGAAACGATCATTGATGATGCTGTTTCTGTAGATATATGAATAATGCACACTCCCAGGATATTTGGCCAGTACATTGGTGAATAGTCCCCGATGGTCCACAATGGCCTGGACATTTATGGAGTGTGTGTGCTTCCTGTTGCGGTATAGGTGTGAAGTTGCTGCAGGTGGTACCAGTTGGACATGCGTGCAGTCCATTGCACCAAGTACATTTGGGAAGCCAGCAATGGCATAGAAGCCTTTTTTTGTGTCTATCTGCTGTTGTTGTGTGTTGGGGAAATGGATGTGCTGTGGTGTGAGCTGAATGATGGCATCCAAGACAGAAGGGAGGAAGGCGGAGAAAGATGCCTTTGAGACACCTGCCACTCGTGCTGCTGTTGCTTGGAAAGATCCTGAGGCCAACATGTGTAACACCGCCAGGAGCTTTGTCTGCCGTGGAATGTTGCAGACCCTGTCATTTGGTGGCTGTAGCTGTGGTGAGATCTGACGCAGCACGTTCACAATGGACGCCTTCTTGAGGCGATACATTTTGAGGACTTGTTCATCCCAGAGCCCAATGAGTGTGGTCCTTTGCCGGTAGATGTGCTCCCTTCTCCTGCGCTGCCTTTGTGGATGGTGGAGGGTGCGGTTGTGGTATTTGGTCTAGTGATGGTTGTCGTCTTCTTGGTCTGACTCCCAGCTGCAGGATTACGAGGTCCATGCTGTCTGATCTGCTGCAAAACTGCTCTGCTGGTCTTGTCTTCTATTTATATGGTACTTGCGTCATTTACTGCGCGTGGGTTTATGAGGCGTAGGCTTGCGAGCGCAATTTCAAAGATGCGTGATGCAGCCAAACGATGCGTCACCGCGGGGAATTGCTGTAAATATCCCTGCATCAGTAATGCTTTGGATTTAACATCGGAACGCCTACCTTGCATATTTTAATACTTACGTGACGCAGCAGATTCTCGCGCCGTTCCATTCCGTCGCATCTCCGTCTTCCGTGACACATCTCCATAGATGCGTCACCTTGTAAATTTGGCGTAAAAAAAACCCCACCAATGCGTCACATAAAGTGACGCACCGGTGGCGCAAGGGGCTTGTAAATCTGCCCCAAAGTATTTTTCCAAGTGGACACTATTAGACATGGCATTTTTGGCAGGTTTGTCCCCAGATGTTTTGATTTTTGACCTCCTGTTTTTGATCCATGTTCCGTTGGCTTTAGGACTCTGGGCACTTTACCACTGCTAATCAGTGCTAAAGTGCATATGCTCTCCATGTAAATAGTGTCATGATTGGTATATTTGATTTACTGGTAAGTCCCTAGTAAAGTACACTGCCTGTGTCCAGGGCCTGTAAATCAAATGCTACTAGTGGGCCTGCAGCATTGGTTGTGCCACCCACACAAGTAGCCTTTCAAATGTG
This sequence comes from Calotriton arnoldi, assembly GCA_963921515.1. Taxonomy (NCBI): domain Eukaryota; kingdom Metazoa; phylum Chordata; class Amphibia; order Caudata; family Salamandridae; genus Calotriton; species Calotriton arnoldi. The sequence continues at coordinate 4,526,008 of CAWUFW010000340.1, forward strand.
TCTCAGACCTGCCACTGAACTGTATGCGTGCGCAGTTTTAAACTGCCATGTCGACCTGGCAAGTGCACCCACTTAGCAGGCCCTACTCTTCCCTTTTATTACATATAAGTCACTCCTAAGGTAGGCTCAAGGTAGCCCCAAGGGCAGGGTGCAGTGTATATGAAAGGTAGGACATGTACTGGTGTGCTTTACATGTCCTGATAGTGAAATACTAGGCATTTCCTGTTTCACTATTGAAAGGCTGTTTTTCCCATAGGTCATCATTGGAGCTGTCTTGTAATATTTCACAAGAGTATCTTTCAATTGAAAAAGGGTAGAGAAATGGAGTATAGGTTCCTTGAACTCAGAATTTAAAAACACATCTTTTATTAAAGATGTTTATTAAATTGAGTATTTTAAATTCCACTTTTAGAAAGTGGGCATTTTCTTGCTTTACCATCCTGTGTGCCTCTGCCTGCTGGTGGATTCACCGTCTGGTTTTAGACTGACATGGGCTTTCTGGGCATTCACTCCAGGCACTCACACAAAGGGAGTTGAGGTGTGCCCTGCATATGCTGATGGGCCATCCTGGGCTTGAGTCGTGGGAGGAGATGTCACTAACACCTCAATAGTATGTGGCTGCCCTGCACAATGCTGTGTCCACCCCCTATAGTGTGGCTGGACCAAGGAGGACAGAACTGGTTTTACAGAGCAAGAGAGACTTTCTGAACAAACACTTCAAAATGAAAAAGGGGTATAAGTATTAGACCTAAAATTCCAGAACTTTAGAACTCTTTTGGGCTAAGGTACCTGCCAAGAAGAAGAGCTGGAAGAGCTGCCACCAGGAGGAGTACTGCCCCTTTGCTTTGTGTTGCTTTGTTGGGTTGGCCTGCAGTTGCTGCTTCTGTCTTGGGCAATGAAAGGACTGGACTGAACTTTCTGCAACGTATTGTCTGAGTTTCTCCAAGGGCTTGAAGTAGAGCTTGCCTCCTGTTGAAAGTCTCAGGTACATCAAAGACTTCAAGTTAATCTGCCAACAGCACTGGGACCTGTGTGTTTTGTGCTGCAAAGGAACAAAACCACTACGCGGCCGTCAACGACACCACTGCTGGCTTCGTGACCTCAAGGCACCGAAGAGAGCATAGTCCCGCTTCGCAGTGTAACCCTGGTCTCCCCAACGTCGCCGCCTGATGCCGTCACCGAGCCGCTGCCTGCACCGTGGCCTGTGGACACCCCTTGTGAGTTACATGAAGCATTGCCCCATCCCACACCGCAGCCCTAGTCCACCGACCTCGGCGCCATTGACTCCAGCAGCGTCAACCGACGCCACTGCTTGCACCACAACCTGTGGGCACCGCACAAAGCATCGCCCCGCTTCGCATCGCAACCTTGGGTCTACCAACAACAACACTTCAGCAACGACGACGATGTTTCCATCACCATGACCAGTGGACACTGCACGTCTCATCGCCCTGCTTCACACCGCAGCCCGGGTCTCACCAACAACGCCATAAGCCATTACTGAGCCGCTGCCTGCACCTTGACCTGTCAGCACCGCACACGCATTGTCCCACTTCGCATCTCCTCCCCGAAGCCATCAATGCCGGTACTCCTGACTTCAACCTCACGGAGTTTGATCTGCAATGCGTCTGACTTCAAGGGCCCGACGACTCCTGCACCGACCTACGGAACCAACGCCTGCCGACACCTGCCGATGCCGCACCTTCAGAGCTCATCGCAAGGTCCACAGCGCTCTGCATTTCTAAGGTACTGTTTGAGGGTCTTCACGACGCCGTAGCTAGCCCGTGACCTTGCGGTCGGCCTGAACTGTTGGATTTGTTTGTTCACGACGCCGTAATAGCCCCGGACGAAGCTATCAATTTCAAGGAGCTGTATTTTAAGTCTATTCTTGCAACATATCTTTATTACTGTATGCTGGATTTTTTTCGTTTTGGTCTAGTTTTACACAGATAAATATTGGCTATTTTTTATAAAACTGTTGTGGTGCCCTTTTATTGTGTTTTCACTGTATCACTGTGTGCTATGCACAAAAGCTTTACACATTGCCTCTGAAATAAGCCTGACTGTTCATACCAAGCTACCAAGGGAGTGAGCAGGGGTTATTTTAGAAGGATAATCCACTTCCTTTGACTAGAAGGAAGAGTCCCTACTTGGACAGAGTCCAAACCTGCCAACTGGAGACCCCTATTTCTAACAGGCACTATCTGTTGGAAAATACATTAAGCAGATGAGTATTTTTTAAAGTAGTAAAACAATAGTATGCCAACATTTAATGTGCATTTTGTCTACATTGTCTCCCTCCTTGCAGAGTCCAAAGTATTGGTATTTACTGACCTTTCTATTTTTATCTTCTCTTTTTTTAAGCTCTAAAATCCATGGCTGCTTTCACTTTCAGCACATATTTACAAACACAGATACTATACTGTATGTCTTGTTTATGACCACAGGGGTGGCGACTACTAAACATTAAATACTAGTTTATGAAGATGGATATGTGCTTCTCAAGTAAATTTTGAGTACAAAATTACTTAGAGGTAAGATTATTTACACAAATACTGGTTAAGTGGAAGTGCAAAAGAAGACTAACTTTCCTCAAAGCATCTGTTTTATGTCAGTGTTCTATATTCTGGTGTGCTGGTAAGGTTGTCATAGTTTCTGCAAACAGGGAAGGAAGAGTGAGCTACTGTGGGGCATCTGGTCCCATTTGTTTTTTTTGTGAGTTCTAATGAACTACTTGACACTCACCGCAGTGTCAAACCATACTTTATATTCACAATATGCAGACCCATTCTTAACATCCTGTCTACTGATTATACTGATGAAGTTTCTAGGTATTGTTGTTAGAGGTTTGAGTATGTGTTCTGCTTACATAGAATGTATTTGAAGTCTAGAGCTGCAGAGAGTTTGAGTGTACTTCAAGCGGCCATGTCTGACTCTTTTTCCAACCATCACATCATTTTTAACAGGTCTGTAACAGACCTTGCGGATCCTATTGCCTCACCCTTTGTCTGGCATCATGACAATCCCCTCGAGTTCACATCAAGAAAATCCTAACTGTTGGTTGTTATACACTGATGTGCATGCGCTCTGTTATATCAACCAGTTCATCATGCAGATTGTGCGCATGCCAGGAAGGCAGGCAGTTGGTGGCTGCTCTATACCAGAGAGGTATGCCATATTGGAGTTTGGCAGACCAGTGCACTGTGGAATTGTTTAGGGCCAAACCCCAGGAAATGATGTCAAAGTGTAGATCTATGCAGATGCTGCAGTTAAATTGGAGCATTCCAAGATGATATTTTGGTGTTTGGGAATATGAAGAAAAAGATACAATTTTGCCCTATGCTGTACACTGTTGGGGTCCAGCAGTTTAAAAGTGAGGAGAGGTATGTGTTTTCAAGACACCAATAGTGGAGTACTTGAGACATGTCATTTCAGCAGAATATACTAAGCTCACACCTGGTCTTGTTAAGGCAATTGCAGAAGTACCTGCACAAGAGAATATGTAACTGTTGTCATTCTTCGGGATTTGTCACCAAAACAACCTTTTAAAGATGCCTTGATATGGGGTCTCCACTGGGAACATGATCGGGAGGACATCATCTCATTATATGCAGGTGATTGTGTTGTGTTTGGCAGATCCAGAGAAATCAGCCATGAGGATTCTCGAGATTTTAAGGATCTTCAGAGACTACTCTGGCATCCATATCAACTGGTGAAAGTCTGTTGCCTATCCCCTGGCGCACTGGCCGCAAAGTGAGGGATGGTAATGCCCAGTTACTTGGGGAAAAAGGTCGTTTTATATATCTGAGGATATTTGTGGCCACAGACCAGAAACTGATTTATGAAAGAAACTTGGGCAGGCTTGAAGACGAGTATGGAAGGGATGTTAGTCATTGGTGCGGCCTGCCACTATCGCTGCTGGGCTAGGCGGCACTTTAAAAAATGGTGTACTTGCCCAATTTCCTCTATGCCCTGCAAAACTTTCTTTTTCATGTTCTGGAGTATTTAGTGGAAGCCAAAACCAGGCTGTTTCTCTGGGATGAAGGGGCACCATTGAAAGCATTATCAACATTAACCAGAAACCCCTTATATGGGGATATTGCACTACCAGACCTGTGCCTTTACTACTGGGCAACCCAATTGGTTGTGGTCAAAGACTGATCGTTTGCTGGGCAAAGGGAGCCCTCATTGATGGGAGACAGAAGGGCTATTCACCCAGATGGATACACCAGGCTACTGTAGGGTAGAGGGAAATGGACTGATCTCCTGACCCCAACGGCGACAGTGGTCAGAACATGGAGATGGGCAGTTGAGAAGCTGGGGTGGCAGGATAAATTGATACTGGAGACACCCCTGTGGGATGCGGCCGCTCTTGCAGCACTACGTGAGGTCATGGGCTGCAAGAAGTGGGACGTGCTGGGCATCTCCAAGGTAGGGGCTATATGGAGTGATATCAGGATGCTGTTGGTTATGAGCCACCAGGAAACGATATAAATTGACTGCAAGTCGATGTTTGAGGTACCTTCAAATCAGATACATTCTGAAGGGCTGCCATAGCCCGACCCAGGAGATAGCGGATGAAAGTCCCCTGGAATACAGGGCACTAGAGGCTCCTTTGAAATGTCATGCAATATCCCTGAAATACATCACACTATTAATTAATAGCCTGACCCCATTGACTGCATTGAGAGAGAGATGTAAAAGAGACCTGGGTAGGTGGAATACGACTGGGGTGCAACATGCAAATACCTGGGGGAGATGGCCATCAGGGACGGATTTTGACACAACTGAAACTCCTCCCCAGACCTTATTATACCAGGAGCAGGCTCTATGCAGTGGGCAGAACCACCAGTAACATCTGCCTGAAAGGCTGCAGTCACAGGGGTACGCTCCTGCACACTATGTGGGAATGCCCAAGGCTTTGGAAATTCTGGACAGGGGTGCAGCGCAGGATGTCCCAGGCTCTCAGTGAATCCCTTGAACTTACCCCCAGGTGGTCACACTGGGAATCTGGAGGGAGCAAACTTTAGATAGATACTCACTTTTCTTCTGTAATGTGGCACTAATGGTAGAGAGGCGTGACGTTATACAACGATGGGGAAGGAAGAATGCCCTGACGGTGGAAACATGGGAAACCAATATGGACTGGTGCATGCAGGCTGAGGCACAGGTTTATACGGCAAGGGGTTGCCCAAAAAAGTTTGCTAAAATATGAGATCAGTGGAAAGGCATAGACAACGACGGGCTGAAAGAGGTATAAAATAAATTGTCAATCGGGGCCACCACCGAGAATGGAGGCAAGAGGCCAAAATATGAATTGTTTCTATGAATGCCTGACAAATACGCTGTCTGATTGGGGGATACATTTGATAACTGGTGTTTTCATGTTGCAAAGCTCAATAAACAGAATTTAAAAAAAGCCTTTAAAAAATTTTGGGGAAAAAGGACATGTCCATGTTTTTGGTGAAGAAGAGAACAGCTTTTATTGAAAATAAAAAGGGTATCAGCTGCACCTCTTTTTCACGTCACTGTGCCAGTTCTTATGTGCACAGTATCAGCTGACCCAAGTAAGTATGGGATGGGGTTGTTCTACACTAATCCTAAGTACATGGGTAACATAACCTATCTTTCGTGTCATGTAGCAGGAATACTAGAACAACATTATTCTGTCATTCCAAAGGAAAGCCCATTGAAATATTCTAGTGGTACATTAGGGGCTCGGTCCTCAAGCCCGAGGTGAATTTTTTAGGTGAGACCATTGGAAGCCTGAGTGAGCATACAGACAGATTGGCCGAAGGGAACACATAGCTACTGGAATATAATTTTATGGCACAGTGCATACCTGGACAGAGGAACAAAAGAGCAGATTGCAGTCTAGATCCCTGTTGAAAGGGCGATGGCCTAATGAAAGGTGTGATAGATGACTAGGATGAACAATGCTTTGCCAGGGCTGTGGATATCAGTGTAGATGGATGTCACTCAGTAGGAGTAGAAAGGAGCATTGGCAGATGAAGTTGACTTGCCAGCAGCTGTGGAACTGGTCATAAATGAGGTGCCCTAAGAATTGAGTTTTGTTAGGAGGTTGCATCCATTTGCTAAACATTTGAATGAGTTCTCTTTGGAAGACTGTATTTTGATTAAGGGAAAAAGCTGGTCCCACTTCGATTTATCAGGCATAAGCATGATGCTCAATAAACATAGGTTCTGTGAGTATAACTGGTGACCTAATATGGCAAGGAATTCGGAAGCTAAATTGGGTATTGTGTGGGGTGTAATATGTTGGTTAAGCATAAAAAGAGGAAGCCCAGGTTTGACATCCTTCATTCCGTGCTGCACTCCGATGATCCTTTGTGGTCCTTCCTGCGGGCGCCACATACAACTCACAGAACAACCCTCTAGGTCGCCGGCAGGGTGGTCTGTGCAGCAGCAACACCCAGGTAAGCTCTGAGTGCAGTGTCAGCCATACGCCACCGGGCCTTGCAGAGTGCACCAGTTATATGGCTGTATACTCTGGCAAGCTCTTAAAATTTGTGGTATTCTCAATAGTGATGTAACAGTATGCCTCCTCATGAACCTCCGGGTATGTTCCCAATGTCAGAAGAAACAGCAAACTAGCAATGGAGCTGCCAGAAAAAGCATCTTTCCAAGAATGCTCACTACGAGCATAAATTTTGCAGTTGATCCAGAAAGTAAAGGCGACCTTGACATTTTTGAGACTTACAAGCTTCTTGAAATTTGTATTGTAGTTGTCCTGGAACCAAAATTCACAGAGATCTGAAAGAAACAGTTAGTTATAGATTCCTTACCTTAGAATTACCCCCAGGCATCAGACTGGATCCGGAAAGTTTTTCGTCAGCAGTACCCTTGCGCGTCGAAAGGTGGCGTCGGTCGGCTCCGCATTCGTCATTGGCGTCATGGTCGCCGGGATGACGTAGCAGCAGCTACATAGATGCCGCCCTCGCGCGCTGACGTCAGTTCTTTCTTTTTCCGCACCAGCCAGTGCAGATCCAGAGAGAGCGGTACCTCCAGTCACTTTTTGACTGACTTTTTTGCCAACTTTTTTCGACACCGTTTTCGAGTCTTCGACTCCTGGTGCACGTCAGGGGTGCCCGGCTTCAAAGCTTGCGGTTCCTGTAGCCGACTGATGTCGGTGACGGATCTGCACCGCGTGTGCCTGTTCTGCCTGGAGCACGACCATGACCTCAAGTCGTGCTCCGGCTGCCGGACTATGAATACGAAGTCTTTGCGGGAGCGGTCCTGAAAGCTTCTCAAGGCCCGGCAGTCGGCTCCGCGCCGTTTGAGGTCCTGGTCGCGTGGGTGGTCGAGGGACTGGTCGCGGAGTCATTATCATCATTCTTCTTCCAAGTCTTCGCACTCGGGGTCAGGTAAGTTGAAGCACAAGAAGAAGTCGAAGAAGCATCGTCGCTCTTCGACTTCTCCCCGTCCGTTGGCCGACGGGATGAGGGATGCGGGTGCTGCCCCTCCCGCAGCTCCGCGTGCGGAGCCCGAAGGGTCGACTCCGGGTTTCCCTCCCTTCCCGGGACCCGGAGCGACCCCTGCCCAGCTTTGCCAATTTTACAAAGCGATGCATGCCATCTTTGGGCAGCCCGACTCTGCTGGCGCGCCATCAGGCCCCGCAAACTCGGCTGGGTGCCCTGGGACTTCGCCGCTGGCGGCTTCGGCCCCGGCACCGCAGGGCCCCCTTGGATCCAGGCCTGGATCCGGATCGGCGCCGGTCGACCTCATTACATCTCCCCCGGCGCAGATTCCACCGGCACCACGTCCGCAGCCGACGCTGGTTATGTCCCCAGCCGGCGTCGACCCCAGCCTCCATCCCGATGTAGACACGGAGCCGGACCGGCGTTGACCGACGCCGGATCCGGCGCCGACGGGTACTTTTGTGCCCTTGTTCTACCCTGGCTCTTTTAGACCAGATTGGCAGCCAAAGGAGGGTGAGGAGGACTGGGAGGGGTCTAGAGACCCTTTAACCGACCAGTTGGGCTATGAACCGGACTGGAGAGAGGAACTGGGGGAAGCCAGTGGTCTGGATATCTCATCAGACCTTGGCATGTTGTCTCCTCCTACCGTGGCTACGGAGGAGGGAGCGTCTTACGCCGTGGTGTTGCGTAGGGCGGCCAAGGCTCTCAACCTCGAGCTAAGTACGGTGGAAGTCAGGACTAACCTCCTGACAGAGGTGCTTCAACCAGCAGCGACCTCTTCGGAGCCCCTGCTGTCGTTTAATGAAGCCGTTACCGACATCCTTTTGGGCACTTGGTCCAGGCCCAACACAGGGGCTCCTGTGGATAGGATGATTGCCCGACGCCACTGCCCGGCTCCGGGCGACCCCACTTTCCTCTCCCAACACCCCACCCCTGAGAGCTTGGTGGTCCAAGCCTCCACTTCCAAAGGCGTATTCCCTAACGCACCACCTGATAGGGAATCGAAAAAGCTGGACCATCTTGGGAAGAAGATGTTTTCTTCCTCCAGCTTGGGACTGCGGCCGGTAAACACTGCATGTCTGTTGGACCGTTACACCCACTCCGTGTGGCATACGGTGGCGCAAGTGCTGCCCCAGTGCCCGGAGGAGGCCCGGGCCGTACTTTCCCGTGCAGTTGCCGAAGGGAGAGACCTTGGGCCTCTCCACCACTCGCCCTGCGCAGTCTGCCTTTCGCCCCTTTCGTGGCTAAGAAAGGGGTGCCCCGGCGCGTCACGCCCAGAGCCACAGGCTAGCGCAAGCTGTTCAGCCCCTGCGCGGCCGGGGACGTGGGAACCACCACCGTGGTTCTGGGAGCCAGCAGGCGGGCCAGTCTACCACAGCCCCCTCTGCAGCAGCCTCCAAACCCTCCTAGTCCGACCTTTCAGGGCCGCCAAACGCCAGTGGATGGCAGGATTCGCCATCACCTCCCCCACTGGTGCACCATCACGTCGGACAGGTGGGTTTTGCAAATAGTCCAAAGGGGCTACTCCCTCTCCTTCGAGACTACCCCTACATCCATGCCACCTCAGTACCATCGCATGTTGGAGGATCATCTGGCCCTTCTCCAACAGGAAGTTTCGGCACTCTTGGCCAAGGGAGCCATCGAGCGAATTCCTGTCCCAGAAGTAGGTTGTGGTTGCTATTCCCACTACTTTCTGGTGCCCAAGAAGAACAAAGGCCTGCGTCCTATCTTGGATCTCAGGAACGTCAACTGCTTCCTCCGGAAGGAGAAGTTCAAAATGTTGATGCTAGCTCAGGTCCTGTCTGCCCTCGACCCTGGAGACTGGATGGAAGCGTTGGACTTGCAGGACGCTTATTTTCACATCCCCGTCCTGCCGGCCCACCGGCGTTACCTGCGGTTCACGGTAGGCCACGAGCACTTTCAGTTTACCGTGCTCCCCTTTGGCCTTAGCAGCGCCCCTCGGGTGTTCACGAAAGTGATGGCGGTGGTCGCAGCTCATCTGCGCAGATATGGGGTTCCAGTCTTCCCCTATCTCGACAACTGGCTGTTGAAGGTGGGCTCGCCCCAGGCTGTCGTCTCCCACCTCCAGACTACGGCCGACCTCCTGCATTCACTGGGGTTCTCCATCAACATGCCAAAGTCACACCTGACTCCCTCTCAGAAGCTCCTCTTCATCGGAGCGGTTCTGGACACGACGCAGTTCCGGGTCTATCCTCCCGAACAGCGAGTCCGGGATATTCGGGCGATGATTCCGATCTTTCAGCCTCTATCCCGGGTTTCGGTCAGGATGACCCTCAGGCTACTGGGATTGATGGCCTCCTGCATCCTGCTGGTGGACCATGCCAGATGGCATATGCGGGCTCTGCAGTGGGACCTGAAGTTCCAGTGGGCACAACATCAGGGGAACCTGTCCGATTGCGTCCAGATCTCGGAGGGTACTGCACACCAATTCCAGTGATGGTTAACGAACCAGGATTGGGTCGACGGCCGATCCCTCTCCCTTCCCCAGCCAGAGTTCACAGTGGTGACCAATGCATCACTTCTGGGATGGGGCGGCCACATGGAGGAGGCGTAGATCAGAGGCCTCTGGTCTCCGGCGGAGTCTGGGCTCCACATCAACCTTCTGGAGCTTCGGGTGATTCATCTTGCACTCAAAGCATTCCTTCCCTCTGTCCGGGGAAGAGTAGTGCAGGTGTTCACGGACAACACCACTGCCATGTGGTACTGCAACAAACAAGGCGGGGTGGGGTCGTGGACCCTATGTCAAGAGGCCCTCCGCCTCTGGACATGGTTGGAACATCAGGGCATATCCCTGGTGGTTCAACACCCGGCAGGTTCGCTGAACGCCAGGGCGGACGAACTCAGCCGCAGGTGCATGATGGATCACGAATGGCGTCTCCACTCGGAGGTGGTGCAAGGTCTCTTTTGACAGTGGGGAGAGCCTTGGTTAGATCTATTCGCCACCGAAGAGAACGCGCAATGTCAGCAATTCTGCGCATTGGAATTTCCAAGGCGGCACACGCTAGGCGACGCTTTCCGTCGCGAGTGGAGTTACGGTCTTCTATACGCCTTTCCGCCTATACCGCTTCTGCGCAGAGTGCTGAAGAAGATCAAGCGCGACCGGGCCCAAGTCATTCTTGTGGCTCCGGATTGGGCACGAAGAGTCTGGTATCCTGAGCTGTTACACATGGCCATCGATCCTCCGATCAGACTGCCTCTTCGGGAGGATCTTCTGTCGCAGCAGCAGGGGACGGTCCTCCACCCGAACCTGTCCAGCCTCCACCTCCTTGCGTGGAGATTGAGCGGTGGCAATTGACGTCATTTGACTTGCGTCCCTCCACTAAGACGGTATACGCCTGCAGGTGGAACAAACTTGTGGCATGGTGCACAGCAAAGGCTGTGGATCCCCTTTCCGCCCCTCTTTCTGAGGTTCTCTTGTGACTCCTTTCTTTGGCCTAGCAGGGCTCTGCTCTGGGCACTCTAAAGGGCTACCTCTCGGCCATTTCAGCCTTTCTTAGGCTTCCTGATCAGCCTTCTCTTTTCAAGTCCCCTGTTGTAAATCGCTTCCTTAAGGGCATTACTCATCTTTTTCCTCCTGTTCCCTTCATAATGCCTCAGTGGGACTTGAACTTGATTCTTACATATCTTATGTGCGCTCCCTTTGAGCCGCTACATAACTGTCCTCTCCGGCTTCTGACCTTAAAAACTTCCTTTCTGGTGGCCATCACCTCTGCTCGCAGGGTGAGGGAGCTTCAAGCGCTTTCTTCTAAGCCTCCTTTTCTGACTGTTCATCCGGAGAAGGTTGTCCTTCGCACTCGTCCCTCCTTCCTTCCCAAAGTGGTTACTCCTTTCCATATTGGACAGACCATCACTTTGCCCACCTTCTTTCCGCCTCCGCATCCTCCTAAAGAGGAAGAGAGGCTTCACCGTCTGGATCCAAAGCGTGCGCTTTCCTTTTACTTGGATCGCACAAAACAATTCCGGGTGGATGACCAGCTCTTTGTTGGCTACGCGGACGCCAAGAAAGGTCGGGCCGTGCACAAACGGACCATCTCTAGATGGGTCGTTTTGTGCATCAAAGCTTGTTATTCCTTGGCAAAGAAGGAGCCTCCAGTGGGGTTGCGCGCCCATTCCACCAGGGCGACGGCAGCTACCACTGCTCTGGGACGTGGAGTCCCCCTTAATGACATCTATCAGGCAGCTATGTGGGCATCGCTGCACACGTTTACAAGACAGTACAGCCAAGTCCGGAGAGACGGCTTCTTTGGCCGATCTGTTCTCCAGGACTTCCTGGTGTGAACTTGGTTCGCAGGCCCACCTCCGGGGTTGGTATTGCTGGGGTATCTATTCTAAGGTAAGGAATCTATAATTAACTGTTTCTTTCAGATGAACAAGTTACTTACCTTCGGTAACTATATATCTGTAAGAAACATAGGTTAGTTATAGATTCCTTACCGCCCCACCCATCCTCCCCGTTCTGCGAACTGACTTCTAGGGTTAAGGACTTCCTTTCAGGGCCCTAGTTTTGTGCACCAGTGGTCAGTGTCTTGCATGGCTCTGCGCTTCTGATGGTGAAAGTCGTACACAGAACTGACGTCAGCGAACGAGGGCGGCGTCTATGTAGCTGCCGCGACGTCATCCCGGCGACCACGACGCCAACGACGAACGGGGAACCAACCGACGCCACCTTTCGACGCGCAGGGGTACTGCTGACAAAAAACTTTCCGGATCCAGTCTGACGCCTGGGCGTAATTCTAAGGTAAGGAATCTATAACTAACCTATGTTTCTTACAGATATATCGTTACAGAAGGTAAGTAACTTGTTCGTTCAGGTGGAAGCCAAGGATAAGGATCAGCAATATATGGCTTCAGTTGAGATGGATGAAAAATGGGCTGAATCTTTGAAGCATGATGCAATTTTAGTCTAAAGGCAATAGGATTGAACAAATGAGACAAACATGGTGTTTGAAACAACTCTCAGTGAACGAACAGGTAAAAAACGGAAAGACAGATAAACTTTCTCTGGAAAGATATCCCCATTATGTTCAACTCATTTTCTTGGTTAAAGTTGTTTTTCAAGAACTGTTGTAATTTTGTTCCTTTTGAAATAAATTGGAGAAAAATAATAGACAGAATGTTCTTGTCCATCATCTTCTTGCTTCTCTAACGAAAATGCTGCAATTACTCTCTTGAAGCATCTGTTTCAACAATAAACAACTACCATGATGAATTAAACAAGAGCCTTTCAGTGTGCAAAAAGCTGTTTCTGCTTGATCGTCCCAATGGAACTTCTCTTTGGGTTTACTATCATCAACATGAGTGATATCACCAGTTATCATTGCAGCGCTCTTTACAAATTGACATAAACAAATTTGCTAATGTGAAAATAACGTATTTTTCATTTACATCAGAAGGAAGGTGAGGGCCAATCCAAGTTAGGTGAGACATTTTTGGGATCTATGGAAATGTCAGAAGCATTCAACCTAAATCCAAGATATATTACTTCTTTCTCAAACTTGTGCTTCTCAGGTTTACAATACATGGATCTCACTAAAGTCTTGACAATACCAATCTTACATATTCTGTATGTTCAGATAAAGTATTTGAAAACACCAGAATGCCATTCAAATACAAAACATCAGAGAATATTGGCTCCACAAATTATACTTGATTGTGATCAGATTTAAACCTGCATAATCAATACTAGGTTGAAGATCTTGATCTTTCTAGGTACAAGAAACAAAGGTACCCCAACTGGTGATGAGGATGGTTCAGTTAGTCCATTTTTGCAAATTCTCCTCCAAAAGACCTTTCAAGTATCCCCTTCTCCTTTTCTGTTGAACAATCAGAATGTCCAAAATAAACAATGGCACCAGGTTTGTTAGACCTGGCAGCCTTAGGGTGGTCTTCCCGCAAACGTTTTGCCTACTTACCTGCTGAAATTCGCTTTTGTTGGCTTTAGGACTGTGTGCACTTTACCACTGCTAACCAGAGCTAAAGTGCATGTGCTCACTACTCTACACATAGTTTGATTGGCATATACCTAATTGGCAAATTTAATTTACATATAAGTCCCTTGTAGAGTGATATTTCACATACTCAGGACCTGTAAATTAAATGCTACAAGTGGGTCTGCAGCACTTACTGTTTCACCCACTTACGTAGCACTTTAAAACATGTTCCAGGATTGCCATTGCAGCCTGAATGCAGTTTTAAACTGCCATGTCGAATTGACATTTAAACCCCCTAGCCAAGCCTTAAACTCCCCTTTTAGTGCATATAAGTCAACCCTAAGTGAGGCCAACATAGCCCAGAGGGCAGGATGCTGTGTAATCAAAAGGTTGGGCATGTACTTTTAAGTTTTAAGTGTCCTGGTAGTGAAAAACTCCCAAACTCATTTTTACTACTGTGAGGCCTACCCATCTCATAGGATAACATTGGGGGTTCCGCATTACATTTAATAAGCTGTAATGCACAATTGGGAGCAGGTAACTGTGTCATCTTTTGTACCTATGAAATTGTAATGATAAACCCTGTTGAATGGTAAAGACGGATTTTTCATTACAATTTTGAAAATGCCACTTTTAGAAAGTTGGTATCTTCCTGATCGTAGCCACTTGTGCCTGCAGCCTGGCTTGAGTCACATGACTGAGTGTAGCTGACAGTTAGACTTTGTGAATTCCTCCCAGACAGTCACACAATAGAGGGATTAGGTGTGCATCAATGGGCAATACACTGGCAGGATGGGCGGCGCTAAGCACAGCCCCAATTACAACTGAATAGCCTGTGCTCTGCCTTTACACAAAGGGCCTAATGACTCTGCATTGTCCTTGGCGCCAGTGCAGGGGAGTCAGGAAATTCCATGCACTTCAAAGAAACTTTCCAGAAGCTTCCCCCATCTTCCAGAAGAAGGTATAAAAATAGGTTCTCACAGCATGACACTACACAATATTGTATGGGTGTGATACACAAGTGCAGTGTCACGCTTACAACGCATGCAATGTTTCCTAAATATGAGATTGAAGGACTCCAGGTCCAGCTTTATCAGTCAATAGATATATTTGTAACACATTATTACTGTTTTCCAGGTAACTAAGTGACCTATGAACTTTGAGTGGTGACAAGAGTCAGACCCCCCAGTACCTTAGTATATACAAAGGGTATGTGATTAAACAGAATCCGATATCCGACCTGATGAACGCCATGGGCTCAGCTGAGCCGCTAGGCAGAAACATGTTAAAATCATAGTGGGGTTGGGGTACTAATTTCCCAATACTCCACACCTAATATTTATTACCAGGTGGTCCACTACATAGTAAAAACCAAACTGGGTGAGCATATTGGTTTTAACTCTATTTCATGGATCCTAGGCTAGAAACAAGTGCTTCCCTGACTTCAGGGTGTAGGCCAGCTCTCCATCAAACCAAGGTTTTTGGAGAGAGTGGGGATATCCTATGATGAAGCATGACACCTGGTAGGTGTGTGAGGACATCCTGTCAAACTTTTGTGCGCGTTTAGGAATAGGCTGGTAATCATGCAATAACAAAATATTATAAAACTGTAAAATAATAAAAATTCACTGGGGTGGCTTTTTTGTGTGAGATATGATATAAAAATAGGACCTTCAGACCCACTATTCAGTTCACTACTAAACCTGCGGAAGGACTCGCAGAGGACTGCGTTCTGCTGTGACCTGCTGTGCACTCTCCCAGACTGTTGCTGTACCTAGAAGGACTGCTTTGCTGCCTGGACCCTGCCTTGAACCCTCAGAGGCTAGCCCTGCTGTTGAGCCCTACATATTCACCTGCACACAGGACAGGGACATAAAAGGTTCCCACCATCTTGAACCCGCACCTGGACCCAGCGTGAGTGAGTTCTGAACCCCCCTAGGTTGTGGTGCTAAGTTTGCCCACATGGCCAAAACCCAAAAATGAGGACTTAGAAACATTATAGCCAAAAACTGCTCTGATTGACTTTGTGTCTTCTCCCGCTACGTTCTTGTCCACAGCAGCAAATCCTTTTCGGCGGTTGTTTGCCAAAGGGGTATCCGACCTCGTGGAACTGTTTTCGGCTACAGCCCTCTGCCTTGTCACACTTGAGATTTTTGACTTCCATGTCGGTGACTAAGTTTGAACGTAGAAATCTTCACCACGGCTTCAACCCAAGGTCATCCGATGATGACACTTCCTCCTCGGACACCTCCAGCAGCCTTGCCCCACTGAACTTTACCTTCTCAGACACTTTTTCTCAGAATTTCTTCTAAGTCACAAGTAGCGCTGACTGGGCCCAATCCACTTCTTGTATCTGAACTGGACTTTGACCCAGCCTCACACGACTAGATGTCCACGGTTGGCGCTTTGATCTTTTAGGTGCTAGTTTTTCCGAAGAACTTTAAAAATCCATAACTCCTGTTTTACTGATTGGAATTTTGTCGTTTTGGTGTCAAATACTTTATTACAATTAACTCTATTTTTCTAAATTGGTTTGGGATTTTTCTTGTGTTGTGTTTTTACTTCATTACTGTTTGTGTGCTGCATAAATACTTTACACATTGCCTGTAAATTAAGCCTGACTGCTTTTTGTGCCAAGCTACCCAGGGTTAAGCACAGGTTAAATTTAGTGACTTTTGGTGGATCACCTTGCAAGGGATTGTGGCTGTTGCTTGACTAGGGCTCAGACCCCAGTCAACCAACAAACTAATTTCTCATTAGGTTCAATTGATAAAGCGTATGAGGACAACCTAAGCAAACCTGAGGCTTGGAAAGAACTGGACAATAAGCATGGTACTGAGTGACACTGTTGAGAGGTTAGCCACTAACAAATTGGATGTAGAATCTCTAATCTCATCAGTGGATGACCGATAGCTTCCTGGGGCATAACAGCGGGCCTGACAAATCTGTCATGTCGGAGATAGTGTTCAAATAGATCAACTGACATACAGATTATGTCCTGTAAACCAATAGATTCAAAGAATTACTGCATAATTGTGATCAGCTACTGTGTCAAAAGATAACACTGCGGTGTAATCTTCAAAGGAAACTTGCAATAGAAGAAGCTACTTTTATCAGACTTGCCACTAATGGCAAACAATCAACAGTTTGACTCATTTCAGAAGTCTTCTAAAGTTGTCTAGTGATATTATTCCTAGTTGGCCACTCTTGATAAATGAAATTTCCACAGGTGCCACTATCCAAAAATGCAGAAGCATTAACAACCTTTCCTTCTTCTGATCTTGTAGCGGTTGGTAGAAGGAACAAATGATTATCAATATTATTAATAAATGTTGAAAAGTGAGGAAGACACCAGACCCCTGTGTTCGTGGCTGTCTCAGAAGATGACTGAGTCCCTCTCCTTCCTGAAACTCATGACATTGTTAAGGCATTAGGAAGCAGCCCCAGTTTGACATCCTTCCTTTGCTTTCGTACTCCAATGCTGCCCTACATTCCATACAACTCACTGAACACCCCTCCAGGTGACGACAAGAACAGAAAAGTCATGCTGGACTGTTCTGCGTGAACACCTAAGTAAATGCTGACATCAGCATTCAGCCTCACTCTGCCTACAACCTTAGGTAAGCTCTTAACACTCTCGGTATGAATGTACAAACATACTAAGATAGGAATGGCTTATTTTATAGGTGACATCCCTCTTCCAGCTGGGATTCAAGGTGGGTCCATGCATGGCTTTGAGGCTTCATGCGCAGAGCTTCACGGATTCCTTTAAATCAAATATGCAGAACTGCTGCATGAGTTACTACTAGTACTTTAATTCACTATTGCCATCTATAAGGTTTAAACAATGGTGTAAGACATTTTGGTGGGGGTGTATCAAAATCTATGCCATCATCATACATTATGACTACTAATGTTTTTGTTTAATTTAATTAATTAAAGTTGCTAATTCTTACACAGTGACCTAATCGTCTTTTTCGTAGTCAGTTTAAATCCAGTTATTGCTTTGAATACATCAGAGGTAAGGACTGGTCTGAGGAAAGTAAAGGTAATGTCCTGATTACTTACCAGTGATCTTCCCACCCTTAGTGCTGGTCTCTTTGTACCTGTCATCATACCCTGTCCATCCCTTTCTTGAGAGCTCAGATAACTGCCCATCCCTTCCTTAAATAATCAGACTTCATCCTAGCTTGGTATGTCAGGAGAATGCTGGGGATGCCAACCTCTTTATGGTGTCCAGTTAGGAATGGGTTGGGCTTGCATTGACTGGATGTTCCCGGACTTTTTCTGTCTCACGGTGGTGGGATCACCTCATAAATAGTACTTACATCAATCTGGCTGCAGAGCCACATCTGTTCATCTACCGGCCCAGTGAATGCACCAACAGCCACCCATTTAGTTTTGTATCCAACCACCAAGCCATACATCAAACCTAATCAGGCAGATAAGCAAGAGTGGTTGGAGCTCTGGCATTGCACTGACCCAAATCGGCTTTATATATAATTCAAACTGTTTACCCTATGTGGTGGGCTGTACCCCTATGCCCATGAATGCAAATTCAATTTACGGAGGATACGGAAGGCAGTAATTTTTTTTTATACAATTGCAATCAGATAAATTGCTAATACTCAATGAAACGATTAAAATCACAATCTACATTGTAATAACAGTAATTTACTTAAATAGAATAAATGAGTGAGGAATTGGGCCAGCCAGCATATGTTTCACCCCCTAGACAGCATGCAGGCCTCTGGCTTTCTCAAGGTTTTTGGTCAAGGTCCCAGGCGACTGAGGTGTGGCTGCAGTCCTTGCCCTAAGTTGAATTCGGTGGTAGTCAAAACCAATATAATGACTTATGATATCAGTCCAGCATACTTTTGGTGCCCTATATACTTGTGGTTATATACATGTTATAAGATAATCATATTAATCTGTGTGCGTTGTAGTAATTAAATAACCATAGGTGGCTGTATGTATTTTAGTGAGAGCCACATATATATTTGGAATGTAATCACAACTTACATTTTCATGTCAACTGTACTTGTTTGGAATGTATTTTAATGCTAAGTTAGTCTAATGTGTAACAAGGCCTCGGTATCAAAATTTCATTTTATTAAATGTCTTGCCAGTGTCTTGTTTTTTCTTTCCTCTGCAGTTGTCTTAACGTGTGCCTAGTTAAGTTAGAATGGGCTTATTGTTTATTGTATTAGGCTAGTAGGCAACTGAACTATATTTAGAAACTGGCCTCAGATATGGGTACTGACACAGTGAGAGAGCTCTTCCTGTACCAGGGACACCGGACTGATTTTACATCTAGGGTCATCCAGATGATTGCTTCTTTGTTGAGAGCTGGGAAATTAGGGAGGCTACCTGCTCCCAGAGAACACTGTCTTTGGATTGGTTCATTTGGTGGAAACCGATATAGAGAAGCCTTCTAGAATCTTCTTTCATGGTTTAATTGTGTGATCTTTAGAAAAGTTGAACAGACCCTGTCCTGACTTCGCTGAGAGAAGGCTTCTTCTTGACTCTGCTGATTTGCCCTGCCCAGAGTGCTGAGCTTCATGCTTGAGCACTCATACTTTCCCTTCGAACCTTAAACTTGATTCTTCTCATGCTGATACCTTTCTCATAGAATTTCCCCTTGCCACTTTCAATGCTTTATTTATCATAGGGAAGTTCCTTTATGAAATGTGCTTAGTTGATATTTTGCTTACTGCATGTGATTCTGTTTTGCATCCTTTTCTTTATAATAAACAAATTCAGATTCCATGATCATCTAAATATGTATGCTCTTACAATATTTTTCCTTCAGTTTTGCCGGCTGATCTAACTTGTAATCTAAACTAGATTGTTAAAAAAAAACCTTGCGGTTTGAACACCGTCCTCACTGTCATTCTTGTGGAGCTAAATAGGTTTCACTGTACTTGAAATGTATTGCCAATGTTAGCTCCTTTCTTACACTTCAAGTTGACAATCAAAGGTCTATAGACCAGCGGGGCATGCTCTTTGATGATTTTACTAAGAGGTTGAGATTCAAGAAACCCTGCTCTTTCAAGTGGTAGTGGCGAGGATGGTTTGTCACTGAAGTGTAGGGAGGTATAATACTCTAGAAAAACCTAGAATTTGTGCAGATCCAGTCTATGCCCTTAAAATCCAGGGCCCTATTTGGAAGATCAGCAGTGTTTCGGCAGTTTTGAAGGCGGTGGCTGAGGGGTGAGTATAAATATGGTTGTGTGTCGAAATTTGTTTATCTCAAGCTT
The DNA here is from genome assembly GCA_963921515.1 of Calotriton arnoldi. Lineage (NCBI taxonomy): Eukaryota > Metazoa > Chordata > Amphibia > Caudata > Salamandridae > Calotriton > Calotriton arnoldi. Next base: position 4,545,658 of record CAWUFW010000340.1, read on the forward strand.
GTGATGCTGTGTCGTGTCGACATTGTGTGTTTTGTGTTGTAGTGATGTATTTGATTTGATTGTGTCAATGCATATATGTTTCATTCTGAAGTTGTTATCAGGCTCGTCGCAGTCCAAGATTCCGGGATAGATAAGTATATGATTGTTTAACTTGTCCGCTAAGGTGTGTTGTATCGGTGCGTGAGATACCATCGGCAGGACAATTAAGATAGGGGCCTTTAACTTATTGTTGTGAGTGTACTAATAGTGAGTGGTATTGGTAAATCCTGTTGTGTAAAGGAGAAACTGCATTAGTCAAAGTGATTTCCCGCTGGTCGAGATTTCACTTGTGTGTGTGTGTGTGTGTGTGCTAAAATTGGAAAGCGTTATTCCCCGTTGTTCTCTTGCATAATTGGTTACTTTAAATTACTTTAGTGAAGCAGACAAACTTTATTTGTTAACTCTGCTTGCTTTGGTGTTTTTGTAAAAGTTTGTACGAAGAAATTGTGAAGCAGGGAGAGCCACTGTGAGGTGCTGAAGTCAACATCAATGGTTACTGTGCTGGTATTGGGATTTTGGTGAAGGTGCGGCGCTGGTATTTGTATTGGCTGTTGCGTCGTCAGGTGCCGCACTGACATTGGGTTACATTGTGATTTGAGAGAAATCACTGCCTGTTTGAATTCACTGTTTACTTTTAAATTGTTAGAAAGTTACTGCAAGAATGAAATGTTTTAGGGAGCTGAGAGATTTGGTGAGGAGTGATGTGAGAGTTACTAACCGAGAGGGCAAGGAAGCTCTGCCAGAGGGTATACCAGGTCATTACATAGCCATAAGCATGGACTCCGCATATGTATTTGGCTTAAACAATGGAACAAGATAACAGAGAAAGAAGGGCCATGACAGTTTCCCCAGTATGGTATGTTTAATCTGAGAATAATTGAGCATCTGAGGAGAGTGCTGCGTGATATGAAGCCTCTACATAGACCATCATAATATTTGAATGCTTGGAGCTTGCTGCCCATGCTAAAGACAAGAAGAATCAGTCGAGCTAAGAAATCACTTCATAGTCACCTGGATGCTAGATGGAATGCGGAGCATCAAGTGTGGAAGAGAGAGGTAGCTGAGGGAGCTGGATTGTATCTGGTACTGATGAATGAAAAATCCATGGAGAAAAAAGCTCTGGGAGATAATGAGTTGCAGGATAAATGTGATACTGATAGTGATTCTAGTGATGATTTCGTAGGGGGCTTACTGTCCTCCCGATCACTGCCTTATATTGTCCTGCCTAATGGTGATTGTGGTGCCACCAGTGGTGGTAATGGTGCTCCTGGTGACCAAGATGTACCTCAGATAGGAGGACCTGCCCGACAGCCCCAGTTGTGACTGTTCCAGCACTAACAGCTATTGTTGTGACTATCACAGCTGCTACTGTCCCAGTTGTACCCGTCCCTGGAGTGATGACCGCTGTTATATTGACTCAGACACTGACTCTTCCCACTGTAACTGCCCTGATAGCTGTGGCTCCGATAACTATGGTTTCCAGAGCGGCTGCCGGAATGCCCACTACTGTTATTACTCCTACTACACCGAATTCGCAAGTGGCAGTTTGAAGACCCACCCAATTTACAAGCCTTTAGGACAAGGTGGAATACTAGTAGTTATTACCCCAGTTGCTGAAGGTGCCACAGGATTCTTGGATTTTGAGATGATACCCCGATGGTTTGGGGAAAACCCAGAAATTTGGGAGACTAAAGAGACTGAAAATGAATTAGTGGTTCAGTCAAGTTTGAGTCCCCTAGTCATTTCTAGATTAACAGCAGAGTTAGAAGAGCTTGTTAGAAGAAACCTTGACCTTAGTCATGTAGACCAGTATGAGGATAGTGAACTTATATATTTGAGCAAAAACGTTACCCCGTCGTGCTGCACAAGCACATTATAAGTTAACAGAATTGCTGCATGAGTATGATGTAGATCTTTCAAGAACCAAGACTTTACAGAGGAGCTTTTGAACTCAGCTAGGTGACGAAGCCATTGTGAACATGAGGAATTCTGGAATGAAGTTACATGTTAAAGACAGTTGCATATTAAAGACATTTTAACATAGCCCAGAATCAGCCTTGATAGTGGCCACTGAAGAGATAAGATCGGTTATGGACAAAGGTGGGAAGGCTACGCTGATCCACATTGGATCAGTTCTCAGCCTTCGTCACCGTGAACCACCTTGACCTTATTGATCCCCTGGCCAAGATAGCGAGTTGTGGAACAGCTCTTGATTTACTTTGATCCTCCCTTACTGACAGAGAGCAGTTGGTCCCACTCAGAGATTTTAAGTCAAAATCGTTCTCATTGCCGTGTGGTGTCCCTCAAGGGTTATCACTGAGCCCCACCCATTTTTATTATATATGTGACTCCCTTGGCGAAATTGATTCAAATCTTTGGCTTCTCTACAATTTCTTATGCTGATGTTAGAAATTGTGTCTCTAGTTGGCAGAGGTATGCACCCTGTCCAAGTAGGGACCACAATCCTAGTCAGGATAAGCTAGATACACACTAAAAGATAACCAGTGCTCACCCTCTGGTAGCTTGGCATAGGGAAGTCAGGCTTATCTGAAGAGGCAATGTGTGAAATGAAATTAAATGAAAAAAGGTACTTATAAAGCGCACGGCTACTCAACAGAGTGTCCCGGCGCTGAAAGGACCACCAGCAGACGCCCAACCAAAGCCCGAAGGCCAACCAGCCCAAAGAAAACTTATTGCTGGAACAGCCAAGTTTTTAGCTGTCTCCGAAAGGTGAGCAGGTCCTGGACCTGCCTAAGATGGAGAGGCAGACAGTTCCATGAGCGGGCAGCCAGTACTTGAAAGGAGCGACCGCCAGCCCGAGAGCGGGCAAATTTAGGAATGAGCATCAGAGACTGCCCCGAGGACCTCAAGGCACGTTTAGGCTCATAATGCTGGACCCTTCTCCTGAGATATACAGTGCCCGTGCCATGAAAGGCCCGATAAGCCAGAACCAGAGCCTTGAACTGGATCCTCTTCCGTACCGGTAGCCAGTGCAAGTCATTCAGGAGGATTGTCATACGTGCTCTGGGTCCCACCATGAGAATGGCTCTGGCCGCCGCATTCTGAACCACCTGCATACGGTTCAGTAAATACTCAGGTAGGCCCAGATACAAAACGTTGACGTAATCCAACCTGGATGTAATTAGGGCTTGTACTACCGTCTTTCGATACTCAACCGGTAGCAGGGGAAGGAAGTTTTTTAGCATTTTCAACATGCTGAAACAGGTGCCAGCAACAGTTTGATTTTGAGCCTTCATTGCTAGAGTGGCGTCCAACTTGACCCCCAGGTTCCTCACCGTGCTCACTGGAGCAGTGGGTGGGGACATATCATGAGGCCACCATTGGTGCCATGATTCGCATGGCGGGCAACCAAAGAAAATAATCTCAGACTTTTCGGGGTTACACTTTAATTGGTTACGCCGTAACCAGGAGAAAACCTCCGTCAGACAGATGTTGATCTTGTTGCCTTTAAAATCAGTGCCTTTGTCGCACATAAACAATAGTTGAGTATCATCGGCGTAAGATACTATCTTGGCGCCGTATGACTCAGCTAAGAGTGCGAGAGGGGCCATGTAAATATTAAAAAGTGACGGGCTCAGAATTGATCCCTGCGGAACCCCCACCTTCATAGGCGGAATGGGGGCTGAGTAGGGAGGGGACCAGATTTCCTGCTGTCGACCACTCAAAAACGAGGCGAACCACTCGAGTGCCGCGCCCCCGATGCCGCAATCCCATAGGCTCTGCAAGAGCCGGTCATGGGGCATGGTATCAAAGGCCGCGGACAGGTCCAATACTATCAGCACCGCACTTCCCCCTTTATCAAGCTGTGTTTTGATAGTTTCCGAGACTTCCAATAAAGCAGTTTCGGTGCTGAGATGGGCTCTGAAACCAGACTGGCTCTCGTGAAGTATGTGGTTAGCTTCCACGTATTCATTCAATATTAGATTGACGTACTTTTCGAGGGCTTTGGAGAAAATAGGCAGCAGTGATATAGGCCTGTAGTTGGAGGCTACTGCTGGGTCAGCAGAAGGTTTCTTCAAAAGGGGAATAATTTTGGCAATTTGTGCAACACACACTCCCAGAAACACCATGAAAACACCACAAGAATACTCCACGCAGGTTTAGAAACATAGAGAAATACTTTATGAGTAAAACAATATCAAAACAACAAAAATCCAATAAGTAGAACCAGAGTTATGAATTATTAAAGAATATATCAAAAGTAGTGCTTAGAAGTCAATAGCGCTTTTGGGTAACTTGAGGCTGTGCTCGACCAGGGCAAATCCAAAGTTCAGGCAGACTGCGATGAAGAGCAGGCCGGCTACAGGACCCACACAGTGCTGGCTGAAAAAGTACCTTAGATGAAGCAAGCGTCGCCGTCGAAGACTCGATGCGTCGATTTCAATTCACGCTGTCAGGTCAATGTGTCATCGTCAAGCCTCGCATTGGGGTCGAACCCCTTACAATGCAGGCACTGCCTTGTCGTCAAACCTCGCATTCAGGTCCCGTGTCGTCGTTGAGCAGCGCGGGGATGTCCTTGGATCCGCACTGCATCAGCATCGAAGGGTACTGCGTCGGTTCTGATCGGCTCGGAGACATCACTGTGTCCAATTCAGCCACACAACGCAGCCACCATGGACCGACCACCACTGCGTACACTTCGCCATCAACAAACCCAAGGCACCCAAACCAGCCCCATGCCCACCTCGAAGGAACTGGAGCAAGGTTACGACGAGCAACTGAACTCCACCCTCACCCGAGACAACCACACCTGAGCAAACGACGCAGCCAGAGAACTCCACACCTGGATCTCCAACTGCGCAGACGAGCTCGCCCCGCTACTCAACCCCAACAGACAACGCCCCAGGAAAGCCGCCTGGTTCACCACCGCTCTCCAAGAAGCCAGACGCACCTGCAGACGCCTGGAGAAGAACTGGAGAAACACCAAGACAACCGAAAACCACACCACCTACAAGGACGGCATGACGGACTACCACAACCAGATCAGAGCCACCAAGAGGAACTTCATCCACAACAAAATCCTGGCCAACTCCAAGGAACTTTTCAGTGTCATTCAAGAATTCACCAACCCACGCAGCGAAGCCACAGACATCACCCCATCCCAAGTCCTCTGCGACAAGCTTGGAACCTATTTCCACCTCAAGACCAAAACCTCTACGACAACTTCATCGACCATCCACCAGGTGCCACAGACGGCCCCCAGAAACACCAGCCAGCCCACCATCTCCAACTGGACACCGATCACGGCCGAAGACACCACCTCGACCATGAAAAGCATCCACTCGGGGGCCCCCACCGACCCCTGCCCCCTCACATCTACCACAGAGCCACGGCCGCCATCGCACCCGAACTACAACGCACCATCAATACCACCTTCAAAACAGGCACCTTCCCAGACGACTGGAAGCGTGCAGAAGTCAGACCCCTGCTCAAGAAGCCCACAGCTGACCCCATCGACCTCAAGAACTATTGGCCCATCTCGCTCCTCCCCTTTGCAGCCAAAGTTGCAGAGAAAACAGTCAACAGGAAACTGACACGATTCATTGAAGAGAACGCCGTCCTCGACCCGTCCTAATCCGGATTCCGAAGCAACCACAGCACAGAGACCACCATACTCGACGCCACAGACGACATCCGCACCCTACTGGACCAAGGCCACTCCGCAGCCCTCATCCTACTCGACCTATCAGCAGCCTTCGACAACGTCTCCCACCGCACACTAGTCGCCAGACTACACGACGCAGGCATACAAGGAACAGCCCTGGACTGGATCCGATCATTCCTCACCGGAAGAAGCCAAAGGATCAGACTCCCACCCTTCCTCTCCGACTCCACGAAAATCACCTGCGGAATCCCACAGGGTTCATCACTGAGCCTCACCCTCTTCAACATCTACATGGCCTCCCTCGCAGCCATTGTCCGACAACACGGCCTCAACATCGTATCCTACTCCGACGACACCCAGCTCATCCTCTCCCTCACCAAAGACCCCACCACTGCCAAACTCAACTTCCAGAAAGGAATGCAAGACGTCGCAGTCTGGATGACCAACAGCTGCCTGAAGCTCAACGCCGAGAAGACAGAAGTCCTCGTCCACCCCTTCTGCATGGGACAGCACCTGGTGGCCGACCACCCTCGGAAGCCCACCTACCCCCTCAGACCACGCCAAGAACCTCGGCATCGTACTTGACTCATCACTCACCATGAACCGATAGGTCAACGCCGTCACCTCCAGCTGCTTCAACACCCTCCTCAAGACCTTCAAGTGGATCCCCCCTGAGTCAAGACAGTCACCCACGCACTCATCACCAGCAGACTGGACTATGGAAACGCACTCCACGCCGGCATCAACAAGTCCCTCCTCCGCAAACGCCAGACAATACAGAACACCGCCGCCAGACTCGTCCTCGGCATCCCCCGACACAAACACATCAGCCAACACCTACGAAGTCTCCACTGGCTCCCCGTGGAGAAAAGAGTCACTTTCAAAATCCTCACTCACGCCTACAAATGCCTACACAACAACGGACCCAAATACCTCATCGACAGAATCAACTTCCACGTACCCAAAAGAAACCTCCGATCTTCCAACCTCGAACTGGCAGAAACCCCGTGCATCCACAGAGCCAGAGCAGGCGGAAGATCCTTCTCTCACATTGCAGCCAAGACTTGGAACGAGCTACCAGCGGACATCAGACACGCCCCCTCCCTGAACACCTTCAGGAAGACCCTCAAGACCTGGCTCTTCGGCTAAACAGATCAGCGGACCCCCTCAGCACCTTGAGACCCTCACGGGTGAGTAGCGCGCTTACAATTCCCTGATTGATTGATTTTGAAGCAAAACAGCTGCAGAACCAAGTCCAAGGCCCAGGACTGGATTCGCACCTCAGGCAGGGTAGGACTCACAGATGGTAGAGTCCTGCAGCAGAGTTGTAGGAAGACTTTGATGGTCCTGAGACTTAATTAAACGGGGCACGCCAGCAAGCCCTTGGAGTCACTCTGGGTTCAATTGAGATGGGTCCAGTCCTTCTCCTCAGCAGGGCAGAGAACAGCAGTCAGCATCGCAGCACAGCAAAGCAGAAAGCAGTTCCTTTAGAGCAGCAGTCTGGTAATGTGATAATCCTTGCAGCACAGCAGTCTTTACTCCTGGCAGAGTTCTTCCCAGGACTAGTTGTATACTGTCTTGGTAGGGTCAGAGTCCAAGTACTTATACCCAAATGTGCCTTTGAAGTTGGGGTGACTTCAAAGCAGGCCCCTTGAAGTGCACATGTCCCCTTTCATCCTAGCTCTGTCTGCCAGGCTATCTGTGGGGGGTAATCAGCCCTTTGTGCGGGAAACAGGACACTGCCTATCCAGGTGTAAGTGTCAGCTCCCCCTCCCTCTTGCTGTCCAGGAAGAGCTATCAGAATGTAGATGAATGCAGATGAGTTCTCTGTTACACCCACTCTTCTTGTGTTTGTGACTGTCTAAAGGAACTGCACAAAGTGTAGCTATCACCCATCCCAGACGGGTATTGGAGACACGCTGCAAGGCACACACAGCATTAAGAGCACAGAAATGCCCACTTTCTAAAAGTGCATTTCTAAAGAAATAATGTGAAAAACAACTTTACCAGTAAAGAGAATTTATCATTACCATTCCAAAGATATGAAACATGAAGCAGATATTCCTTTCTCATCAGAAATTACAGCTTAAAAGTGTTTTAAGGAAATCTCAATGTTAGTCTATGAGAGGAGTAGGCCTCACAGTAGTAAAAAAATGAATGTAGCTGTTTGTCACTACCAGAACTAAAAAGTACATTCTACCTTTTATTTACATAGCACCCTGCACTTAGGGATACCTAGGACCTACCTTAGGTGTGACGCATATGTAGTAAAAGGGGAGTTTAAGGCTTGGCAAGTAGTTTTAAATGCCAAGTCGAAGTGGCAGTAAACTGCACACACATGCCCTGCAAGGGCAGGCCTGAGACAGGTTTGAAAGGCTACTTGTGTGGGTGGCGCAATCATCGCTCCAGGCCCACTAGTAGCATTTAGATTACAGGCCCGGAGAATATGATATACTGCTTTACAAGGGACTTACAAGTAAACTAAATATGTCAATTGGGTATACCTCAATGTTACCATGTTTAGAGGACAGAGAACATACACTTTGGCACTGGTCAGCAGTGGTAGAGTGCTCAGAATCCTAAGGCCAATAAGAAGGTCAGAAAAATGGGAGGAGAAAGGCAAAACGTTTGGGGGAACCTTCAGAGAGGGCCATTTTCTAACATCCCGACAACACTCAAATTATAGTGTCCATTTCTAGCAACATTGAAGAGGTCTCTCACTGCTTCAATAGTTGCATATGTGAAGTCGTCAGCTGGATGAAATGCAACATCCTTAAATTAAACCGCAGAAAAAACAGAGGTCCTCCTCTTTGGTAAAGGCATCTCATTTTGGAACCCGTCGTATTGGCCCCACTCCCTTGGCCTCCTCCCTGCCCCAGTCCCAAACAAAAGGAACTTGGGGATGATCTCCGACACTAACCTTACATTCGGAGATAAGATCTACAAACTCACTTCCTCTTGCTTTTTTTCTACAAAGAACCCTGAAAATGTGTTTTTCATTTATCCCCTTTGACCTACAGAAGTCAGTAATCATTGCGCTGGTATTGTCCAAGCTGGATTATTATAATACCCTTTATCAGGGCACCCATCAACGCTCCTTATATAAACTCCAACTACTGCAGAATGCAGCAGCTCGTCTCCTCAAGAGAATATCCAAATTTCAGTCAGTCTCTCTTGCCCTAGTGGAGCTTCACTGGCTCCCTGTTAAGAAACGAGTGGCTTTAAGGCACTCTGTATGTCATATAAATCATTTGGTCAGGACCACAGTACTTGAGGAAGAAATTCCCATGGTACATACCAAGGAGAGCTTTACATTCAGCTGCATCCAAAACAGTCACAGTCCCCAAATGTAACAAAATGTCTTGGGGCGGTAGGAGATTTGTTTATTCCACTTTCAAATTTTGGAACAAACTTCCCTGGCATCTTAAAAACCAGCAGAATCTGACCAGTTTCAGGAAACAACTTTTAAATTCTGGCTTTTTTCACTCCCTGACTAATCTCTTTGTGTAGTTGTGACGCTAGCGCCAAGAAGCCTTCGGGCACTCACACGCTTAACAAATAATATTAATATCAATAAAGAATTGGTCAGTTGCATACAGAATTGGAGTACCTAAGATAAACTAAGGGACAAGTGGGCCAGGAAAAGAAAGAAAAAGAAAAGAAAGAAAAAGAAAAGAAAGGAAGAAGTGGGAGGAACAATAAAGATACTTCCAACTTCCCCAAATAGTGCTGCGGCTAAGAGTTTCCCTTTAAGGGAGGTACATATAGGAGGATGTGTGCATGTTCCCTGGAATCGAGCCCGTCTTGCTACATTTCCAAATCAGTTCCCAAAATTGAGGGGGAAGCCCCGATTTGTGATACACTAGGGTTGACTGATTTGTGAATATTTTGAAAGTATTGTGAGAAGATTTGAACACCTTTTTTGATATTGAAGTTCCCTCTGATTAGTGGGCTGAATATAAGGTTTTTGTACAGTGGCCAAACGATAAATCTCAGAGAATGGCTGGGAAGAATGTGCCATCTCCTATAATGGTGCATTAGTACAAACAGGTGATACATTTTTTAAAAAGAAAAGTCCGGCAAAAGGAAATTGACTGTTTGAAGATAAATTGAATTACTCAAGAGGCTAAGGAGTCAGTACATGCTTACTATGAGCGCTTGTTGAAGGTTTTTATAGAACATAGTGGTGTTGATAACCCAGAAAGGGTGATATGAGAAATTCTGTGTTGGAGTTTGTTCTCAGACTGCATCCGGAGATTAGCCTACATATCCAACAGAATGTGATTTGCTGGCAAAGTAAGCCATTGGATGAAATACTTCAGTATGCGAAGTATTGCAGTGACAAACAAGACATCAAACAGAAAAAGACTTAAGAAAAAGTTTATGTTGGGGGGCACTAGAGAGCCCATGGCAAGATGGCAGCTCTTTAGTGCTGCTCTGCCGGATGGGGAACTTTATCTGAAAATATCCTGCCATCTGGCTACACGAGACCCAAAAAAGAAGAGGATTTAAAGTATGACCTCAAGCGGAACCCGAACAAGCCCATTATTGCCAAAATCTATGAGAAAATGGACCTGGAGTGACCGCCCCTGGTATTACGCCGAGGTGACTGCTCCAACCATAAGAATACGGCGCTCATGGTGAGTGCGGAGACCTCCAGGGAAAGTGCCTGCGGCACAGCTGGGTCCTGGTGGCTGTAAGAATGTGTGGCTCGACTAAGCAACACAGACACGGTGAGGAGACGGCGTGGGCCGGGCTGATCACTGGCCAAGGGGGAGAGACGTGTCTGCGGCTGCAAGGCCTAGGGAGCCTTGAACTTGGGCCCTGCTGTCTGGTGGATGCCACTGCGGCTTTCCCCTGTCCCTATATTGCAGTGTTGCCCATTTGGTGCAGAGAAGACTTTATTTTCATACATTTTTTATTAGTATTTATATTTTTTACAGTTATACATACGATCCGTTACACATTGTTCTCCGTACATTACATTGTCTTTGGGGTATATCTGCATATCCATTCTGTACTCTTTTACATTATATTTAATATGCATTTCAAGTCTCATCACTTTGCATCTATGTTCAACCCCACTATTCAGACTCCGCTTGATATGACGTTTTCCTGCGGATATTTTGTTCTCTGATCTGTGTGCCCATATTATGTACTCAAGGGAGTTACTTTCTATCTGTATTTCCAATAATGATCGTCAGTTTGCTATATTAAGTTAACAACAATGTATCCCTGGAACTGGGACATGAGCTTAGTGTGTGATGTCCTGTAGTGTTTAATTCCTGCTTATCTATATTATTGAAGGGTCACGTTAGTGTGGCGGGGGGGAAATAAAGACCCTTTCAAGGACCTACCCATCCCTTCATCATGTATACTAGTTTTCCTTCGTGTCTGCTATATTGAGTCAGTATCTATTTCTTTATTCCCCCCTGTATTGACCTCGTCATCTGTTCCGTTCAGCGTTCTAGTGTACCAAGCCCTCATTATCTCAGTCCAGAACTCTGCCATGGGGCGTTACCTGATACCCCTCTTCTCCTCTCGCTGTATGGCTCTTTCCTCTGTCTTCGCCCAGCAATCTATATCTTGTTCCCAGGTTGACACTGTGGGGCCTCTCGGGGACTTCCAAGCCATAGCCACTCGTCTACGTGCCAGGACTAGTGCCAAGTCTATAAACTGTGAGCCCACCTTTTTTTTCTTTGGTCTTGGAAAAAGTCCGAACAGACATACCCCTACAGTATTTGGCAGGCTTCTGGCCAATGTCGCATTTATATGGGCTAATACTGCATCCCAATAGTCTCGTATCACCGTACAACTCCAAGTCATATGTATAAACTCCACATCCTGCTGTCCACATCTGGGGCATTCTCGTGTTTATCCCCCATACATAACATTCAGGCGATGTGGGGTGAGGTACGCCATGAGTAAGTAATTGAACTGAATGAGTTTTAGTGCAGTGTTTCTAGAGATTTTCTTTACACTGTGGAGAATTTTAGCCCACTCTGTCTTCTAGTTCTCTCCCCAGTGCTCCATTCCACCTATTCCTGGTCCTCTCTAATGGCGTTCTTACCATCCCTATCAAGGCTCTGTAGTGCCATTTTACTAGGTGGTTCGCAGAACCAAGTGTGGTCAGGACTTGTAGCATGTCGTGCGTCTGTGGTTCTCTCTGATTTGTGCCCCACACTACTTTAAATGCCTTCACTAATGAGTGGTAGGTGAGAAACGAACCTCCCGGTAGCCCGTATTGGTCCAGGAGTTCCCCTAGTGGAATCAATTTGTTTTCCTGATAGAAGTCGCCCACTGTCCTGATACCTGCCTCGGTCCAGTCTATCAATTGTGACTCTGTAAAACGTGTCCCGCTTGGGATCCCAACCAGGGGTAGGCCCGGGGCATACAGCATCTGACCGCTGTGCGTCTCTGGCACCTCCTCCAATAGTAGAGCGCCCCTTGTACGAGCACTCCTGGGTTTGGAACCTCTATAGTCGGGCATATGAGTTTAGCTATTAATTGTCTCCGGGTTGCCTTGTGGGTCGTATTCGTTAACAGTTCCAGGTCCTGTCTGTCCACCCATTTAGTCAACCACTGCAAGATAGCCGCGAGATAGCACAGCTCAAAATCTGGAACCCCCCTCTTCTGGGATTGCAGCAGGATGGCCAGAGAGACCTTATTCCGTCCACTGTCCCATACCAGTTTGCGTACCATTTTATTTACTTTCGCAAACCACAACGCTGGGATTTGCACCTGTAGGTTTACAAAATAGTAAAGCAGATGAGGGAGCATAATCATATTGGTCAGCGTCACTCTGGCCATCATGGGCAGGTTCAGGGAGTGACAGAAGGGAATCGTCGTCCCAAAGAATCGTATTACTGGTTTTTAATTGCCCTCTTTTAGGTTTACTAAGTCGTGGTACACCTGGATTCCTAAAAGCACTGCTGATGCATAGAACACCAGTATACTAGATGCACTGCTACAAGACATGAAAACAAACCTTGACTGTATTGTGAACTGCTAGTTTAAACTTTTTTTCCTTTCAATTATCTCAACAAAAATGCAGTATCATAAACATGAAGTGTTGATAATTTAATCAAAAAATATTATTCATTACAAAAATGTTAAATCTCACAAATGAAGTGAAAGAAAAACCACAATCATATGCAAAAATCAATGCAATCCAAATCAATTTAAACAATGCATATTATTCATCAAGTTGCCGGCCTAGCCCAATGCATTTCGGGATTATATTCATCCCTTCTTCAGGGGCCGCTGTGAAAAAACATGAAGCATCATCAATATACTGCTGAATGAGAATGTACACAACACAATTGAACACACACCTCTGTAACGGCCAGGTTAGGGAGAAAAGAGTACACCTGAATATCAATTGCGCAAGGCAATGAAAAAAACTGAAAACTGTGCAAATTTAATGTGTGCAATCAGAAAGTTGTAGTGCAAGGTTTGATAAAACAAAACACTTGGTAAAGATCTAAAACACAAGAGCGAAAAAGTTTTAATCACCAAAAAGTTAAGACACCTATGAGTGAGAAAGCTCAAGTGTAAGTACCAGAAGAACCAAATATACCATGACGGAAACCCAATGTGAATAAAAAATAGTGAACTAATGTTGTAATTGTAATCAAAAGTGCACGCAAACAAGACTCACTGCAAGCTGAGGCAACCTTGCACCAATCTGTGGAACTCTCGAAACGCTGAATGCTATCTCTGCGTCTATGCGCTTGGAAATCTGTTGGGTGGTACGAAATCCTACCAAAATTGTACCTGTTTGGGGTATAAATAACGTACCCCACATGAATGCCCACGAAACGTGCAAGTACACCAGTGATGCTCTTAAAACAAATGCGTAAACTTCTTACCCATAAAGAGTATGTAATGATTTCTGCTGCACAAGGGCAAAGCAAGCAAAAATGCTGTCTGCCGATTACTCACAAAGATCTCGAGACTAGAAAACAAAACAAACAAATCTGGTGTGAATACGAAACCGAGGTTTACAAAGCTACTCTGTTAATTGCGTACCATGTATCGACCTGTGCTTACCGCGTATTCTTCCTAACATCAACCGAGAATTCTCCGAAACACTAGGTGACTCGAAAGTCCATCAAATGAATGGGCTCCGTTCCGCCAAGATATAATTAAATACTAACGGTCCTGTTTAACAGTGCTGACGCGCTAGCAGCTAGTAGACAAAGACAGAGGACTAGACTGCTAAAGTTCTGAATTTGATCTCCATTTTGAAGTGGAGTGAGAAACGCTCTCGTGTAAATATGCGAATTACCAATGACTGAAATGGCTAACGCACCTTGCAGTGTGTGAATAAACCCTGATTTAAAACCAACGAAATATTTATCATACCAATGGAGTCAATGTATCTGACTGCTGAAAAAAGACAAAATTAGAAAAAATGCACCCAATCTAAATGTTGCACATACCAAAACTTTATATGTAATGACTAATTTAGAAAGATCGAACGCTTCTAACAGCTACCCAGCGTTCTAAGAATGACCAATACAATGACTGTCAACCGAAACAAGAAATATGGACCCCAAAAAAAATTATAATAAAAATTGTGATGGATGAATAAATATGAATGTGAAAATACATGAAAATATACATGAAAATGAGCACACCCTCTGTTAACCCAATCAACCAGTGAATGATCTAACAGCCATTGAATATGAAAGAAAGTAAGAGAAAAAGAAAAAGATAAAATGAAAACTTCATTAGGTTGCCTTGCGTAATCATACTCTCACAATCTAAAAACGCCCAAATAATCTGGTAAACTGGCGTACATGAAATATTAAAATGAGAAAACAATTTAAAGAAAGCATGACATTTCCAGTTTGTCGTTAAGACCACCTGGCACCATTGTATTAAGCATTTTTATCCACCATGTTTCCCTCTGCAAAAGAAGTCTGGCATTATCACAACCTGGTTTACAACGCAAAATTTCAAGGATGGTAAACCTCAATTGTGCAAGTGTGTGTTGATGATCTAGCCAATGGGATACAAAATGCGATTTAACGCACTGTGTGCGTATCGTACTCTTATGTTCTGATATACGTACTTTGATCTTGCGTGTAGTTTTGCCTACGTAAAATAAACCACAAGGACATTTGATTAAGTAGACTACATAACAAGAATTACAATCTCCATTGTACTTCAATAATATCGGTTTCCCTGAATGTGAATGGTTAATGGTGTTGCCTAGTATAACATTGTTGCAATTGACACAATTGAAGCATCTCCGCATCCCTGTGTATACCTCATGAGTCTTATCGTGTGTTAACGACAGTGTTTCTTTGATATTTCTACTGCGAGTATATGCGAACAATGGTTCTTTGGAAAATAGGCCATGAAAATCAGGTTCATTTCTCAGCAAATCCCATCTAGATTTGATTATTCTCTTGATACTCGCTGATTTGGTAGAAAATCTAGACACGAAGACATGTCTGTTTTGATTGTTTTTAATTCTCGTTGTGAGTAGATCTTCTCGCTTGTAGTGCTGAATTTTGGCCATGGCTTTAGACAGTACAGTTTCGGGATAGCCACGTAGTCTAAACTTTTTACACTGATGTTCAATGCTTGCTCCCAGCTCGTTGTCTCTGGATACTATTCTTTTGGTTCGTAACATTTGTGAAAATGGCAGATTTTGGAGTAACGAAGGAGGATGAAAACTAGAATGCAAAAGAAAATTGTTCTTATCAGTGGGTTTAGAATACACAGACGTCTGTAATGTATTATTGACCTTTGTGATTAGAACATCCAAGAATGATAAATTGTTCTCACTGATGTTGTGGGTGAATTTAATGCGTGCATTTTTCATGTTCAATTCAGAAATCTTTGATCTTAAATTTTCTTCCGAATTGTTCCATATAAGGAAGATATCGTCAATGAATCTAGTGTAAAACACAAGATTGGTGTTCCATGAATCATCTGAAAATATGTGATCAAATTCGAATTTGGACATGAAAGTATTCGCGTACGATGGTGCTCCAGAAAAACCCATGGAGGTTCCGCTTATCTGAAGATAAAAAGTATCCTTCCATTGTAAATAGCTATGTTGAAGACAAAACATGAGCAATTCCAAAATGAAAACTTTATTGACTCCTACATCTGGTAGTTGCAACAATGCCCACTCACAGGCTTCCATCCCCTCCGCCAGAGGTATGGAAGTGTATAATGACGTCACGTCAATCGAACAAAGAATCCATGAAGAAGAACACTGGTCACTGACTGCTTGTAATAGTTGCAAAAAATGTGTAGTGTCCTTGAGATAACTTCTCCATGACTGTACGAATTTCTGTAGATGATAATCGATAAATTAACCTGCGGGTGTAAAAATGGAATCACAACCTGAGACTATTGGACGAAATGGTGGATGCTGGAGGTTCTTATGTACTTTGGGTAACATATAAAGTTTTGGTCTCCTGGGATAAGCAACAGTTAAAAACTTCCTTGTGTTAACAGAAATCCATTGCATATTTTCTGCATAGTCTAGAATTTTGTTCAATGTATCCATAATCGTCAGTGTTGGATCGAGGTCCAACTTGATGTAAATGTTCGAATCTTGTAAATGTTGAAGAACACATTGATCATAAAATGTAGTGTCCATGATTACCAAAGCACCACCTTTATCAGCCATCTGAAATGTCAACCTGGAATCATTGGCTAGTTCTTTAATTATTTGTATCTCGTGTTTCTTAAAGTTGGTCTTAATTGAAGGTCGAAGATTGAGTTTGCCAAAATCATCACGAATGAGTGTTTCGAAAGAATCAAGTAGTTTGTGGGACACTGGAGCCATGAAAGTACTTTTAGGCTTGAAAATTTTTTGCCCAATATCTTGTTCACTATTGGGAACATCGGTAGCAGTCAATGTAGGTACAATGTTAGTAAAAAAATGCTTTAAACGCAAATTTCTCATAAATTTGAAAATAGAAATTTCTAATTCCAAAACATTAGTGTGATATGCTGGGACAAACGAAGTACCTTTGTTTAGCACTTGTTGTTGTGCCAATGTTAGCTCTACTGTAGAGATATTTATGATAAGATCTTCTTGCTCCTCAGGTTCCGTGCCTCTGCCTCTTTTTCTCTTGCTCCTCCGGGTTTTTTTGGATCTGGTGGACGTCCGCCTCTCTGACTGCTGGCTAAAAAAGACGTCGACTGCGGAATTGCTTCTGCGCCACTCTGTAGAATATTGGAGCCTCCTGCCTCTTGTTGAGCGTCTGCTGGTGCTCTAGATAATTCCAATTCTTGATCAGAGACAATCGATTCCTGCGATGAAGTGTTAGGTTTTTGAAAAGGTCTTCTACGGGCGTACACCTCTGCCCAGGTGTACACCTCATTGAGCTTGTAATCTATAGTGTCGCGACGGAATTTTCTAAGTTTTCTTTCCTGTATTTCCTTGCCATAAATGTCTAACTTGATGTTGAGGTCTTCCAAAGTTGTTTTCCAGTACTCCGCATCACACCTTGAAGATAAATCGGATTTGATCAGTTCTGCTTCTTCCTCCAATTCTCTAATGGTACGGGACAATTCCTCAATCAGCAACAAGATTAAATCCAAAGAACATTTGTTCAGCACAGCCTGCCACTTTTCCATGAATACTTTATTAAACTGGAATTTATAAAGCAAAGGTTTAATAGGTAAACGAAGTCCCCTTGGAATCCGTTGCACCTTATGGTATTGTATAAGCGTCGATGCATGTAGCCGCTGACTGAGTGCTCTTCGTGTAATGAATTCTAATTGCCGAATTTGTTGCGAGGTGGAACCTGCCTGGACATTAAAAGATGTGGTGTGTTGAATTAAAGCATATATGTCATTCGCTTGAGTTGATGAATATGTAAGTATATCAGCTCTATTGTCTGTGAGGTTAGCTATGCTATCAAAAGACATTGTTTGAGCTATATGGGGTGCAGCTAACAAAAGTGGCAAGAAACGTATAATAGAATAGGGAGTTAGCGCACACCTTTGAATGAAAAAAACTCATATAGTTGAACTTATTAAACACGTTTGCGTGCTATCTAGTTAGAGGCAGCCAGCCCCGAAATACGAAAAGCACTGCTGATGCATAGAACACCAGTATACTAGATGCACTGCTACAAGACATGAAAACAAACCTTGACTGTATTGTGAACTGCTAGTTTAAACTTTTTTTTCCTTTCAATTATCTCAACAAAAATGCAGTATCATAAACATGAAGTGTTGATAATTTAATCAAAAAATATTATTCATTACAAAAATGTTAAATCTCACAAATGAAGTGAAAGAAAAACCACAATCATATGCAAAAATCAATGCAATCCAAATCAATTTAAACAATGCATATTATTCATCAAGTTGCCGGCCTAGCCCAATGCATTTCGGGATTATATTCATCCCTTCTTCAGGGGCCGCTGTGAAAAAACATGAAGCATCATCAATATACTGCTGAATGAGAATGTACACAACACAATTGAACACACACCTCTGTAACGGCCAGGTTAGGGAG
Source organism: Calotriton arnoldi (assembly GCA_963921515.1). Classification (NCBI taxonomy): domain Eukaryota; kingdom Metazoa; phylum Chordata; class Amphibia; order Caudata; family Salamandridae; genus Calotriton; species Calotriton arnoldi. Next base: position 4,563,825 of record CAWUFW010000340.1, read on the forward strand.
AAAAGAGTACACCTGAATATCAATTGCGCAAGGCAATGAAAAAAACTGAAAACTGTGCAAATTTAATGTGTGCAATCAGAAAGTTGTAGTGCAAGGTTTGATAAAACAAAACACTTGGTAAAGATCTAAAACACAAGAGCGAAAAAGTTTTAATCACCAAAAAGTTAAGACACCTATGAGTGAGAAAGCTCAAGTGTAAGTACCAGAAGAACCAAATATACCATGACGGAAACCCAATGTGAATAAAAAATAGTGAACTAATGTTGTAATTGTAATCAAAAGTGCACGCAAACAAGACTCACTGCAAGCTGAGGCAACCTTGCACCAATCTGTGGAACTCTCGAAACGCTGAATGCTATCTCTGCGTCTATGCGCTTGGAAATCTGTTGGGTGGTACGAAATCCTACCAAAATTGTACCTGTTTGGGGTATAAATAACGTACCCCACATGAATGCCCACGAAACGTGCAAGTACACCAGTGATGCTCTTAAAACAAATGCGTAAACTTCTTACCCATAAAGAGTATGTAATGATTTCTGCTGCACAAGGGCAAAGCAAGCAAAAATGCTGTCTGCCGATTACTCACAAAGATCTCGAGACTAGAAAACAAAACAAACAAATCTGGTGTGAATACGAAACCGAGGTTTACAAAGCTACTCTGTTAATTGCGTACCATGTATCGACCTGTGCTTACCGCGTATTCTTCCTAACATCAACCGAGAATTCTCCGAAACACTAGGTGACTCGAAAGTCCATCAAATGAATGGGCTCCGTTCCGCCAAGATATAATTAAATACTAACGGTCCTGTTTAACAGTGCTGACGCGCTAGCAGCTAGTAGACAAAGACAGAGGACTAGACTGCTAAAGTTCTGAATTTGATCTCCATTTTGAAGTGGAGTGAGAAACGCTCTCGTGTAAATATGCGAATTACCAATGACTGAAATGGCTAACGCACCTTGCAGTGTGTGAATAAACCCTGATTTAAAACCAACGAAATATTTATCATACCAATGGAGTCAATGTATCTGACTGCTGAAAAAAGACAAAATTAGAAAAAATGCACCCAATCTAAATGTTGCACATACCAAAACTTTATATGTAATGACTAATTTAGAAAGATCGAACGCTTCTAACAGCTACCCAGCGTTCTAAGAATGACCAATACAATGACTGTCAACCGAAACAAGAAATATGGACCCCAAAAAAAATTATAATAAAAATTGTGATGGATGAATAAATATGAATGTGAAAATACATGAAAATATACATGAAAATGAGCACACCCTCTGTTAACCCAATCAACCAGTGAATGATCTAACAGCCATTGAATATGAAAGAAAGTAAGAGAAAAAGAAAAAGATAAAATGAAAACTTCATTAGGTTGCCTTGCGTAATCATACTCTCACAATCTAAAAACGCCCAAATAATCTGGTAAACTGGCGTACATGAAATATTAAAATGAGAAAACAATTTAAAGAAAGCATGACATTTCCAGTTTGTCGTTAAGACCACCTGGCACCATTGTATTAAGCATTTTTATCCACCATGTTTCCCTCTGCAAAAGAAGTCTGGCATTATCACAACCTGGTTTACAACGCAAAATTTCAAGGATGGTAAACCTCAATTGTGCAAGTGTGTGTTGATGATCTAGCCAATGGGATACAAAATGCGATTTAACGCACTGTGTGCGTATCGTACTCTTATGTTCTGATATACGTACTTTGATCTTGCGTGTAGTTTTGCCTACGTAAAATAAACCACAAGGACATTTGATTAAGTAGACTACATAACAAGAATTACAATCTCCATTGTACTTCAATAATATCGGTTTCCCTGAATGTGAATGGTTAATGGTGTTGCCTAGTATAACATTGTTGCAATTGACACAATTGAAGCATCTCCGCATCCCTGTGTATACCTCATGAGTCTTATCGTGTGTTAACGACAGTGTTTCTTTGATATTTCTACTGCGAGTATATGCGAACAATGGTTCTTTGGAAAATAGGCCATGAAAATCAGGTTCATTTCTCAGCAAATCCCATCTAGATTTGATTATTCTCTTGATACTCGCTGATTTGGTAGAAAATCTAGACACGAAGACATGTCTGTTTTGATTGTTTTTAATTCTCGTTGTGAGTAGATCTTCTCGCTTGTAGTGCTGAATTTTGGCCATGGCTTTAGACAGTACAGTTTCGGGATAGCCACGTAGTCTAAACTTTTTACACTGATGTTCAATGCTTGCTCCCAGCTCGTTGTCTCTGGATACTATTCTTTTGGTTCGTAACATTTGTGAAAATGGCAGATTTTGGAGTAACGAAGGAGGATGAAAACTAGAATGCAAAAGAAAATTGTTCTTATCAGTGGGTTTAGAATACACAGACGTCTGTAATGTATTATTGACCTTTGTGATTAGAACATCCAAGAATGATAAATTGTTCTCACTGATGTTGTGGGTGAATTTAATGCGTGCATTTTTCATGTTCAATTCAGAAATCTTTGATCTTAAATTTTCTTCCGAATTGTTCCATATAAGGAAGATATCGTCAATGAATCTAGTGTAAAACACAAGATTGGTGTTCCATGAATCATCTGAAAATATGTGATCAAATTCGAATTTGGACATGAAAGTATTCGCGTACGATGGTGCTCCAGAAAAACCCATGGAGGTTCCGCTTATCTGAAGATAAAAAGTATCCTTCCATTGTAAATAGCTATGTTGAAGACAAAACATGAGCAATTCCAAAATGAAAACTTTATTGACTCCTACATCTGGTAGTTGCAACAATGCCCACTCACAGGCTTCCATCCCCTCCGCCAGAGGTATGGAAGTGTATAATGACGTCACGTCAATCGAACAAAGAATCCATGAAGAAGAACACTGGTCACTGACTGCTTGTAATAGTTGCAAAAAATGTGTAGTGTCCTTGAGATAACTTCTCCATGACTGTACGAATTTCTGTAGATGATAATCGATAAATTAACCTGCGGGTGTAAAAATGGAATCACAACCTGAGACTATTGGACGAAATGGTGGATGCTGGAGGTTCTTATGTACTTTGGGTAACATATAAAGTTTTGGTCTCCTGGGATAAGCAACAGTTAAAAACTTCCTTGTGTTAACAGAAATCCATTGCATATTTTCTGCATAGTCTAGAATTTTGTTCAATGTATCCATAATCGTCAGTGTTGGATCGAGGTCCAACTTGATGTAAATGTTCGAATCTTGTAAATGTTGAAGAACACATTGATCATAAAATGTAGTGTCCATGATTACCAAAGCACCACCTTTATCAGCCATCTGAAATGTCAACCTGGAATCATTGGCTAGTTCTTTAATTATTTGTATCTCGTGTTTCTTAAAGTTGGTCTTAATTGAAGGTCGAAGATTGAGTTTGCCAAAATCATCACGAATGAGTGTTTCGAAAGAATCAAGTAGTTTGTGGGACACTGGAGCCATGAAAGTACTTTTAGGCTTGAAAATTTTTTGCCCAATATCTTGTTCACTATTGGGAACATCGGTAGCAGTCAATGTAGGTACAATGTTAGTAAAAAAATGCTTTAAACGCAAATTTCTCATAAATTTGAAAATAGAAATTTCTAATTCCAAAACATTAGTGTGATATGCTGGGACAAACGAAGTACCTTTGTTTAGCACTTGTTGTTGTGCCAATGTTAGCTCTACTGTAGAGATATTTATGATAAGATCTTCTTGCTCCTCAGGTTCCGTGCCTCTGCCTCTTTTTCTCTTGCTCCTCCGGGTTTTTTTGGATCTGGTGGACGTCCGCCTCTCTGACTGCTGGCTAAAAAAGACGTCGACTGCGGAATTGCTTCTGCGCCACTCTGTAGAATATTGGAGCCTCCTGCCTCTTGTTGAGCGTCTGCTGGTGCTCTAGATAATTCCAATTCTTGATCAGAGACAATCGATTCCTGCGATGAAGTGTTAGGTTTTTGAAAAGGTCTTCTACGGGCGTACACCTCTGCCCAGGTGTACACCTCATTGAGCTTGTAATCTATAGTGTCGCGACGGAATTTTCTAAGTTTTCTTTCCTGTATTTCCTTGCCATAAATGTCTAACTTGATGTTGAGGTCTTCCAAAGTTGTTTTCCAGTACTCCGCATCACACCTTGAAGATAAATCGGATTTGATCAGTTCTGCTTCTTCCTCCAATTCTCTAATGGTACGGGACAATTCCTCAATCAGCAACAAGATTAAATCCAAAGAACATTTGTTCAGCACAGCCTGCCACTTTTCCATGAATACTTTATTAAACTGGAATTTATAAAGCAAAGGTTTAATAGGTAAACGAAGTCCCCTTGGAATCCGTTGCACCTTATGGTATTGTATAAGCGTCGATGCATGTAGCCGCTGACTGAGTGCTCTTCGTGTAATGAATTCTAATTGCCGAATTTGTTGCGAGGTGGAACCTGCCTGGACATGGTTCCTACACATTTAAGAGAGTGGGGCGCCCAGTTCAAGCCCACGGGAAGGTCCTCTGGGCATTCTGCCCCTTCTATCACTGGGAAAACATACGTTTTGGTTTTGTTCAATTTTAGGCCTGCCATTACTGCATATTTGTCCAGGAGTTCCACCGCCTTTCTCACACCGTTCCTACCCTGCCCCAGATATAGCAATATGTCGTCTGCGTAGAGCGAAATGATATGCTCTCAATCTCCCAATAGCATGCCATGTGACTCTCCTACCTGTCTGAACAGTTCTGCCAGGGGTTCAATAGCAAGGTGTTAGACTTGGCATCTTTTGGCGTGTTTCCCCTGACTTTTTGCTTTCTGACCTCCCGGTTTTGACTCTGTTTTTGCTGGTGTAATGATTCTGCGCACTTTCCTCACTGCGGTCCAGTGGGAAAGTGCAAGTGCTCCTGTATAAAATGTGTTATGGATTGGTGTTTCCATGATTGGCCTATTTGGTTTATCTGTCAGTCCCTTGTAAAGTGCACTGCGAGTGCCAGGGCCTATAGACCAAATGCTGTTGGTAGGCTGCAGCACTGGATTGTGCCACCCACGCAAACAGCCCGTAAAATGTAACTCGGGCCTGCCATCGCAGAGCATGTGCGCAGCCTGGGGCTGCCATGTCGACTTGGCATGTGCACACACTTGCAAGTCCCTAAACCTTCCCTTTGCTACATGTTAGTCACCCCTAAGGTAGGCCCAAGGTACCCCTGTGGGCAGGGTGCGTTGTACGCGAAAGGTAGGACATGCCCTGGTGTGTGTGGCATGTCCTGATCGTGAATTACAGCCTAGTTCGTTTTTCACTATTGCAAGGCTACCTGTTCCCCCTAGGCCAGAACGGGCAGTTTTGATTATTACAGTTTATAATCCTAACTGACCCCGGGAACATGGTAGAAATTCGAGTTTAGTATGCCTGGACTCAGAATGATAAAATGCATCTTTTAGTGAAGTTGGTTTTAACATTCTGTGTTTGAAAATACCACTTTTAGAAAGTGGGTATTTTCTTGTCTAACCATCCAAGCCTGCCTCTGCGAGGTTGTGTATTCCTTGTCTGGGATGTGAGTGACAGGGGCTGGGGGATGCCAAGAGACAGGGTGAGTCAGCACAGGGCTGAATAGCAAGATCTACATGTAGATGGGTGGGAGGGGTCGCACCTGGGCCCTGAATAGGACAGTGCCTTCCCTCCACAATGCTGGCTCCACCTCCTGTGGTGCGTCTGATGTCCCTGGCCTACTCACTGAAAGAAGGGACGGAGACTTGTCAACAAAGTGCTCCAGAACTGGTTTGGACTAGGCAAAGGCCTCTCTGCCTTCAGAGAACAAAGGAATTTGGGATATAAATATTGGGGCCCTGACCCCATGAATTTAGATCTCGCTGGAATCAAGGAACCTGCCAAGACGAAGAGCTGGAAGAGCTGCCAGGAGGAGTACTGCCCCTTTGCTGTGTTGTTGCTTTGTTGGGTTGGCCTGCAGTTGCTGCTTCTGTCTTGGGCAGTGAAAGGACTGGACTGAACTTTCTACAAACTTGTGCTGAGTATCTCCAAGGGCCTGGAACCAAGCTGGCCTCCTGTTAAGAAGTCTCAGGGACTGCAAAGACTTCACAAGCCTCTGGGTACCGCTCCTGGAACGCTGTTTCAGTTGCCACAGAGGAAGGGAACTGCAACCGACTCCGTCAACCGAATCCATCCCTGACCGGTGACCTGCTTGCACCGCAGACCGCATCGCCCCGCTTCGCATCGCAACCCTGGTCTCACCGTGGGCGACGTCCGACGCCGCCAGCACCGAGCCGCTGCTTGCACCGTGACCTGTGGGCACCGCAGTTCGCATCGCATCGCTTCACTGTGCCAGCCGGACCAGACCGACGCTGTCGCTGCAACTGGCTCAAGAGTCGTGACCGCACCGCATTTGGGGCACCGCTCGCACGTCTGCGACGCACCGCTCCGACTCGCACCGCTGTCCGACGCCAGCTCCCGCACTCCGGCTTGGTCGCCTGCATCGCAACCTGTCAGCACCGCATCGAGCATCGTCTCACCCTGCATCGCACGCCTTGGACTCACCGACTCCGTCTGCACGACGCTCATCGAGCCGCTGCCTGCACCGCATCGAGGGACACCGCACCTTGCACCGCTCCGTCTTGCACCGCAACCGCGACGAACGCCGACCGGCTCGTACACCCCGTACCAGCCACAACGAGAAAGGTACTGTAACCGAGTCTGTTCATGACTCTGCTGGCCCGTATCGACGCGGCCGGCCGGAACTGTTAGACTCTGTGGTTTTCAGCATCGCGGTAGGCTCGGACGGAGCTACCGACTCGTACGAACTTTGCTTTTGTGCTATTCTTGCAAAGAAGAAGTTACCGTATCAAGCATTCATTTTTAAAGTATAGTATTGTGGATTTTTGTCGTAATTGGTCTTGTCTTGAGTATATAAAATATTGGTTATTTTTCTAAACTGGTGTGGTGTCCGTTTGTAGTGCTTACACTGTATTACTGTTGGTTGTGTGCAAAGGCTTTACACACTGCCTCTGAATTAAGCCTGACTGCTCGTGCCAAGCTACCACGAGGGTGAGCAGGGGTTACTTCACGAGTGTAACACCCTTACCCTGACTAGGAAGAAGGGTCCCTACTTGGACAAAGGTGCAAGCCCTTGCCAACTAGAGATCCCATTTCTAACATTGGTTGTCAGCGGTGAGGATAGGACTTGTGTTTGCACTTGACTTACAGTGATTGGTGTGCACTACTACCATATCGCAGACCATTACGTACCACATACTGGTTCTTTTTCTTTTGGCCTATTTTTGATCTTGCCAGTTTTCAACTCACTACTTTTGTCATGCCTGAATCAATTGCATCATCCGTTGCATCTCTGGAAGTTATCTTTGAGGAGGATAGGTTGGAATCCTACGCCGTAAAGGAGCTACGAGCAATTTGTAAAAACCTGAAAGTCCAAATTAAAGGCCTCACAAGGAAGGAGGAGCTACAGACGGCGCTGAGGGCCTGGGTAGCAGCCAGACATGCCAATGGGCAGCCTGGTAATCTCAGTGAGGAGGTGGAGGAGCCTATTTCCAGGGTGGATGTGCTTTTGGGTAGGGGGAACCCGCCAGGTCAGGCAGCAGCAGTCTGTCCCCAGAGGAGCTGGAGGACAGGCGGGAGGCAAGGCAGTTTGAGCTGCAGAAGCTCAGGCTGGAGAGTGAGCGGGAGGAGAAGAGATTGGCCATAGAGGAGAGGAAGATGCTCTTAGAGCATGAGAGAGAACTGAAGGAGCTAGAACTTAGGAGTAAGTCAGGCTCAGATGGTGGCAGCAATTCGTCCAGAAAGGCAGACAGGATTGTGCACATTCCCAAGAACGTAGGCAAGGAGTTCAAGAAGGGGGATGACATACAAAGGTGGTTTCAGGGTTATGAGGCAGCCATACACATGAATGGGGTCCCCGAGGAGAATTGGGGAGCAGGATTGTGGCCACTTTTCCCTGAAGAAGCAATGGATGCTCTGATAGCTTTGGGTAAGGGGTATCACCTCACCTATGCTGACATGAAGGATGCCCTTCTCACGAAGTATGGTCTTACTCCTGAAAAGTACAGGGATCAGTTCAGGTCCAGTAAGAAGTCCGATGCCAACACTTGGTTGGAATGTGTGGATGTGTTCTGCAGGTCTCTGGATGGTTGGGTGAAGGGCAGTAGCGTAACAGATTTTCAGGGGCTCTACAACTTGATTGCATGGGAGCACTTGTCTAGTCTATGTTTTGCAGATCTGCGCCAGCACCTAGTTGATAGTAAGCTAACTGACCCCAGGAAGCTTGCTATGGAAGCGGACCGCTGGGTGAGTACCAGGGTCCACAAGAAAGCGTTTGGGGAGACTCAGCCAAAGGTGGGCAGGGTCCCCAGCAGAAAGGTGGGGGGGACAAGGGTAAAGCACAGGAGTTCTCTAAAGGGCCCCAAACTAGTGCCCAGGGTAAAGGTTCCCAGCCCCCCGGTGACAAGAAGAAAGGGGTCTCTACAGGAAGCCTGTTGAGACCGGCCCCACAAGTGTTATGCATTTGACCAGGTAGGTCACTTTAAGGGGGACCCCAAGTGCCCGAAGGGGACACAGCCACCCACCGGTGGACAGTCCAAAGTGTTGGCTAGTGTAGCGCTTGGGGAGGAGGGGTGCCCACAGGAGGGTGGGGATCCCGCAGAAATGACCCTTGTCTCACTCGGGGACAGTGAGATGGTCCCAGGAAACCAGGTGCCCCCTAACACAAAGAAATATAGCACCTGGGTGACCATTAATGGGAACAGGGTAGAGGCTCTCAGAGACACTGGAGCCAGTGTGACCTCAGTCCGGTGTCACCTGGTGTCTGAGAAGCAAGTAGTCCCCGGGGCATTCCCCCAAGTAGTTGCTGTAGACAACTCTGAGCGCCAGTGTATGGTGGCGCAGGTTCCCTTTGAATGGGGAGGGGTCTCAGGTCCCTTGAGGGTGGTTGTGAGCCCTACCATGCCTGTAGATTGTCTGCTAGGAAACGACCTGGAGCAGTCCTCATGGAAGGAGGTTGAGCTCAGGTCTCACTTGGAGATGCTTGGGTTGCCAGAGTGGGCATGCGTGTCTACTCGGTCAATGGCAGCCAGAAAGGGTGATCAAGAGGACTTGGAGCCTGAAACAGTGGCCCAAGTCCCTGCCAAGAGAAAGGGCAGGGGCGCGGGAAACCGGCCCCGAAGTTCCCACGGACCGGGAGGAGGCGGACCTCGAGGGGACGCCCCGGTGCCTACAGGGGAGCAGGTAGCCGAACTGGGAGACATCTCTGAGCTGACCCATTGGCAGCAAGAAGGGGGTCCCACCAGGGAGGAGTTCTGCAGGGAGCAGAGCGAGTGCCCTACTCTGGAGGGTCTGCGGCGGCAGGCTGCAGACCAGGCAGCTGGTAATCAGTCCGGGTCACATCTGATCTACTGGGAGAGTGGTCTCCTATACAGTGAGCCTAAGGTTGCTGAGCCTGGGTCAGCCCGTGTGCTGGTGGTACCCCAGCGCTTCAGGACCTTCCTACTGGGTCTGGCTCATGACGTGCCTTTGGCAGGACATTTGGGGCAGGACAAGACCTTTGACAGGCTTGTCACCCACTTCTTTTGGCCCCAAATGCGAAGGCAGTCAGATGCACACTGTAGGTCTTGCAAAACTTGCCAGGCAAGTGGTAAGAGTGGGAGGAAGGTCAAAGCTCCTCTCCAACCTTTTCCTGTTGTTGGAACACCCTTTGAAAGGGTAGGGATGGATATTGTGGGGCCACTGGATCCCAAGACAGCCATGGGCAACAGGTACATCCTGGTCTTGGTGGACCATGCCACCCGGTACCCGGAGGCAATCCCTCTCAGGACAACGACGGCGCCAGTGGTGGGCCGGGCGTTAATGGGGATCTTTTCCCGTGTGGGATTCCCCAGAGAGGTGGTTTCTGATAGGGGGACCAATTTCATATCGAAGTATATGACATCCCTGTGGAAGGAGTGTGGTGTAACCTACAAGTTCACCACTCCTTACCACCCACAAGGAAACGGTCTGGTGGAGAGATTCAACCAGACCTTGAAAGGCATGATCAAGGGTCTAACAGAACCCATGAGGCGTAAGTGGGACGTCCTCTTGCCATGCCTACTCTTTGCGTACAGGGAGGTGCCTCAGAAGTCTCTTGGGTACAGCCCCTTTGAGCTCCTGTATGGCCACCCTGTCAGAGGACCTCTGAGTTTGGTAAAGGAAGGCTGGGAGGCAGCTCCCAGGAAAACTCCCCAGGATGTATTTAGCTACATGCTGGCCTTTAGAAACCAAACTGCCCGCTTCAGGAAACTCGCTCAGGCGAACCTAGAAGCAAGCCAGGAAGAAATGAAGAGATGGTATGACCAGAATGCCACTCTGGTCGAATTTCAACCTGGGCAAAAAGTGTGGGTCATGGCCCCAGTGGCACCTTGTGCCTTGCAGGACAAGTGGACTGGGCCATATGAGGTAAAGGAGCGCAAAAGTGACGTCACCTACCTGGTGGATTTGCAGGCTCCCAGGAACCCTTTGAGGGTCCTTCACGTGAACCGCCTCAAGCCCCACTTCGAGAGGTCCGAAGTGAGTATGCTCTTGGCGACAGATGATGGGGTGGAAGAGGAGAGTGAGCCTCTCCCTGACCTCCTGTCTACCAAGGAGCATGATGGGTCAGTAGAGGGTGTGATCCTCTCCCCTACTCTGACTCAGGAGCAGCAGGGGGACTGTCGCCAGTTGTTGGGACAGTTCGCCCCACTGTTCTCTCTGACCCCCGGTGTTACTCATTGGTGTACCCATGACGTGGACACCGGTGACAGCCCTCCTGTGAAGCACAAGATTTACAGGTTGACTGACCGGGTCAGAGCCAGCATCAAGGAGGAGGTCTCTAAGATGTTGGCGTTAGGGGTGATTGAGCCCTCCCAGTCCTTGGGCCAGCCCAGTGGTCTTGGTCCCAAAGGCTGCGGCGCCCGGTGCCACTCCAGAACTCCGGTTTTGTGTGGACTACCGGGGGCTCAATGCCGTCACCAGGACTGACGCGCACCCCATCCCCAGAGCTGATGAGCTCATTGATCGGTTGGGAGCTGCCCGGTTCCTCAGCACGTTTGATTTGACGTCTGGGTACTGGCAGATTGCCTTAACCGATGGGGCCAAGGAGAGATCAGCATTCTCAACCCCAGAAGGTCATTACCAATTCCGGGTGATGCCCTTTGGGTTGAAGAATGCCCCTGCCACCTTTCAGAGGTTGGTCAATCAGGTGTTGGCCGGGCTGGAGGATTTCAGTGCCGCCTACCTGGATGACATTGCTGTGTTCAGTTCCAGCTGGGAAGAACATTTACAGCACCTTGAGAAAGTGTTGAGGGCTCTGCAAGGTGCAGGCCTCACGATCAAGGCCAGTAAGTACCAGATCGGGCAGGGTTCTGTGGTGTACTTGGGACACCAGGTAGGAAGCGGCCAGGTGGCGCCCCTACAACCCAAGATTGACACCATTCTGGCTTGGGAACCCCCAAGACCCAGACAGAGGTGAGAGCCTTCTTAGGTCTCACCGGTTACTATAGGAGATTTGTTAAGGGCTATGGCACCATTGTTGCCCCCTTAACAGAGCTGACCTCTAAGAGGCAGCCCAGGAAAGTGATCTGGACTGAGTCCTGCCAGAAAGCTTTGATGCCCTGAAGGCAGCCATGTGCACGGCGCCCGTGCTCAAGGCACCTGACTTCTCCAAAGAATTTGTCGTGCAGACTGACGCTTCAGAGCATGGTGTGGGAGCGGTGCTCTCACAACTGAACGAAGAGGGCCTGGATCAGCCTGTAGTCTTCCTTAGCAGGAGACTACTTCCCAGGGAACAGAGGTGGAGTGCCATAGAAAGGGAGGCTTTTGCTGTGGTCTGGGCACTGAAGAAGTTGAGACCATACCTGTTTGGGACTCACTTCCGGGTTCAGACCGACCACAGGCCCCTCCGATGGTTGATGCAAATGAGGGGTGAGAATCCAAAACTGCTGAGGTGGTCCATCTCCCTACAGGGAATGGACTTTACGGTGGAGCACCGTCCTGGTACAGAACACGCCAACGCAGATGGTCTGTCCAGGTTCTTCCGCCTTAGTGAGGAGAACTCCAATGGGGTTGGGTAGTGCTCCCTACTTTCAGCTGGAGGGGACATGTGTTAGACTTGGCATCTTTTGGCGTGTTTCCCCTGACTTTTTGCTTTCTGACCTCCCGGTTTTGACTCTGTTTTTGCTGGTGTAATGATTCTGCGCACTTTCCTCACTGCGGTCCAGTGGGAAAGTGCAAGTGCTCCTGTATAAAATGTGTTATGGATTGGTGTTTCCATGATTGGCCTATTTGGTTTATCTGTCAGTCCCTTGTAAAGTGCACTGCGAGTGCCAGGGCCTATAGACCAAATGCTGTTGGTGGGCTGCAGCACTGGATTGTGCCACCCACGCAAACAGCCCGTAAAATGTAACTCGGGCCTGCCATCGCAGAGCCTGTGCGCAGCCTGGGGCTGCCATGTCGACTTGGCAAGTGCACACACTTGCAAGTCCCTAAACCTTCCCTTTGCTACATGTTGGTCACCCCTAAGGTAGGCCCAAGGTACCCCTGTGGGCAGGGTGCGTTGTACGTGAAAGGTAGGACATGCCCTGGTGTGTGCGGCATGTCCTGATAGTGAATTACAGCCTAGTTCGTTTTTCACTATTGCAAGGCTACCTGTTCCCCTAGGCCAGAACGGGCAGTTTTGATTATTACAGTTTATAATCCTAACTGACCCCGGGAACATGGTAGAAATTCGAGTTTAGTATGCCTGGACTCAGAATGATAAAATGCATCTTTTAGTGAAGTTGGTTTTAACATTCTGTGTTTGAAAATACCACTTTTAGAAAGTGGGTATTTTCTTGTCTAACCATCCAAGCCTGCCTCTGCGAGGTTGTGTATTCCTTGTCTGGGATGTGAGTGACAGGGGCTGGGGGATGCCAAGAGACAGGGTGAGTCAGCACAGGGCTGAATAGCAAGATCTACATGTAGATGGGTGGGAGGGGTCGCACCTGGGCCCTGAATAGGACAGTGCCTTCCCTCCACAATGCTGGCTCCACCTCCTGTGGTGCGTCTGATGTCCCTGGCCTACTCACTGAAAGAAGGGACGGAGACTTGTCAACAAAGTGCTCCAGAACTGGTTTGGACTAGGCAAAGGCCTCTCTGCCTTCAGAGAACAAAGGAATTTGGGATATAAATATTGGGGCCCTGACCCCATGAATTTAGATCTCGCTGGAATCAAGGAACCTGCCAAGACGAAGAGCTGGAAGAGCTGCCAGGAGGAGTACTGCCCCTTTGCTGTGTTGTTGCTTTGTTGGGTTGGCCTGCAGTTGCTGCTTCTGTTTTGGGCAGTGAAAGGACTGGACTGAACTTTCTACAAACTTGTGCTGAGTATCTCCAAGGGCCTGGAACCGAGCTGGCCTCCTGTTAAGAAGTCTCAGGGACTGCAAAGACTTCACAAGCCTCTGGGTACCGCTCCTGGAACGCTGTTTCAGTTGCCACAGAGGAAGGGAACTGCAACCGACTCCGTCAACCGAATCCATCCCTGACCGGTGACCTGCTTGCACCACAGACCGCATCGCCCCGCTTCGCATCGCAACCCTGGTCTCACCGTGGGCGACGTCCGACGCCGCCAGCACCGAGCCGCTGCTTGCACCGTGACCTGTGGGCACCGCAGTTCGCATCGCATCGCTTCACTGTGCCAGCCGGACCAGACCGACGCTGTCGCTGCAACTGGCTCAAGAGTCGTGACCGCACCGCATTTGGGGCACCGCTCGCACGTCTGCGACGCACTGCTCCGACTCGCACCGCTGTCCGACGCCAGCTCCCGCACTCCGGCTTGGTCGCCTGCATCGCAACCTGTCAGCACCGCATCGAGCATCGTCTCACCCTGCATCGCACGCCTTGGACTCACCGACTCCGTCTGCACGACGCTCATCGAGCCGCTGCCTGCACCGCATCGAGGGACACCGCACCTTGCACCGCTCCGTCTTGCACCGCAACCGCGACGAACGCCGACCGGCTCGTACACCCCGTACCAGCCACAACGAGAAAGGTACTGTAACCGAGTCTGTTCATGACTCTGCTGGCCCGTATCGACGCGGCCTGCCGGAACTGTTAGACTCTGTGGTTTTCAGCATCGCGGTAGGCTCGGACGGAGCTACCGACTCGTACGAACTTTGCTTTTGTGCTATTCTTGCAAAGAAGAAGTTACCGTATCAAGCATTCATTTTTAAAGTATAGTATTGTGGATTTTTGTCGTAATTGGTCTTGTCTTGAGTATATAAAATATTGGTTATTTTTCTAAACTGGTGTGGTGTCCGTTTGTAGTGCTTACACTGTATTACTGTTGGTTGTGTGCAAATGCTTTACACACTGCCTCTGAATTAAGCCTGACTGCTCGTGCCAAGCTACCACGAGGGTGAGCAGGGGTTACTTCACGAGTGTAACACCCTTACCCTGACTAGGAAGAAGGGTCCCTACTTGGACAAAGGTGCAAGCCCTTGCCAACTAGAGATCCCATTTCTAACACAAGGGCAAACAGTAAGGGGGATAGCGAACATCTCTGCCTGGTGCCCCTAAAGATGTCTCTTTCTCCTAGCCCCATTTTGATAATTGTGGCACAGAGAAAATCCCACCACACAGAATCAAAGGACTTCTCCAGATCCACAGACATTATCAGTGCCTCCGGGTGATGGATTCTATCGGGATGGTGTAGGACATGAAAAAGCCTTCAGATATTGGCCAATGTAGCCCTTGATGGTATAACCCACTTTTGGTGCAGAAAAGACTTGATAGCGTGGGGTGTCCATTGTCCCCAGCCAGCGGGGCGGCAGGATGCTATCTGGCCCCCGAGGATGGGTTGGGTTGCAGGACACCACCTCGGAGATACCTTCCCCAGTGATAAACATTACATTTATGCACTGGGATTGCTGGGCATGATCGCGCAATCCTATCCACCAATGGAGCAAAAGCAATCACCAATGACAATTCCTGTGTCAACTGATTCTCGATTCCCAGAGCTTCCCAGTTCTCTCGCTTGGGAGCGTAGTTGGCGGTGTGGCAGGAAAGACACTTATGAACATTTCCCTTCAATTAACTGGGCAGCGGGGAGTGTATTCCTGGGGATCACCTTTTCTTTCCTTTGGGGTTCCTTCTTCTTCTTTGTGATATTGCCTCCCCTTGCCGACTCTATGACTCAGTGAGTACCGCTCCCGCTCTAGGATTGGTGGAGCAGCGGTCACGTGATCAAGGAAAACGAGTCATCAGGTGACGGAGGCGGGGACTACATAATGAGCGTCTTCTGTTTACCAGACACTTGGTTTCATTTCTGTTTCCTTGGAAGGATTCCGTGCCTCCTTGTCTCGTTTTTCCAAGCCCACCATTGGGGTCCTTTCTTTCTGAGAGGACAATGGGCTCCTCCCTCCTTCGGGATTACCATTCTTGCCGAGCAGTTCCTCTGAGTGTCTTCTGCCTTTATCAGAATATGTCACTATGTGGGAACCCGTCTTCTCCTGGAGCAGCAGCTGGAGTCCTGCTGGAGCCATTTTTTGACCTGCTCCTCCTTCACATTGCAAACCCCGAAAAGCGTAAGACTACCCTAGTGCCTTTTGGTGCTACATGTTGTTCCTCATTTTGGGTCAGTGCACTGTACATTTTAGGGAGGACATTGACTGGGCCTTGTTTTTTCTTTTTTACTAGCCTTCATTTACGGAGAAATACGAGACTGTGCTCTGTTTCCCTGTATTCCCTACTTTACCTCTGGGTAAGGGCTTCCTTCTGCATATTCACATTTCCTATGATGTTTATACGGGTCATCTTTTTGGTTTAACTCCTATGGATTAATAGGAGCTCTTGGTGCTGAGTGTCTCCTGGGTATTTATTATATGCTCTGTTGATAGATTACCTCAACAGAAAAAGGGTGAGCATTATACATTGTTCTCGCTCTTTAGGGGGTGGATTTAAGGAAGTCTACCTTGTTTGAATGTAACCCATGCTTACTGCGCTTTGTTCTCTTTGTTATTTTGTTAAGGGACACTTATCTGAAGCACCTTCTCTGAGGCTGTGGACATATTCGAGGACTCACTCTTTCGGAGCATCTATCGTGAGTGAGTCACGACACGTCAGGAACAATCCTTTCTTTTTTTCCCATTTTCCCCGTATCCCCTTGTGGTTTACAGCCGGCGTCTGTTCTCCAGTCAGCGTTGAGGGTTAACCAGAAGGTGAGGGGATGGACTATCTCCGTTTCCGCTCTACCTGGGTTTCAGGTGAGTGGGATCTCAACAGAAAACCAAGCTCACGAAAACTAAACCGCCAACACGGAGATGGATCAAGCAGGGCTCCCAGAGAATCCGATTCCTGTGGGTGCTGGGGAATTAGGTCCTACCGTGCAGGCCCTAAGACAGGAGAACCAGGCCCTAAAAGGAGAATTAACCAAAATACAGAATCAGTGGAGATCCCTGGGGACGGCCGCCTAGCACCATTCCGAGAACCCACATGCCCGTTCTGCAACCGGCCACGTGTCTGTAAGATAGAACCCAGGCAAGTCAGAGGGAATCCACCTGTGAATCTGACGGCGGTCACCCCTCTGTCAGTTCCTTTGGATGTCCCCAGAAATTTCAGTTGGGACAGCAACAAATTCTGCATTTTTATGAACCAGTGCCATTTACAGTTCCATTGCAAACCTTCAGCATTCCCTGATGATGCTGTTAAGGTGGCTTTTGTGATTTCTTACTTAGCTGGCACCCCTGCTAATTGGTCTGTGCTGCTGGTAGATAATGATGATCCTGTTTTGTACAACTTCGCTGCATTCAAAGAACAAATGTGGTGACTATTCGCGAAACACACATTCATGCAAGCCAGTGACACTTAACTATTTAATCTCAGACAGGCTAAGCAGGAGTTATTAATATATATAACCCATTTTAATCGTCTGGTGTCTGAAAGTCATTGGCCTCTTGAAAAAAGAACTTCTCTGTTTTACCAGGGGCTCGATGACAACCTAAAAGATATTTTATCTCATAACATAATAATAACATGTGCATTTGTAAAGCGCACGTTCACCCCTGACGGGGTATCTTGGTGCTGAATAACAGATGTTTATTGTTACCCAACTCAATGGTACTCATTTTATCGACGCCAGATGGATGAAAGGCTGAGTGGACCCATCAGGATTTTAACCTGTGACCATGAGGACGAACACAGGCCCCTGCAGTGGATGCATTAGTCCACTGAGCCACCAGACCGGGCTCTCAGGTGGTGGAACCTCTGGAGGACTGTGCAGATTTTATTGATTTAGTTGATTAACTAGATTATCGGTTGAGTGAGCATAAGGGTGAGAAGAATAAATCGAGCTCTCCCCGGGTCTACGTATTCAGAGGGGACAAGAGAGAGGAGGTCAACACCAATTCCATCCCTGAACCCATGCATAAGGCGTATCAGAGGTCCTTTGACCAAGGAAGAGATGTCGAAGAGGCGGTGTTTAAATATTTGTTTATACTGTGGTAAGGGAGGTCATTATGCTTGTGATTGTCCCGTTAAACTCAAGGGCCTTCCTCCCAAGAAAACTGTGGCTTTCACAAAATGCAGTACCCTCCATATGAGGAGGAAGACAGGTTCCCCTGCGATTAAAGCCTCTTACAATCCTACTGACTCTACGGTCCGTGTACCCCGTCATTTTACGATTACTGTAACTTTAGTTATCTCAGATACCAATTGGAATGTGCTTCCCATTCTCCTAGATTCTGTGGCAACTGGTAACTTCATGGATATTGCGTTGGCCAAAAAATATCGTGCTCCATGCCTAGAGAAGAAAGAACCAGAAACTATTGTGGCTGTGGTTAGCACTGAATTGTCCCTGGGATTGCTTACAAGGGGAAGGAGAGCACTCGGCACTTTGGAAGCTGTCCCTTGCTTCCTAACACACAGCACTTTGACCCTGTTCCCTGCCTGGGATAGAGGAGGAGTGTGGACACATTAAAAGACTGACGGAGGTCTCGCAGCGTGGGAAGGAGAGCACTTGGCACTTTGGAAGCGGTCCCTTGCTTCCTAGCACACAGCACTTTGACCCTGTTCCCTGCCTGGGATAGAGGAGGAGCGTGGACGCATTAAAAGACCGACGGAGGTCCCGCAGCGCGGGAAGGAGAGAACTCGGCACTTTGGAAGTGGTCCCTTGCTTCCTAGCACACAGCACTTTGACCTTGTTCCCTGCCTGGGATAGAGGAGGAGCGTGGACGCATTAAAAGACTGACGGAGGTCCCGCAGCGCGGGAAGGAGAGCACTCGGCACTTTGGAAGCGGTCCCTTGCTTCCTAGCACACAGCACTTTGACCCTGTTCCCTGCCTGGGATAGAGGAGGAGCGTGGATGCATTAAAAGACTGACGGAGGTCCCGCAGCGCGGGAAGGAGAGCACTCGGCACTTTGGAAGCGGTCTCTTGCTTCCTAGCACACAGCACTTTGACCCTGTTCCATGCCTGAGATAGAGGAGGAGCGTGGACGCATTAAAAGACTGATGGAGGTCCTGCAGCGCGGGAAGGAGAGCACTTGGCACTTTGGAAGCGGTCCCTTGCTTCCTAGCACACAGCACTTTGACCCTGTTCCCTGCTTGGGATAGAGAAGGAGCGTGGTCGCATTAAAAGACTGACGGAGGTCCCGCAGAGCCTTAGCCTGTCAAAGTCCGGAGGAGGCTGGGCTCTCCCTCTTGGCTCTACACCTGGATTGATTTTACATAAAAACTAAGTGCGGTGTTTGTCGGGCAGCTAGACTTGAGGGGTTTGAGCCGCGTGGCAGACCGGCGCAGTAGATTCACCCAAAACTAACTCATACTGTGGACTCCATAACGTCTACATGAGGGAGTCTATTGGGGCGGATAAGTAAGTCCTGCAAAATTGTTTTTTAGGAATCTATTCATTTTTTAATTTAGTTTGTTTTCTCGGGACTTGAGAACTACCTCATTGAACTTGTGATTGTTATACTGCTTTCCTGTTGATACCCCAGGACAAGGTATCTCATTTATCGACTATCGAAGTTCATTCTCCTGTATAGGTTGTAAGATGGGGAAAAGAAAGGCGGCTGTCAATCAGCCACCACAATTACCGTCAAAGGCCAAGGGTTCGGCCCGTTCGACATTATTGAATTATCTTACAGGGGCTATGGGGGCCATCGAAAAACAAATCTCCACGGTTGAAGAGACTCTGAATTTGGACAGTTTAGGGGCATTAGCTAAGGAAAAAGAGACCGAGGATACGCTGGCAGGTTCACCTGGGATCTCTGGGGGGTTGTCATCTCAAAACGGGTGTATTCAAAATATCACTGATCATATATCAGTCAGTGATCAGGATACGGAAACTCAACCTCCATCTAAACCCCCAAGAAACCTGGAGAAAACAATAAGCCCTGAGATTGTCACTCGTGAAAGCCAGTTCACCACAAATGAACCCAGGTCCCCACTATCAAAGCCCCGGAAATAATTGCTAAAACGCGCTAAAACTCTGAGCCTGCCCAGTATAGAACTAAAGGCAGTGTCCTGCCCCAATAAGAAGTCCTGCGTACCATCTAGTGATCTTGGGAATTTAACTATACTTATTGTAAATTTAGAGACTTATTTGAGGGAGACATTAAGTAGTCTGGCTGATAGGGTGATTAGGATTGAAGACAGACTAAACAAAGTTCAAGTAGTCCAGAGTACTAGTAACCAGGCTGATAGACCACATAATCAAGAAATGTTAGGAGACCCATTTAGGGCCACCAAGACAGATAGCTGTAATTATCTGGTCCCTTCAATACCATCCAGCGACAGCCTAGGGACTCAGGGGTATGGGCTTCACATAAGGAACCCCATTAGGCCCCTAGTAAATTCCTTATAACCCTTCCAAACTAGAAATGAACTAACAGGCAAGTTAGTATACGAAAGGAAAGGTGCTAACGTTCTAGAGGGCCATTTTCCACAGCCATTTTAAAGAGCCCCATCTATCCTTTCCCCTCACTCGAAGACTTCAGACAATTTAAATCGCCTGAACTTACCACCAGCCGCTACCCCATACACAGTAATCCTGGCTAACGTTCCAAGATTGAAGTCGAAGGAAAAGGAATCTTGGGTTTCCTTACGAAATAAGGCTCTACATTGGCTAGGGGCCAAAACATGGCTAACTGACGCTCTGTTTTACAAATTTAAAATGGTAAGAAGAATTAGTTGGTTGGGGAGTGGCAGGAAAACTCTTCAGGGGGACTGTGTGGTTCTCACCTTTAAAACCCCACAATTAGTGGAAAAAAGTCTGTGTAGAGCTGGTGACAAGAGTTTATCACACAATGACATTAATGTTTTCACCTTGGGCTACTTTTACCAGCCACCTCTTTGTACTGGGTTAAGAGACAATAGTATGGATGTGTCTGAATCAGGTCAACACATATATAATGTAGATGTGTCCAATAGGTTTGAGCCCTTACACACATTAGAGGAGATAGATTGACTCAACATTCAAGATAGTAGAGATAGGCCTAGTGGGTTAGAGGTTACTCATTTCGCATTAGATACTCCCGTCACTAAGGGGAACGATGTGCCCGAAGGGGTTAAGGGGACAATTATTGTCAGTGGAGATAAGTGTTCAGGAACTAAACATACATCGATAAGCCTGCTATCATCCATACGGGGGAATAAATACGTCAGTATGACGAACTTATCACATGAACCCCCACCTATGATATGCACAAATACAATAGACGGAGGGTCCTAGGGAAACATTTTAGAGACCTGCAAAGGATTAAATCCCCAAAAATATCAGTCAAATACAACAAAAAATCCTTGGGTCTGAACAAAACAAACAAACATACACAAAGGCCCTAACAAGACCTGACTGAGGGAAAGATCCCTTTAGGAAGAAATCCCTCACCCACCAATGGTGGCATGCTTCATCATTTGGGATTCTCCTCCCAGAGGAAAAACCTAGTTCCTCTGAGGGCTACAACCCCCTCGCTGAGAGGGAGGAGCTCAGGGATGTTTTTCAACTACTCTAGCTGGATCAGCTAGACCCTCCAAATGAGACTGCTAGTGTGAGTGAGAACACAGCGCAAAAAAATTAAAGAAAGTGAAGTGATGGTTAAAACTGGCTAGAGAGAACCAAACATAAGCTTTATTCAAGAGTTCTCACTGTCAGGATTAAAAAACAGTGCACGTGTGGTGTAAATTTAAACCACACGTATCAGATGATAGATTATGATCCCAGTACTCCAGACAGGTCAGAGAGTTCTATAGAACAGAATGATAATTTGAGCGTATTATTTTGGAATATAGCGGGCTTGCGTACCAAGCTGACAAACCCAGTATGGCTCGAGTTTATTGGAAAATTTAAAATTCTTTGTTTCCAAGAAACCTGGGCGACAGAGGGAATCCATATTAACGGTTTTAAGACATATCATACCACCACAGTAGCTTCCACACAAGGGAGAGCTAAGGGGGGCCTATGTACTTATGTCTCCAATCAGATTAATGTACTCAAGATAACCATGTTGGCAACAGAAACCTATTATCAAATTATAATCATCCAAGTAGACAAAAATGATATCTTGGCCCTGATAAATTTTTATAACAAAGCGCCGAGGGACCAGATAATGGAAGTACTGAGAAAACTAAATAGCAACCTGTCCAAACTTCAGAGAGAAAGGGAGCAAGAGGTGATTACCGTCTGGGGCGGAGATTTTAACATTGGTCTATGCCCTTCAAGTGGGGAAGGTAACTGTGGATTACTATCTGACGAAAATGATGCCTATCCCCATTTTTCTAACTCAATCCCCGAGGATTCTTTAAATGAGATTTTATTTTCACTTGATATGGGCTTCGCCAATAGTTTGTGTCCTCCCCCCCTCCCCCCCCAGTTCACTTCGAGCATGCTTTTAACGGGAGAGGTTTTAACTCAATCATTGATTATATTATTTTACCTAATCGATATGCGTCACGTCTTTTAAATTATAAAGTTCACAAAAACGCTATCAGTGATCACTTCCCACTGAGCTTAAGTCTAGTGCTCCCCGACATTAAGCGAAACTCTCAAAGTAGCCTAGTACCTTGGGCCCAGAATTTATCTCTGGGAAGAACAAATGGCTATTCATTTCGCTGGACTAGGATTGAACCAGCAGTGTTTACCAAGAAATTTGTGACCAAGTGTTATAACTCACTTTTAACCTGTTTGGAGGAGACAAGTCCTCACGCCAATATTTTAGAAGCTTATTCCCACCTCACACACGAAATACAAAATGCATTGAGGGTTGAGATCAAAGGAGCGCGCACCCATAGCCAGGGTTGGTTTGATACAAAATGCACAAAAGCGTATACTAATTTAAAGTCTGCCCATCATAGATCAGAGAGGGGTAAAGATGAAATAAGGGAGTGCAGGAAGTACAACCGGGCCCTAAAAAAACGCAAAAGGGAATTAAAAGAAAATGCGTGGGCTACACTTTATGAAGCCTCGCTGAATAAAGATAGTGCAGGGTTTTGGCACGCGGTCAATGCTCCTTTCTTTACAGAGCATAATAAACCAACGATAGAGGTCGCCATAGACGAAAGGCAATGGGTGGACTTCTTTTCAAAAGTTTATAATCAATATCTGGGAGATGTTAGCATGAATCCCCATCATAGTCAATTGGGAACTATCGCTTCTCAGAAAATCTCCCATTGATCTCTAATTTACCATCGACGAAGTTATTAGTGCAATCAACGCGAGTAAGTGCGGCAAGGCTCCTGGCCCAGATTGGTGTGCCAATAGACCTTTTTAAATCAAATTTGACCCTTTGGGGCCCCCTACTAGCACAAGTACTGCAGGCTTGTTGCTCGACCGGCTTTATTAAGACCTGGTCTGAGTCAATAATAGTCCCTATGTTTAAGAAGGGCGACCGGCAGAATCCAGCTTGCTACCGCCCAATCTCCTTATTGGATTCCCTGGTAAAGGTAGCAGGGCGGATCGTCCTAAACCGGCTCCAAGATTGGGCAGAAGACAAAAATATTTTGTCAGATGTACAATTTGGTTTCAGACAGGGGTTAGGCACCATGGAGCAAGGCCTCAATCTTAACATTTTGTTAGGGAAATACACGCAGGCCAAAAAAGGTAGACTTTTTCTAGCATTCGTTGACCTCTCAGCCGCATTCGACTGTGTGATATACGGTAAACTCTGGGTCGTTTTAACAGATATGGGGTGGACCCTCCATTGATCCAGTTTTTGAGGCAGCTGTGTAGCGGTGCGACAGCTAGGGTCCGTTATGGAACAAGGGGGGAATGCACTGCACCGTTCAGCGTGGAAAGGGGGGGTTAGACCGGGCTGCGTCCTGGCACCGTTTTTATTCACTTTATATACAAATGGACTGGAACAAGCTAGGGTGGAGAAGACCCAGGATACGCCACAAATAATCAATCGCCCTATAGCCACCCTTTTGTACACGGACGATGCAGTACTGATGGCTCGTACACAACTGGGTCTCCAAAAGGCACTTCTTACCTACACTGAGTACATGGATAATCTGGGTTTGAGACTTAATGCTTCAAAAACCTATATAATGAAGTGTGGGAAGGGCAGTTCTAAATGTAGGAGTATGTTCATTGGGGAGAGTAAGGTGGAAGTAACTAAGACATTTCCATACTTAGGCATTTTATTTGATTACAAGGGGAGTTGGTATCAGGCAGTCAAAAGCAGGAGCTTACTTTTCATGAAATCCACATCAGCACTGGCCAACTTTGCAAAGAAATTGGGCAGAAGGCCACCAGCTCTGCTCCTGCAAATTTACCAAGCAAAATGTGTCAGTACAGCTATTTATGGGGCTGGTGTGTGGGGATTTTGAGATACCCAATCTATTCAGCAGGTCGAAAACACCTTTCTAAAATTTCTTTTGGCGGTCCCTGGGAGCACCTCTACTTATAACTGCCATACTGAATTGGGTGTTTCGTATGTCTCTGACATCATTAAAGCCCAACCTGCTTTCCTGTGGCACAGGATCTGGACCTCCCCTAGAACTGGTCTCCACCTGGATATCATTAGTGATAGCATGAAGTTGGATCAGGCCACCGAGATCCCCTGGTTAAAATATATAAAAAACTTCATGTATGATCTGGGTCACCCAGATTATTATAATTTTCCAGGTTCCATAAACTCTGTCTCCAGAAAAGAGTTCAAAAGAATTTGTATGTCACACCTGGAGGCAAATAGATTCATTCTTCAAGCAGGTAAACCGTCAGTACAAGCGCACCAATTGACTTTAACCACTCATATCATACAGCCGTATATACAGTACACTTTAAGTGGGTATGACAGATTTGTACTGACCCGTTTCAGATTCAGGATTTTCCATCGCCTGATAAGCTTCCCTGAAACAAACAACTGGTCGATTAAGCTATGCAGTTGCCCATGTGATAATCAGTCCCAGCAATCGTCAATCCATGTGGTTTTATTCTGTACATTTTATAAAATGCAAAAGAAGGAGGTGGATCTTACCAATTTTAAGACTAGGGGATGGACACAATGTAGACCAGCGTTTTTATTTCTGCAACTTTTAGAAAATGAATGTTTTACAAATGCAATTGCCTCCTTTTTAAAAAGCATTATGAAAGCTAGGAAAACTATTTAAATTTAAAACTCATTTGGGTATTTATATTTGAAACTCTGTGAATAATTTAAACCTTTGAGATTTTGGATTAATTGTCATTTTTGATATGATTTGTACTTTAAAAAAATATATGTGAGACGCTGTGTTTTTAACTTTTTGTTTGCTTTTGTGATTTTCATGCAAAAAATCGAATAAAGCTTGTTCTGATTCTGATTCCGATTACCATGCAGACAGAACCTTTCACAATGATCTGTGAACAATGATCTCTGACAATGGTCACTCTGAGTTAATCAGTTTTGACTTAATTAATGCACCTGCCTTTGGAGCCATATTGGGGTTACTTTGGTTGCAACTTTATTTCCACAGAATTAATTGGGCAAAACGAAGAGTAACCTTAGACACCACACATTGTTTGCAACATTGTTATCAAGTGGCAGTAGAGTGGGCATCTTTGCTAATTTGTGAGTCTTGCATTGCTCACGAGAACGTGCCCAGTGCTACCCCCTATCTTCAGTATGTGGATGTCTTTGACAAAATGAAAGCTACTGAGTTACCTCCTCATTGCAGTTTCGCCTGCAGAATCAATCTGGTTCCAAGGACTGCCCTTCAAGTGTAGCAAGATTTATGCCCTCTCTGAACCTGAAACTCAACACCTGAGAGAATACCTGGGTGAGATGTTGTCATATGGTTTTATCAGACATTCCTCTTTCCCTGCGTCATCTCTTCTCTTCGCCAGAGTAGGAGGGGTTTCTCCGTACCTGCATCGATAATAGGGCTTTGAAAAAAAGTGACTATTAAGAACAAGTACCCATTGCCCTTGATACCCGTCCTGCTAGGTCAGTTTTGACATGCCACAGTATTTACAAAATTGGACCTTCGGCGGGCTTTTCAACATATCAGAGTCCGCGAAGGGGATGAATAGAAAAAACAGCTTTCCGTACAAAATTCAGACTGTATGAGTACTGTGTCATGCCACTTGGCTTATGTAACGCCCCCACAGCATTTCAGTTTTCATAAACTAAGTTCTCAGGGAGTTTCTAGACATTTTTGCTATCATCTATATTGACGATATCTTGATATTCTCAAAAAATCAATAGGAACATGAGCACCATGTAAGGAAGGTACTCCAGAAGCTCTGAGAGAACCATTTCTTTGTTAAGCTAGAGAAATGCATGTTTCAGGTCCCAAAAGTAGATTTTTGGGGTTTTGTCATATCTTCCAACGGGATCCAGATGGACAAAAAAAAAAGTGAAGCCATAACATCATGGCCTACTCTCACATGTGTAAAATATGTCCAGGCCCTTTTGAGTTTCGCCAACGTCTACAGGCGCTTAGTCACCCACTTTTCAGATATCATCACTGCTACTACAAAGTAATTTAAAAAAGGGGTTATTTTTCAGTGGTCAGTAAAAGCCCAGGAGGCCTTTGATTTGCTAAACAAAAGATTCACTACTTTTCGCTTTTCTAATACACCCTGATCATGCCTTACCCATCTATGTGGAAGCAGATGCCTCCCAATACACAGTGCGTGGGGTTTTGTCTCAACGTGAAAAGGAAACAGGTCCCATGCATCCCATAGCCTTTTTCTCTAAGAAACTGTTACCCGCAGAACAGAACTATACTATAGCAGAAAGGGAATTACTGGCTATTATAGTTAGCTTTCCAGGAATGGAGGCATTATTTATGGGGAGCCCGTCATCCAATCACTATATATTCTGATCATAAGAACCTTCAGTTTTTTCGTTCTGCACGAGCCTTGACACCTCGACAGATGAAGTGGGTCTTATTTTTTAATTAGTTTGATTTTGTAATCACCTACCGGCCCACTGTTCAACAAGTGAAGGCCAATGCTCTTTCCCTTATACATGTCTCTGACCTACACCATACCCAAACTCAGAAGCTATTAACCATGATTTCTGGATACAGAGTAGTGGCTAGTTGTTCGAGTGAGGAATTCCTGGCTGAGATCAAGTAAGGGCTGGAAACAAAAGATCTGACCCATGGTTGTCCAATCCACTGTATACGGTTAAAGAGGGGTTCCTACCATGACTCAAAACTTTGTATTCCACCAGAGCTCAGGGATACAGTCTTGCAGTGGTGTCTTTCTTCCACATTGGCTGGGCAGCCTGAAATAACAAAAACCTGAGAACTATTCCTTCGATGGTTTTGGAGGTAAACCCCCTGGTGCGTTATATACAGGTGTTTGTGAATTCTTGTCCTACATGTGCTTATAGCAAGGCCTCCCATGCCCCTCCAGCAGGTATTCTTCTACCACTCATTGTACCACCCTATCCTTGGCATACTATTAGTATGGACTTCATCACTGACCTCCCAAAAGACTTACGTCACATCACCATTCTTGTAGCGGTAAACTTGTTTTCCAGAATGGCCCATTTTGCCCTGTTACCTAAGATTCCTACCGCCAAAGAATTGGTATTGACATTTATACAACATGTGATTAGACTCCATGGCATACCTATGGCCATAGTTTCCGACCAGGGTCCTCAGTTCGTGTCAAGGTTCTGGTGGGAGGTCTGCACTACATATGGAACTGTGACTATCATCGGCTTATTATCCTCAGTCTGATGGACAAACAGAGTGCACTAATCAGTCCATGGAACAATAGCTCTGTTGTTTGTTATCCACTTTAACTAGTAGTTGGGTTACCGCTCTGCCAGGGGCTGAATTCATATATATTAAGAGTCGTCACCTGGCATTGGGCATGTCACCTTTTTTTCTGTTCTATGGATTTCCATCCGAAATATATGCCCATACAGCCTACCAAAAAGGTGCCGGCAGTTGACACACTCTGTAATACCCAGAAAGAACTCTGGAGAACTGCTCAATTGCACCTACAGGCAACCAAAGACAGCATGCAGAAACAAGCAGATAAACATAGACGTCCTGCGCCTTCATATGCCCCGGGTGACCTAGTTTGGTTGGCTTCCAATAATCTACGTTTGAGGTGGGCCCAAAAAAACTACAGCCCAGATATGTAGGCCCGTTTAAAATCACTCAGGTAATAAACCCTGTGGCTATGAAACTGAAGCTACATGCTGAATACCAGATTCATTCTATATTCCATACCTCATTGCTCAAACCATTTGCCCCAATCACTCAAGTCACTCCACCTCTGCCCCCACTTGTGACTGATGATCAGGAGGAATATGAGGTTCATTGTATCCTTGATTCTAAGAGACTTGGGGGTAAGCTTTTTATCTGGTAGATTGGAAGGAATATTCCCCCCAAGGAATGTACTTGGGAGCCGGCTCATCACGTGCATTGTCCTCGCCTTGTGCGTTTGTTTCATTGCAGCAACCCCTCTAAGCCTCATTGTATTGGGCGGACTTTGGGAGAGGGTACTGTTATGTCCTGTGTCAACTGATTCTGGGTTTCCAGGGCTTCCCGGTTCTCTCGCTAGGGAGCGAGGTTGGCGGTGCGGCAGGAAAGACGCTTATGCGCGTTTTCCTTCAATTAACTGGGCTAGCGGGGAGTGTATTCCATGGGGCTCACCTTTTCTTTTCTTTGGGGTTCCTTCTTCTTTGTGGTATTGTCTCCCCTTGCCGACTCTATGGCTCAGTGACCACCGCTCTGCTCTAGGATTGGTGGAGCGGTGGTCACCTGATCAAGGAAAGCGAGTGGTCAGGTGACAGAGGCACGGACTACATAATGAGCGTCCTTAGTTACCCAGACACTTGGTTTTGTTTCCTTGGAAGGATTCTCTGCCTCCTTGCCTAGGTTTTCCCAGCTTTCTGTTGGGGTCTGTTCTTTCTGTGCAGCCTGACGGTCTCATACTGCCTTCAGGATTACCATTCTTGCCAAGCAGTTCCTCTGAGTGACTTCTGCCTTTATCGGAGTGCTTCACAATGTGGGAACCCATGTTCTCCTGGAGTAACCGCTGGAGACATTTTTTGACCTACCCCATCTCTTCCTTCACATTGAAAACACTGAAATGCATAAGCCTACTCTAGTGCCTTTTCATGCTCATGTTGTTCCTCATTTTGAGTCAGTGCACTGTACCTTTTAGGGAGGATATTCACTGGGCCTTGTTTTTTCTTTTTTACTAGCCCTCATTTACTGAGAAATAAAAGACTGTGTTCAGTTTTCCTGTAATCCCTACATTTCCTCTGGATAAGGGTTTCCTTCTGTATATTCACGTTTCCTATGATGTTAATAGGAGTCACATTTTTGGTTTAACTCCTAAGTATTAACAGGAGCTCTTGGTGCTGAGTGTTTCCTGGGAATTTATTATATACTTGATATTGGATGATAGATTACCTCAACAGAAAAAGGGGGAGCATTATACATTGTTGTCGCTGTTTAGGGGGGAATCTAAGGAAGTCTACTTTGTGTGAACGTAACCCATGCTGACTGCGCCTTTTTTTATTTGTTCTTCTGTTAAGGGACACTTATCTGAAGCATCTTCTCTGAAGCTGTGGACATATTCAGGGACTCACTCTTTCCGAGCATCTATCATGAGTGAGTCACAGCACGCCAGAATAAACCCTTCCCTTTTTTCCCATTTTTCCCCTTTCCCCTTGTGGTTTACCACCGGTGTCTGTTCTCCAGCCAGCGATGAGGGTTACCCAAAAGGTGAGAGACTGACTATCCCTCTCTTCTTTGCTAACACTATGCAGGCAATTCCCCTGCACCGGAGCCATAAATGGGGAAAGCTGACGGTAGCCATTTTTGCCTCAAGTTTGAGATGTCGGGCACCAACAGGACCCCAGATGATAGAGCCATGGGGCATACTATGAACCCACAGTTCGCTACCAAGGCTGCCAACGACAAAGATCTAGCGACAATACTGCAAGCCATGCAACAAATCCTGGCCTCAATATATAACAAAATAGACACGCCGAATCTCCACATCAATAACGTCTCAACGAAGCTTGTTAAACAAATCACTTGCATCATTATGGTAGAGTAGCGCATATCTGAATCAGAAGATGACCTGTAACAAGTCTCCACTAAATGCTTAGACAAGGAAAGAGTCTTAGAAGAAAGAAGGATCTTGAAGAGCGCTTGTGTCATAATACCCCCCGCATCATGGAGATTCCAGAGTCCACAAATACTGGCAGGATAGAACAGCATGTGGAAACAATGATGACATCCCTCTTTGGAGCGGATAACCTCTCCTAGCTGGTGGTGGTGGAGAGGGCACATTGGTCTCTGATGGCAAGGCCGCTGCCAGTGGCCCCTCTGTGCCCTATAATAGTGACACTCCTGAATTACAGAGACCAAGATACAGTGCTCAGACTCACAAGGGAAAAGAAAGACCTCAACTACCAAGGGAACAATGTTGATTTTCTCCCTGACTTCACAGTGGCGGTGCAGGTGGCACGCAGAGAATACCTCCCTGCGAAACTACAACTGTAAAAAGCAGAAATCCCCTATGCCATCCTGTACCCGGCACAACTGCATCGACTACTGCAGCCAACAGAAGATATTCACAACTCCCCAGGTGACATCAGTGTATTTAAAAACACTCTCCAAACAACGCTACGATGCTCAAGGTTGCACAATGTAAGAAGTAGACCCCTGACTGAAGCCAACTACTGAGGATCCCTGCTTTTAAACGCTGCATTGGGACACTGCCCTTGGATGCTACAAATGTCTGTACTTACAAAAACACATGTGCAACCTATGCCCCTAGCCAAAACTGTTGCAACAAGAACACAGCGGATTATCACCTACACTCCCTAGCCGCCTCCGCAGGATCGGAGGTATTGACTGGGACTCTAGTGACCTTCTATGGGAGTACCCCCCTCATTAACTGATGTTGGGGAACTGAAAGTTCAACTTGATCCAAACTGTCTATTTCCTTTTGCTGTGTTATGTTGTGGAAACAGGAAGGACGTTAGCAAGATTGGAATGCTGATGTGGGAGGGGGGCGGGAAGGAGAACGATTATTTTGTTGAATTACAATGTTGCATGAACCACACTATACCGCACATAAAAGGTGCACCGCAGATACACACAATTATTTATCGAGCTGTACTGTAGACTGAAAAACGATACAGCTAGAACGCTATTATCCTGGAACGTGAGGGGATTAAACAACCCGCGGAAAACACGCCAAGTACTAGCTTATCTGGATAGCCACAAGATAGCTATTGCCCTCTTGCAGGAGACACACTTAATGCTCACCAACAAAAACAAAATAGGCACCAGACGGGCCTTGCATCGTCCTACTGTTCATATTCGTGGGGAGTCCTCATTCTAATCAAGGAAGGCATCCCCTTCCAGATCATGCACACACACACTCCGATGACCAGGGGCGATATGTGATTGTACCGGGCACACTAAATGGTACTAATATCACCTTAGTATGACCTGAATATGGATGATCCAGAGTTTTACACCACACTCTGGAAAAAACTTAACACAATGTCGATGGGCATACGGAGAGGGGGGCAGGCCTGGAAGGGCCTTAGCTAACAAACTAAAGACTCACTGGACACATGCACATATTCTCAAAACGACACCTCCAAACGGTGCAGACCATTATGACACTGCCGCCATACTGACAAACTTTACTGACTTACACACCCGCTGTACCACCACCAGCAGTGTGATAACAGACTGGAGAATATTGCCTTGGCATGACTATCAAACTGCTAACGAGAATTTTTGTCCCAAGGTTTAAGATGGACGAATTTAAGGAAGCCATAACTGCTCTCCCAAATGGTAAGGCCCCTGGGGTAGATGGCTTGACAGACGAGTTCTACAAAGAATTCACAACAATAGTTGTACTACACCTGCTTGCCCTGCATGATGAGGCCTACCACAAACAAACATTACCCCCAACACTCAGAGAAGCACTTATTATTGCCCTCTTGAAGCCCAGCAAGGCACCAGACAGCTGTAGATCATATAGCCCACTATGTCTTATCAAAAAAGACGTAAAGATAATAGTAAAAATAATCGCCAATTGGTTGCAGCCTCTTCTCCCTAGTTTGATGCTGCCGGACCAGTCGGGGTTCATCCCAAGTGGCTGCAGCAACGGTACTGTTGGACACCACTAAGGCATTCGACTCCTTAGAATGGGCATATATGTTCACAATACTGCTTAGAATGGAATTGCCCACTAACTTCACTGACTGGATAAAGCAACCCCACCGCCCTCATGCAGATCAAGGGACACACCTCCGTCCCAGGAAGCATACATAGATGAATATGACAGGGCTGCTTCCTCTCCCCTTTACTCTTTGCGCTGGAACCACTGGTGTGTGTAATTCGCCAGTGGTACTCTACCTAGGCCCTAAATTTCGGACTCAGACTGCTGGCAATATCAATGTATGCCCACAACATGGTCCTTTATATGAAAAACCCAGCCACCCACCTGTCACCGATCATATGCAAATACATAAAATTTGGACAATACTCAGGATTGAGTATTAATTTGTAAAAGTCCATAATATTCCTACTAACTCTGACCACCAAGCCCTGTGAGGTAGAGTTCCCAGTACAATGAAGTGAGGAACTTGACAAGTATCTGGGTATCTGGATACATGGGGACCCTGACCTGGTGTTAAATAATAACTTTGGCACAGTAATTTCACAGCTTAAAAGACCAGGCTCATAGATGGCTCAGTCTACCGTTGTCTTTGGCGGACAGAATAACTTTAATGAAATGGTGATATTGTCTGAATTCCTTTATCTTTTTTGTTTAAATCTCTTTTATTGAGTTTTTGCACCAACAAAAGAAGGAACATTAACAAATACCAGGCCATAAGCAATAAAGGCAGAGCTTGGCAAGCAAGATATAGAGTATATATCATTAGTCCACAGCATTGAGGCTATAAGAACCGGTGCACATATCAAAGCTTTGAGTTACAACACACAACATCAGTTGAGTTAAACATAGCGCCTCATTAAATTCTGTCCAATTTGGCCCCCTTGCTGCCTTGGGCAGTTTACCACAGGCCAACAGCTTACAGGAGTGCCAAGTACTGCCAGCACGTAAAGGTCAGGGGTGAGTCCCCTCAATTCTGTTGGCCTATAGAGAAATAACAATAACGATGGGTAAAGTCCCAACATCCACTGACTTGGAGAGATAGAGATAAGAAAAGGACAGAATAGGAAGGGAAAGAAGGGAAGGGAGGATTATACCTTGTCTCCGTGGTGTAGGGGTGCCCCAGGTGAGACTACATAGATTCCCCTGGCATGGGACCATATTCAGATGCTGCATGGGGAAGTGTGGGCTCCCCCCTCCCTCTATCCCGCTTCATCATCACATGTTCCTCCCCTTGAAAGTATGGGGTCGGCAAATAGTTGGAGGGCCCTCAAGCGGCGAGGAACTGATCGGGCATGTTCCAGTTTAGAGAGGTATGAGACCAGGGGCTGCCAAGTGCGCTCAAATTTAGCATCGGTGTGAGCTAGTCTGTGAGAGAGAAGCTCCATCGCCATGACATGCCACAGACGAGTAAGCCATACCGTGTAGGGCGGGGTGAAAGCCTTCTTCCAATGGAGCGCAATAACCTGTTTCGCTGCAGTGAGCATGTGGAAGATCAGGCGCCAGTCTGAGTGTCATAGCTTTAAGGGACTTCGGGCGGAGCCCTACGATCGTTATCCCCGGGTCATTCAGTAGAGGAAATCCCACCACCTCCCTAATGTGGCTCAGTATCTCTTTCCAGAAGATAGTAATAAGGAGACAAGACCACCATATATGCAAAACGGAGCCCTGGGAAGCCTGACAACGCCAGCAAAGGGGAGTTAAGTCCGGGAACATCTTTTGGAGTCGAAGGGGAGTATAATACCAGCGGGTCATAATTTTGTATGCCGACTCCTGCTGCGTAATGCTCTTAAAAATGTGTGGAATGTCTCGTCATAACTGTTCCCATTGATCAGGGGGAATGTCTTTCTCGAGGTCTGTCTGCCAACTGCGTTGATAAGTATGGGGAGGCCCTATATGTGCGTGTTGAAGAACTCTATAGATCTTGGAAATCAGCCCTCGGGAGCCATTGAACGATCGGACTAAAGTTTCAAACGGGGTAAGTTGCCGTGTCGCACCCTCTGTGTAGGCAGGAGTGTGGAGCCAGTGGCGGATTTAAAAATATTCTAGACATGTTGTTCTAGGGAGATGAAAGTCCGTCCTACATTGCTCAAAGGATTTGAAACGTCCCGTTTCGAAAAGTTGCTGTATGACACAGCACTCACCAGCAGCCCACGCGGGGAAGGAGGCAGGGTGTAGGGCCGGCGGAAACTCCTGGTTACGCGCTAGGGGTGTGTTGGGGGAGGGAAAGGTGGTTAAGCCCCGAGACACTGCAATCTTGTTCCAGATCTCCAGGACCGTTTTCGTCGGAGTAGCAATATAGGCATTACGATGTCTGGCCCCGCGCGGCAGCCAGGCTAGGTCCCATAGCGGTCGACAAGCCACTGCCCTATCCATGTGGAACCAGTGCTTCTCACTCTCCCGAACCGCCCATCCGAGACATATAGCGCAGGTGTGACGCACAGTAATAGGCTAAGAAGTCGGGCCATGCCAGGCCTCCCCGGTCTCGAGGCGCCATTAAAACCTTCGTAGAGAAGCGCGGCCTACTCCCTCCCCAAATGAAAGTGGTGACATCCCGCTGTAGGCTCTGGATGTCCCTTTGTGGTATAGGCGTCGGGAGTGCCTGAAAAAGGTAGAGGACCTTGGGAAGAAGTGACATTTTAACCGCATTAAGGCGGCCCAACCAGGAAATGGGTTGTAATTTCCAACGACGGAGGTCGTCTCGTACTGACTTTCGGCAAGCCGGCCAGTTCGCCTGTGTCCATGAGTCTAAAGTAGCCGTAACGTTAATGCCTAGATATCGGATAGATCATAGAGCCCATTGGAATGGAATAGTATCACCCAAGTCTTCCAGCTGTTGCGGGGGGAGGGTAAGGTTAAGTCCCTGCAATTTTGCGAGATTGATTTTGAGTCCCGAGATCAATTCAAATTGGGAGAGTATAGCAAGGAGTGCGGGAAGCGAGCTTGCGGGTTCGGTGAGTGTCAAGAGGTGGTCATCGGCGAAGAGGGCTATCTTATGGTCAACCCCTTCGAGGCGGAGGCCTCGTATTTCTGCCGATTGACGGATGGCAATCGCCAGGGGCTCCACCGCGAGGGCAAAAAGGAGGGGTGACAACGGGCACCCCTGGCGTGTGCTCCGATGAATAAAAAAGGGAGGGGTGATGAGTCCATTAACTCTGATCCGCGCCGATGGCGCCGCATAAGGGGCCATGATTCGTGCAATCATGATCGGGCCCAGCCCTATCTTCTGCAACACCACCCTGAGAAAGGACCAGTCGACCCGGTTGAAGGCCTTCTCAGCGTCAAGGGACAGAAGGAAGGCCGGGATATCCTTTATCTTTTTATCAGTATTCCTATCACCCTCCTGCACTACTTTTTCAAAACGCTTAACACTCAGTTGATAAAGTTGGTATGGGCGGGCAAACAACCCAGAATACAATGGAAGGTGCTTACCCTCCCATATGCACAGGAAGGCTTTGGCGCACCGGACCTGGAGGTATATTATCTACATGCGCAGGCACACTTTGTGCACTTCTGGTATACCCCACATGCCTATGCACCACACATAGCAGTAGAA
The DNA here is from genome assembly GCA_963921515.1 of Calotriton arnoldi. Taxonomy (NCBI): domain Eukaryota; kingdom Metazoa; phylum Chordata; class Amphibia; order Caudata; family Salamandridae; genus Calotriton; species Calotriton arnoldi. The sequence continues at coordinate 4,598,953 of CAWUFW010000340.1, forward strand.
AATGACATTGCCAGCTTGACCCGGCAACACGCCATCTTGCCACACACAGGTGATAACACTGCGTGGACAGAATTCAACACCGTCCATTGCACCATAGCGGCATGGCGCAGACTTTATGCATCAGAACAAACCCTAACCCACCATCCTGCAATATCGGTAACACAGGAACCAAAGGCCCTCGAACTCCTCAGTAAAGCTAGTCTAAACGTATGAAAGACATCTATCCGGGAGAGACATTCATTACACATAACATACTCAGAACAAAACGCCACACCCTCCTTCATATATTATTGGCTCTGAGCCGCCATAAAGACAATATTTCCACAATTTCCGAACGAACCCCCTACCTTAAATGCACTACATACTCACTAAACACCACTACACGACATAGTCTCATCACTAAGTTATATACCTCTATGCAGAATGATAAAATGATAACACCTGACGCGGCATAGACAAGATGGATTATGATATCAGACCCACCACTCTAATGGCAATTTCCACATAACATTTTCAATACCTGCATCAAATGTATTATACTCCTGAGAAATTGTATCACTTTGGGCTGTGAAAGGATGCTTACTGTGAGATTTGTAAAGCACAAGGAAGCAGATTTTATACATTTAGCATGGCGCTGCCCTCTGGTATATCAGTACTGGACACAGATAACTGAAGCCCTGTCCGAAAGGATACTTGAATGTGAACTGTAACCATATGTATGTCTACTTGGGTAAATGAAGGTGCCAATCCAACTTGTGTCTGAACTGACAACAGTGGTGTTACTATTTAATCAATCAAACAGGGTTTGCAAAGCCCGACTGCTCACCCGTGAGGGTCTCAAGGCACTGAGAGGGAATGGGGGGCTGCTGATCCGTCCGGGCGCTGGGGTTCAGTCAAAGAGCCAAGTATTGAGATCCTTCCTGAATTGGGTCAGCGACAGGGATTGCCTGAGGTGGAGAGGTAGGGTGTTCCAGGTCTTGGTGGCAAGGTAGGAGAAGGATCTTCCTCTGGTCCTGGTCTCGCTGATTTGCAGCACGGTGGGCAGAGCGGAGGTGTCTGGTGGGTATGTGGGATGAGGCGTTGGTTCAGATATGCTGGCCCTGCGTCATGGAGGGCTTTGTAGGCATGTGTGAGGAGCTTAAAAGTGACTCTTTTGTTGACTGGGAGCCAGTGGAGTTCTCGCAGGTGTTCGATGATGTGGCTGTAGTGGGGGATGTTGAGGACCAGTCTGGCTGAGGCATTTTGAATGTTCTGTAGTTTCCTGAGGAGTTCTTGGGTGACGCCGGCACAGAGTGCATTGCCGTAGTCGAGTCTGCTGCTGATGAGTGCATGGGCGACCGTCTTTCTGGATTCGGTGGGGATCCATTTGAAGGTTTTTTGAAGCAGGCGAAGTTTGTGGAAGCATGATGAGGAAACGGCGTTGATCTGACGGTTCATAGTGAGCGAGGAGTCTAGTATGATGCCGAGATTTTGTGCGTGGTCTGCGGGTGTGGGGGGTGTTCCTAGCGCGGCGGGCCACCAGGAGTCATCCCAAGCTGAGGGGGTGGGTGCCAGGATGAGGACTTTGGTCTTGCAAAAAGGCAGGTGGCGATTTTTGGGGGGGTAAACTGAAAATACCCACGAAACACCAATGGATTTCAGATATGGTCTACTGCAATGAACAAATAGAAACATATGCAGAGGAATTACCTTAACCATCACGCCCAAAAAACATTCGGCCCCCTTACTGCATACCTGTTATCCATCTCGGACTCCTTTTAGTAGACTTTTGAACTATTAAAGCCCATACCGGAGCTGGTATGCCTGCTCTGCTATCAAAAGGATTGACGGTGGCCAAATCACTGCAATTGTACCGGTGTGATGTGTATTTTGCTTGTTTATATTCTAATTGTCCTTGTTTTTCTTCTCTACTGCATGAGGTAAAGCAATATAATTCTAATAAAACAAAATTTAAAAAATTTAAAAAATTTTATGTTGGCCCACACTTAGTTTGCGCAGAAGGGATTTCAGAATGGCCCATATGTGGGAAATGTTGGTGGAATGATGCAAGCGTTGTATACCAAGATAGAGGACAGATGATGCAAGGGGGAAATGGTGTTCCATAAGGTAGAGGTTGTGGTGTTGCAATTGATTCATGTATAGGGATAGATGTGGCGATGTTGAAGCGGTCTAATCCATGTCATTATTGTAATAAGCTTGGACACTGGAAGCAGGAGTGTCGACTAAACCTTAACCGAATGTCTGGCAATGGCCAAATGCAAAATGTTAATCCACTGCAGATGCAAAATGTACCAAAGCAGAGACCCCAGAATCCTAATATGTCACAAGCTCCAGTGATGCAGGTTCCCCAAGCACGAATGTCCCAGCAGAATATGGGGAACCCAAGGTGCACCGTGAACTAGGTTACAAGTGTTAATCAGAATCCTTTCACAAATCAAAATACTTTCCAACAGTTCCTAGTTTTTGATGTTTCTGATGGTTACGGTTCTGATCCATCACAATGACGGTGCTGAGGTGGAGGACAAAAATTGTGTGCTTGGCACGGTCTTGGAGGTAGACCTTAGTGGTAGATTCGTAGAAGGTGAGGTGAATAACCACCCAGTGTCCTTTCTAATCGACACCTGTGCTACCCGTTTCACTGGTAGAACATCAGAAGTCACAAAACTACCCCTTTCAGGAAAACAGATCCAAGTTGTAGGTGTTGCAAAGAAACTGATTATCAACCCTGTGTCAGAAAAAGTCCCAGTTAAGATAGTTTTTTTTTAAGACTGTCAATTTGTGATATGAGATTCTAGTCCAGTCAATTTGTTAGGCCGTGACTTATTGTTCAAACAAAACTGCACAAATACTGTACACTGGAGAGTGTTGAGTTCTAAACTCATGATGAAGATGTTGCTCTTAAAGTAATTAAACAGGGGAAAGCTCTTGGGTTGTTTCGCCCGGTGACTGTGAAAGACGTACCCTCTAGTCTGGGAGACACTGTGAAGTCTGAAATCTGGGACTTTTCAGGTAAAGATATCGGACATATTAAACTTGTAGAACCTGTCCGAATTACTGTTAAACCTAACTCTGAAAATCCCAGAGCACCACAGTATTACCTCACACCTGAAACAACAGCTGGGATTGCCCCAGTACTTGAGTTCATGATACAGCAGAGAATATTGAAAGAGATTATGGGGAGTCCATGTACTTCCCCTATTATGGGCCTTCAGAAACTGATCGGTAAGTATTGCATTGTGCAGGACCTGCAAAAAATGAATAACATTGCTGTTCCATGTTGTCCTGTGGTACGGAATCCGGCAGTAATATTGTTCCTGATACTCTGTGAAGCTGAGTGGTTCACAATGATTGATATGTGTCAAGCATTATTTTCCATCCCGCTGCACACAGACAGCCAGTTTCTTTTCACGTTTCGGTTTCAAAATAGTATTTTGGCTTGGTGCCAAGGTTTACAAGGGTATACAGAAAGTCCCTCAATCGTTAGCCAGATCTTGAAAAAGAATTTAGAGTCTCTGATGTTACCGGGTAAATCAGTCCTTGTGCAGTACAGTGATGATTTGCCGATAGTGTTGATGTCGCAAGAAGCATACAGACAAGACACCATTACCCTGTTGAATCTCTTGGCTGAGAATGGGTACAAAGCGATCCTGAGTAAGCTACAGTATTGTCAGAAAGAAGTCCTGTACTTACGACATCACATTGAGAAGGGAGCAAGGAAGATGTCACAAGAGAGAATCTCTGCCATTTTGAAAACGAACCCTCCCACTACGCAGAGAGAAATCAAAATGTCTTGGGCATAGTGGGCTACTGTCATCAGTGGATACCCAACTTTTCCCTAGTGGCTAATCCTCCACAGAGGTTGATATACAAGGATGTGTCTGATCTGACAGAATGCGACAACGATAGCATGAATGCCTTCCTAGAGTTGAGAGAAACTCTGTTATGCCCATACTGAGAATACCAGATTAAAGTAAATAATTTGAGCTGTTATGCAGTGAGAGCGAGGGCTCTGCTCTGTCAGTGCTTACTCAATTGCATATTGATGTTCAAACACCTGTCGCATACTTTTCTGGTGTACTTTTCCCTTTAGCTGCAGGACTGTCCAGCTGCCTTGAAGCAGTCACATCAGTCGGTATCAACATCGAGCAGAGTGAGAATATTCTTATGGGCTATTCTCTTACAGCAATGGTCACTTACTCTGTAGAGTTATTGCTCACCCATACTAAGACACAACACCTGACCAACAGTAGACGTGCCTCTTACGAGCAGATCATACTTGCTGCTGTAAATATTACATTGAAGAGGTGTTGCAAACTCAATCCTGCTACACTGTTACCCCTGCCTGAATCTGAAGCTGAGGAGGGGGAGATTGAGCATCACTATCTCAATGTCACAAAATTGTGCTGCCAGCCTAGACCTGATATTAAGAATGAACCCCTTGCAGAGCCAGATTATGTAATGTTTGTAGACAGCTCATGCTGAAGAGATGATGAGACAAATTTGAGAGCTGCTTGTGCAGCCTGCACTGTCCAATGTGTAGCGGAAGTCTCTTGGCTCCGTGGTGTAACTTCTACTCAAGTGGCTGAATTGATCACTTTTACTAGAGCTTGCTCTGTTTCAGACCAATTGAAAGTTACCATCTTCACAGAAAGTCAGTATGGCTTTGATGCTGTCCATGAATTCAGACAGTTGTGGTCACAGAGGGGATTAATTGCGCCATCTCGGTCCCTGATTAGAAATGGGGAATACGTCATGAAAATTCTTGAGCCGATGCAGATACCCTGAGATTTGCAGTGGTTAAATTTGCAGCACACAGGAGCAGAAATGATTACATAACAGATGGTAAACGGTGTGCTGATGAAGTCGCCTGGTACTGCACTGATGGATCCTGTGTACTTAATGGGGAGTACTCAAATGAATCTGAACATGAGTCTAGTTTAAATTTTCTGATGTCTGTCGCTAAAACTTGGGAGGAAGTTAAGAGGTTACAGTAAGAAGTGCTAGAGGTTGATCAGCAAGTTTAGGTTGGAGCAGGAGGTGTGAAGAATGAGGATGAGATTTGGGTTTCAGCAGATGAAAGACTTATATTGCCAAACAGATTGTTGTCAGTAGCGGCTCCTCGAGGGAGTGCTGCGGGGCGGTGAGGGGTAGGGTGGGGGGTAGTAAACTATGGCATACGGCCGAACAGAGTTGAGTAAATAAATAAATAAAACAAACGAATTACATTGCGCGCGCTGCATCGCCAAATGGCGATGCTGTGCGCACAATGTAATTCGTTTTATTTATTGAAATGCTTGTGTGTAACAGGCTAATATATGTCCTGATAAGTTTGTGTATTTTCTCCCATTGGGTTGAAGCGTACCTAACTAGGAGGAATAATAGTCTCACTGTAGCTAAACTATTGTTGCATGAACTGATACTAAGGTTTGGGTTCCAGGTTTCTCTGCAGTCAGACGAAGGGAATCATTTCAATAAGGAAGTTCTGAAAACGCTGTGTGGCCATGTAGTGGAACAACGGTTGCACTGCAGTTAGACCTGAGGCTTCTAGCATTTTTGAGAAGATAAATGGGGTGCTGAAGTCCTTGCTGACTGAAGAGAGTGCATCCAACTCTTTGAAGTGGCCGGATGCCTTGCCCTTGGTGTTGATGAGTTTCTGAAGTACTCCTGATCGGAGTACAGGACTGTCTTCTCATGAGATCCTCATGGAGAGGGCTAGGAGTCTTATCAACTTAATTTTTTCACACTATTGTGGCTTCGATTCAGTCTCTTTCCTTTACATTTAAATAGACATAAAGGAAAAGACAGATTAAGAAAAATTGTGAAATGTTCAAATACTGAATGATTTTATTAATTTTATGTTAATGCACAAGACCAATGTTATAGTTTCAAGACAATGTTTTAGTATGCGTAGGGATGACTGACAGGTGTTTGGGATGTAGGAAGTATGTGGTATGAAATTCTAGAAGTGTTGATGAAATACACAAATAAAATGACAAATAAATTATAAAACATAACCATTTAGGATGTGCGTTTATGTGTGGATGTGAGACTTATGAGCTTGGAGGTAAGGATAAGGTTGTCGGGGATTTTTTTTTTAAATGATAGTTTTGCTCTGCCCCAGGAACCAGAAAGTGAAGCAGGGGGTCCTGTTCTAATTATTGAGGGCTATGAGTCTGCTTGCTGTGTCTGCAAATTAATTTGTGAATATCACAGATCGTATGGTTCTCGACCACTGCAAAGGACTGGCTGATCTGGTGTGTTTTGTTTCTCACCAGTTTTAAGTTGCCCTGTTCCCCTGCATCAAGGACAGCATCATGATTTCAGTCCAGAGGATTGAGCCCTTTTCATGAAATAAGTCCGAAAGTCGTGCCTTGAGTCCTATTGAAAAGGCCGGTACCAGGTCATTTTAGTGACCAACACCGCTGTCAAGTGTGGTGGACTGCCGAACTGGGTGTATGCCTCCCATACCTAGAGAGTGAGAACTCCAGATGAGGAGCTGGTGATACCTGCTACTGATCTGCAACCCACCCCATGAGGGTCACCCTGAAGGAGCACCCGAGAGCCTCAGAGTTAGTCTGTGATCCAAGTTCCAGACGTATTGCAAAGTCTAGTTGTGACAAGCTCTGAGTCAGTGGTGACTGAATAAGGGGTAACCACAGTGAACCAGACTCATGAGCAGGTGATTGACAATGCTAATCCTGGCGAAGGGCGGAATAATGTTACCTGGTGTCACCGAGGGAGAGAAGAGTGGCCAAGGGGCCAAGAGAGACTGAGTCTCACACAGATTGTCACTTCAGAAACATAGTTGAGTGCGCTGAGTGACAGTGAAGACAAACAGCCAGCACTCAGGAGATTGAAAAGAGCAAGGATGCCTTGTCGAAGGTACTCTGGCCCTCGGTGGACTTACTACATGGATAGTTAACTTCATCAGATAACCTGCAGTTTGGAAGATCAGAGAGCTGCGCCAATGGAACCTCTGTGATTTATGTCCACACAGAACAGAGTATTTGATTTCTTAAATTGATCACAATAATCTTAACAAACTGTGTCCATGAACTTAATTTCATTGATCTTTGATTGACTAAGCTTTGATGAACTTTGCCTTTATTGAATTACGAAGATTCCGTAGGGCCAAGGCTCCAGTAGAAGAGTATGGTTGTCAATCTAGAAGAAGGTGGAGTAGGGTTAGGGATGACTCACAAAGACTGCTGTACATAAAGCCAATTTCATCATGTAATAATAAAATCAGTTTTGACCCTTGCACAAGTAGAAACGCTGCAGAATTGATAAGTCTGCTTGCTGCTATTCTACTCCAAAAGTCTGACTGTAGAGAAATTATGGCCATCCTTATTAAAAACCAACATAGTTTAGTTAAAACTTGAGTATTAATTGTTGCTATTATAGTCATGGCTGCTTTACTAATAGGGTTAAGTCCCCCTGCTGACAATAGCCCTGTTAGGTCCATAGCTAAGCCTATTTCATATTCACACCCTGTAGGAGATGAACATAGTTTTGACCGTACGATTTTACACAAGGATTTTTCAGAGGGAGACTTTTCAACTCATGCTGGTTTTTTTAGATTGCTATATGAGTACACACATACAATGGATGCCAAAGACTGTTACATAGGCGCTCACTTGCCCGCTTCAGTAGCTGAGGGAGTTACTTATCATCATTTGCCTCTTTCCTATGGCATCACATTTAGCACTCTGCTTAGTCTTTTTATAGACAGGTACGCTTTGAATATTATTTATTGAACTAGGACTTAGTACTTTCTGAAGATTCCCTTAGTAAGCGCATAAACCCTAATTCTAAGGCAGATAAGATGTATAATGCTTGGTATTTCTTTTGACCCCCTCATAATATTTACACTGATCATGCCCAAAGAATGAATTTGACATGTGCTATGAGTCCTACAGAGAGGCAGTTTATTCATGATATAGAGGTGATGCAGGTCAGATGTACCTCCAGTCAAAGGGAGGATAGGATGTTTTGCAGAACATGTGGAAAAAGGAGGAATATGAGTATAAGGAGAAGGGAATATATGTTAAATTGAAATTTGATTGGCAACACAAAGAGAAGTTATGCATCTATAAGTTTGCAAGCGCAGAAAGGAATAAGCAATGGGACTGAGTGTGCGTGAACATAAATTTGAATTTCAATGTGGCCCTGCTCAAATTCTTATAGGAAACGATCTAGTAAATTCTAGAGTTTTTGTGTATGGACAGAATGCTTATTTTAAGTTGCCAGAAAAATGGGCAGGTACTTGTTATCTTGCCTTAGTATTCCGAACAAGACATAATAAAAAGAATGTAGTTGTGCTTGAAAAGGGATCATTTGATAGATCTAAACGTAGTGGTAGTAGTGCTTCACAGACAGTAGGAGACATTTTTGGAGCTACGATTTCTTCAGTAGTTGTTGTCTTCTTAAATTATATTCATATTAGAAACCTTTCTACAATAGTGGACAAACTTGATACTAGTACAGCTGTTTAACGGTGACTATAGATACAGAGCTAATTGCTCTTAGGTCTATGGTTTTGCAGAATCCCCTTGCATTAGACGTTCTGCTAGCAAAAGAAGGAGGAGTCTGTAAGATGCTGAAGATTCAACAATCTTGCATCTTAATTCCAGATGACTAACAAGGGGATAAGAGGGTTTGTGAAGAATATCACAGGATTGAATTCTGAATCGGAGGAATTGGAAGCAACTGGCACTTGGGATGCAGTTGGAAAGGGATTTGCTTCCATAGGTAGTTGGCTTGGCAATATTTTTAGTGGACTTTTAGGTGCTATGTTGGGGCCTATCTTGTTATTGGAAAGTGTTTGATTAGTTTATTTGCTATGGTCAATGAATTTAAATACATGAGATTGAAAAAGTGGTGGTTGAAGGCAAGGGACTTAAGAGAAAAAGGCATGAAACTGAGTTAGAAGAGAAGCAGTGTAAGGTTTATGATGAGATGAAGGAATTGGAGAAGTCAAGACAACAAGACTTTGAAATGGTATCAGATGATTCATTTGATTTGTGTGAAGGCTATTCTAGCCATCAGAGGGGGATTGGTCCTGCATAATTGTAGTGCCCTACACACTTGTGCATATATACACGTTATACGATAATCATATTAATCTGTGTGTGTTGTATTAATTAACTAACCATAGGTGGTTGTATAATTTATATTCGGAATGTAATCACAACTTTTATTTTCATGTTAACTGTACTTGTTTGGAATCTATTTTAATGCTAAGTTAGTCTAACATGTAACCAGGATCAAGAAGCATGAATTTCATTTTATTAAATGTCTTTCAAGTATTTTGATTATTTTCTCCTCCACGGGTAACTTATTTTGTGTGCCTTGTTAAGTTAGAATAGGCTTATTGTTTATTATATTAGACTAGTTGGCAACTGAACTTTATTGAGAAAATGGCCTCAGATATGGAGACTGTCTCAATGGGAGAGATTTTCCTGTATCAGGCAGACCGGAATGATGTTACATCTAAGGTCGTCCAGATAATTGCTTCTTTGTTGAGAGCTGGGAAATTAGGGAGTCTACCTGCTCCCAGATCACACTGTTATTGGATCGGTTCGCATGGTGGAAACTGATGTGGAGAAGCCTTCAAGAATCTTCTTTCATGCTTTAATTGTGTTATCTTTAGAATAGCTGAGCTGATCCTGTCCTGATCTCACTGAGAGAAAACTTCTTGACTCTGCTGATTTCCCTTGCCCAGAGTGTTGAGCTTCATGCTTGAGCACTCATACTTCCCCCTTGAACCATAAATTTAGTTCATTTGATGCGGACACCTTCCTCATAGAATATCCCCTTGCTACTTTTAATGCTTTATTAAGAATAGGGAAGTTCCTTTATGGAACCTGCTTGGTTGATATTTTGCCTAATATATGTTATTCTGTTTTGCATCTTTTTCCTTATAATATACAAATTTAGATGACATGATCATTTAAATATTTATGCTCTTTTTCCAACTAATCCAACTTGTAACTTAAACTAAATTGTTAATTGAACCCTTAAGGTTTGGACGCCATCCTCTCTGTCATTCATGTGGAGCCAAATTGGTTTCACTGTACTTGAAATGTATTTCCCATGCTGGCTCCTTTCTTACACTTCAAGTCGACAATCAAAGGTCTATATGACCAGTGGGGGATTCTCTTTGATGATTTTACTAAAAGGATGATGTTCAACAAATCCTGCTTAACCAGGATCGAACATTCAAGGAGGTCCTGTGGTTCAGAAGATATTGTAACATCCGATCTGATATACATTATAAAACGGAAAACAGGCCTCCGTGGCTGTGAGTTAGGAGATATTACACTCCAGTCTGTGTGTAATCTGAGGAATAAAAGTCACTGGGGTCCAAGTTAGCATGAATTTGCCATTGTTTGCCTCAGTTTGTGTTGATGGGGCTGCCACCAAATTTAATTTTGGACGAGGACTGTATCCACAACTCAGCTGCACATTTCATCTCTATTTGAGAGAATTTCAGCACTTTGAAGCCTGACTGCAGAGATCCCATGGGACAAATCTGGCCTCAGCATCATATCTAACATCTACATGATGCTCCTGAACTTAATAGCTTACCGCGTGGGCCTTGACTAAAAGCCTTGAAAAAGCCCCAGGCCTGGCGCAGTCAAAGGGATGAAACACATGTTGGCTGGCCCAATTTCTCACTCATATATTTCACATAAATATACTAATGTTATTACAATGTAGATTGTGACTCTAATTGCTTCATCGACTTAGAGATTTTTCTAATTGAAATTGTATAAAAAACTATTTACTGCCTACCCTATTCTCCACAATCCAACCAAATCAACCTGTATCTGCATATGAACGTATACTTGCATCTGGGCGTTTGTCTGAATTTATATTAGCCTGTGCATGTTTTCTGGTTGTGCACCCAAGCGCATTACACAACATAAACCATTACAACAATTTACCCAGATACCTAAAACAAGCTAGGCATATTGGCTTTGCCAATGCTTGTTTTCAAAAGCCATCACCACCAGCTCACTCTTTTTATATTTTACCCCAAATGACATTATTTTACCTCCGTCCTATCTAAAACTTAACCCGTTCCAGTGAAAGTTAATGGGGAAACAACATTCGCCCAATTTCTTTTCACCGGAAAATGCAAGGAAAATGTGAGATTTTAGGCAACGTTTGAGGTTTGCAGGGCATTGTGGCAGGAAAACGTTGCGGGATGCTCATAAAACACACCACCATAGATTCCCCCTGATATCCAGTTTTCAGACATGTCTGGATTTGGTAGGTATTCCTTGGGTGGCTGCCAAGCCCGAGCCCAAATACAGCAGCTACCCTCATTGCCAAATCAGATAATTTTTTTGACAGGAAATATTGATGCTTCTACATTCCATTTTGGGCCCTTTCCTGTCACGGGCAGTAAACCCACCCACACAACTGAGGTATCATTTTTATCGAGCGACGTGGAAAAATGCTTGGTGGTGGGAAATTCGTGGCTCCCTGCAGATTCCAGAATTTCCCTCACAGAAATATGAGGAAAATGTGTGTGTTTTAGCCAAAGTTTGAGGTTTGCAAGGGCTTCTGGGTGATAAAACGGTGTGGATCCACAAAAATCACACCACCTGGACTACCCCGGGCGTCTAGTTTTAAGAAATGTGCAGAATTGGTAGGTTTCCCAGGGTGCCGGCTGCGCTATGGTTTCAAATCCACAGCTGCCCAAATTGCAAGAAAGGGTTAATTGAGGGGAATATTTGATCGTCCCATGTTGTGTTTTGGGCCCTTTCCTTTTGCGAGTGCTATGCCCACCTACACAAGTGAGGTACCATTTTTATCAAGGAGTGTGGGGGAACACTAAATGGCATATGATTTGTGGCTCACTGTGTATTCAAGAACTTTCCCTCACAGAAATGTGAGGAAAGTGTTTTCAGTTTATCAGCCATATAGCCAGATCTTCAGGGACTTTCGGAACTCTGGAAGAGATGGGGAGCTCCACAGACGAAAGGGTAGCTCGTTCTATGACTTTGCTACTAGGTAGGAGAAGGAGCAACCTCTGCATCTGCTACGTCAGATTCGGGGGGATTTCAGAAAGGGAAGCAGAGCGGAGGTGTCTGGTGGGCTGAGGGAAGTTCATGGGCAGTTGTGTAGGTCCTTGTATGCATGGATCAGGAGCTTGAACTGGCATCTTTTCTGTACAGGAAGCCATTGGAGTTCCCTGAGGTAGGGGGTGATGTGGGTTTGTCTAGGGAGATACCAGACGAGTCTGGCTGCGGAGTTCTGTATGGTCTGTAGTGGTAGGAGGAAGTGAGCTGCGATCTCAGCACTGAGAGCATTGCCATAGTCCAGTCTGCTGGAGATGAGGGCCTGGGTGATGGTGCATCTTGAGCTATCGGGTAGCCATTTGAATATCTTACAAAGCATGTGGAGGATGAAGAAGCAGGAGGAGGAGACGGAGTTGACCTGAGTTGTCTTGGTTAGCTTGTTGCCCAGAATGATGTCTAGGTTCCTAGCATGGTCAGTGGGTGTAGGAGTAGGGGCGAGTTCTGAGGGCCACCAGGATGCGTCCCTGGGGAGTTCGTATTTTTCTGAAAAGCAGTACCTCTGTCTTGTCCGTGTTGAGCTTAAGGCAGTTGTCCTTTGTTAGAAATGGGGGGTCTCTAGTTGGCAGAGGTAGGTACCTTTGTCCAAGTAGGGACCCTTGCTTCTAGCCAGGGTAAGGGGGATACACACTTTAGATAACACCTGCTCACCCCCTTGGTAGCTTGGCACAAGCAGACAGGCTTATCCCAAAGGCATTTATCCCAAAGGCAATGTGTAAAGTATTTGTACTCAAGACTCACAATAACACAGTGATAACACCACAAATGGACACTACATCAGTTTAGAAAAATAAAGTATCTCAAACAAGCCCAAAATGGCAAATATCCAACATACATGTAATAAGAATATGACTTTTAAAAGGTTTCAAGCAACTTGGTCCATAGGAGACCATGGATGCGTGATTTCACACAGAGTACCTGTAGATGCGTCAAAATTCACAATGCCAAACAGCTGCAGAGTAGGGAAGCGTCGCGAAACAAAGGGATGCGTCAGTTCCTGAGTCCTTGGGGAGGCGAAGCGACAGTTCTGCTGAATGCAGGAGAAGTGATGCGTCAAATCTGGACTGTAGAGGGAAGTGATGCGTCGATTCCAAGACAGTTCTGGTCCGTGGGTGATGCGTCGGGAAGCGGCGGCAGCTAGCGCCGCTGTGTCGGTTTCTTTCAGCCGCGATCCCACGATGCGTTGGTTCTTGCAGTTGCAGGCACTGCGTCGTCTCCGCAGCGGTGGTGCGTGGAGATTCTTCCAGCACAACAGTGCTGCATCGGAAAAACAGCCACAAGACGGGCGATGCGTCAACTTCTTCGGTTACTTCAGGTTCTTCCAGATTCCAACAGCAGTAACAACCTTCAGAGGCCCCAAACTGGAACAGGCACCTTCTGGCAGGTCAGAACTCTCAGCAGTAGAGTTCAGGGGAGCGGGGGTGAAGTCTTTGTGTCTGTGAGATTTCAGAACAGGAGGCCAGCACACACAGGCCCTTGGAGATTCTTCTTCAAGCAGGTTCACAGTAACGTTCTAGTCTTTGTCCTTTCCTTGGCATAAACAGCAACTGCAGGCCAACCTCACACAGCAAAGGGGCAGTACTCCTCTTCACAGCTCTCCAGCTCCTTTTCTTTGGAAAAGGTTCCTCTTGAGTCTAGAAGTGATCTAAAGTTCTGGGGTTTAAGGCCCACTACTTATACCCCATTTTGTCTTTATTCTTCTTTGTGCAAGGGTCTCTGAGCCCAGTCCAAACCAGTATAGAGGATTCGGCCCTTAACTTTAGGAACTGTATGCAGGCAGTTTCCTCCTGGATGGTGGAAAATTTTCTGAAATTAAATGGAGAGAAGACGGAGGTCTTGATCTTTGGGAGTAAACAGGAAATTTGGTCCAGTGACTGGTGGCCGGACGCGCTTGGCGTCTGTCCCTCCCCGGTTTCCCATGGTAAAAACCTTGTAAGTTATCGTGGATAATTCACTGTCCCTAAGCTTGCAGGTTAGTAGGACAGTCTCCACGTGTTTTGGGATCATTAGGATCCTACGGAAAATTTCCCATTATCTCTCTTTCGATGCACGTAAGCAGGCCGTCATTGCCCTGGTACGTCCAGATTGGACTATTGTAATGCCCTTTATTTGGGCATTAACAAAGGCTTATTGCAACGTCTGCAGATGGTGCAGAACGCCGCAGCCAGGCTGGTGATGAATTTACCAAAATATCATTCAGTCACAGCCTCTATTAGGTTGCTGCACTGGCTGCCTGTGGACCGTAGGATCCTCTTTAAGACCTTGTGCATGACTCACGATGCCTACTATGGGTCAGGTCCTGAGGCAATTAAGGCTATCGTCCATCGTTATGTTCCTAGCAGGCGGCTCCGGTCCGCAGATAAGAATCTGCTAATAGTACCGAGATTCAAGAAGGTTACATGGGGAGGTAGAGCTTTTTCCACTGCTGCTGCTAAACTGTGGAACTCCCTCCCGGAACAGCTCTCAAGTCAGGTGTCCCATTCTCTTTTCCGCAAGGCCATAAAGACCTGGCTTTTCTCACAGACCTCGGTATGAGCATGTCTCTTTGTCTGCACCCTCATGTTCGTATATAGCGCCTTGACGCCCTTGGGCTTAGTTCGCGCTCTACAAATTTTATATTCATTCATTCAGTTCTGTACTCACTGGTGCAGCATGACCACAGGGGGTGGAGACAGCATTGTGAAAGGGAGACAGGCCCTATTCAGGTGCAAGGAAAACTCCTCCCCTACTCTAAATGCAGCCAAGGTCTATTCAGCTCAGCTCTGAGTCACCCAGGAAGGGCCAGGCACACTTCAACCCCCCCTTAGTGGCTTTCTTCAGTGAATGCACATCCCCAGCCCCTGTCACTCCAAAACCAGACATTCAATCCACAAACAGGCAGAGGCACACAGAATGGTAAAACAAGAAAATGCCTACTTTCTAAAAGTGGCATTTTCAAACACAATTTAAAAACCATCTTTACTAAAGGATGTTATTAGATTCTGAGTTCAGAGAGCCTAGACTTTATTTCTCCATCTTGTCCCAATGGGAAGTTATACTTGTAAGATGTTACAAAGTATCTCCCATGCTATCCTATGGGACAGATAGCCTTTCAATAGTGAAAACGAAATTGGCAGTATTTCACTATCAGGACATGTCACACACACCAGTACATGTCCTACCTTTTACATACACTGCACCCTGCCCATGGGGCTCCCTTGGGCCTACCTGAGGGGTGTCTTACATGTAAGAAAAGGGAAGGTTAGGGCCTGGCAAGTGGGTGCACTTGCCAGGTTGACATGGCAGTTTAAAACTGCGCATAGACCCTGCAGTGGCAGGTCTGAGATACCTTTTCAGGGCTACTCATGTGAGTGGCACAATTAGTGCTTCAGGCCCACTAGAATGCCGCCATCCCAGACGGATACAAGATCCAGAGAAAGGACCGCCCTAACCACCCAGGAGGAGGACTCGCCATCACACACAAGAACTCCCTCCGACTCTCCACATCCACCTCCACCACGAGTGACTCCGTCTCCACCACCGAACACCTTCACTTCCAGGTCCAGACCAGCCCTAGAACCACACTTCACGGCACTCTCACCTACAGACCCCCTGGACCTCGCGCCTCGTTCGCCACTACCATCGCTGACCTCATCGCACCCCACGCCATCGCCTCCATGGACTGCATACTCATCGCAGACCTGAACTTACACCTCGACAACCCCAGCGACCCCAACTCTGCCACCCTCCTGGACAACCTCGCCAAAATCGGACTGAAACAGCTCGTCACCACGCCTACCCACAAGGCAGGACACACCCTCGTCCCCATCTTCGCAGGTGGTAACATCATCCGCTTCAGCCACACCACGCAACCCCCGTGGATGGACTACCACTGCGTACACTTCCTCGTCAACAAACCCACGCCGCCCAGACCTGCACCCCACCCTCCACGAAGAATCTGGAGCAAATTCACAGAGAAACAGCTCAACTCCACCCTCAACCACGATACCCCCACCACCTCGACCGACGCCAACCTTGCAGCCAAAGAACTCCACAGATGGATCTCCAACTGCGCAGAAGAGCTCGAACCGCTACGTAACCCCGACAGACAGCACCCCAGGAAGGCCACCTGATTCACCACCGACCTCCAAGAATCCAGACGCACCTGCAGACGTCTCGAAAAGAACTGGAGAAACAGCAAAACGCCGGAAGATCGCACCACCTTCAAGAACGCCATGCCAGAATACCACCAACGTATCAGATCCACCAAAAGGACAAGATCCTGAACAAGATCCTCGCCAACTCCAGCAACTCCAAGGAACTCTTCAACGTCATCCAAGAATTTACCAAGCCCCCCAACGAAACCAGACATCACCCCATCCCAGGACCTCTGCAACAAGCTCAGCTCCTACTTCCATCTGAAAATCCAGGGCCTCTACGACAACTTCCACGACCTGACACCTGACTCCGAAACCACTTTCTACTCCAGCAACACCAGCCAGCCCACCATCTCCTCCTTGACCCAGTCACCACCTAAGAGACCATTTCAACCATGAAAGGCATCCACTCAGGAGCCCCCACGGATCCCTGCACCCGCACATCTTCCACAGAGGCGCCACCGCCATCGCTCCAGAACTACGACGCACCATCAACGCAATCCTCGAGACCGGCATCTTTCCCGACGACTTGAAACGCGCAGGAGTCAGACCCCTACTCAAGAAGCCCTCAGCAGATCCCACGGACCTCAAGAACTACCGACCCATCTCCCTCCTCCCCTTCGCGGCCAAAGTCACTGAGAAGACTATCAACGCCCAACTAACAAAATTCATCGAAGAAAACTCGACCCCTCCCAATCCGGATTCCGCAGCAACCACAGCACCGAGACTGCTCTACTCTCCGCTACTGACGACATCTGCACCCTCCTCGAACAAGGACACACCGCGGCCCTGATCCTACTCGACCTCTCTGCAGCATTCAACACCGTCTCCCACCGCACACTCACCACCAGACTCCACGAAACTGGCATTACAGGGAACCGCCCTCGACTGGATCCACTCCTTCCTCACCGGCAGAACCCAAAGATCAGACTGCCGCCTTTCCTCTCCGAACCCACAGAAACCAACAGCGGAGTACCCCAAGGATCGTCGCTCAGCCCCACGCTCTTCAACATCTACATGGCCCCCTCGCCGCCATCATCAAGACAGCATGGACTCAGCATAGTATCCTACGCCAACGACACCCAGCTTATCCTCTCCCTCACCAAGGACCCCATCACCACCAGACTCAACTTCCAGGAAGGAATGAAGGACGTTGCATCCTGGATGAGCAATAGCTGCCTGAAGCTCAACTCGGAAAAGACAGAGGTCCTCGGACCCTCCCCCTCTGCATGGGACAACACCTGGTGGCCCACCACCCTCGGCAGACCCCCCACCCCCACAGACCATGCCCGAATCCTCAGCATCGTACTCGACTCCGCCCTCTCCATGACCCGACAGGTTAACGCCGTTGCCTCCAGCTGCTTCAATACCCTCCACATCCTCCGAAAGACCTTCAAATGGATCCCCCCCAAATCAAGGAATACCGTCACCCACGCACTCATAACCAGCCGACTGCACTACAGAAACGCCCTCTACACCGGGATCAACAAGTCTCTGCTCCGCAAACTCCAGACCATACAGAACTCCGCAGCCAGACTAGTCCTCTGCATCCCTCGACACAAACACATCACCCAACACCTGCGGAACCTCTGCTGGCTCCGCGTCGAGAAGAGAGTAACCTTCAAGATACTCACCCATGCCTACAAATGCCCCCACAACACCGGACCCCAATACCTCAATGAGAGAATCTCCTTCCACGTACCCACGATAAACCTCCGACCCGCAGACCTCACCCTCGCCGATACCCTGCGCATCTGCAGAGCCAGAACAGGTGGAAGAGCCTTCTCCTACATCGCGGGCAAGACCTGGAACGAGCTCCCGACCAACATCAGACGCGCCCCCTCTCTGAACATCTTCAGAAAGACACTCAAGACCTGGCTCTTCGACTGAACAAAGCTGCTCAACCCCCCCCCCTCCGCCCCCGGCGCCTTGAGACCCTCACGGGAGAGTAGCGCACTTTACAATTCCCTGATAGATTGATTGATAGAAGCACTTGAATTACAGGCCCTGGCACACTCAGTGCACTTTACTAGGGACTTACTAGTAAATCAAATATGCCAATCAGGGAGAACCAATTGTAATAACAATTTACACAGAGAGCACTTGCACTTTGACACTGATCAGCTGTGGCAAAGTGCCCAAAGCATCTAAACCAGCAAAAGCGAAATCCAGCACAGAATCAGAAATACAGGAGGCAGAGGCAAAAAGTCTGGGGAAACCCTGCCAAAGATGCCAAGTCTAACATCCTTCATCCATTTGGCGATGTCTGTCATGCAGTTGTGGAAGTTGGTCTTGGGGGTGTCTTCAGAGAGGGAGAGGACGAGTTGTTTGTCATCGGCGTAGGATATAATGTTGAGTTAGTCGGTTTTGGTAATGCTGGCCAGAGGTATCATATAAGTGGTAAAGAGGGTGGGGCTGAGCGATGGTCATTGGGGTACTCCACAGATGATTTTCTTGGGTTCGGAGGGGAAGGGGACGGTTTGCGTTGCTCCGGTGAGGAAAGAGTTGATCCATATGAGAGCGGCTCTTGGATGGCTATGTTGTGCAGCCTTGTGATGAGTGTGTGGTGGGAGACTGTATAAAAGGCTGCCGAGAGGTCTAGGGGGATCAATGCTGCAGTCTCTCCTCAGTCAAGTAGGGTTCGGATGTTTTTGGTAGCCGCGATAATGGCTGTCTCAGTGCTGTGGTTGCTGCAAAATCCGGATTGGGAGGAGTCGAGTAGGAGGTTTTGTTCCAGATGTGAGGAGAGCTGTTGGTTGATGGCTTTTTCTAAAACTTTGGCCAGGAATGGGAGCGGGGAGATCGGTTGGTAATTGTTGATTTCGCTGGGGTCTGCTGGTGGTTTCTTTAGTAGGACGTTGACTTTTGCATGCTTCCAGTCATCGGAGAAGGTGGCCGTGGCAATTGAGGTGTTGAACAAGAGGGTGAGTATGCGGCTGATTCTGGCATCACCTGGGTTGAAGATATGGTGAGGGCATGGGTCGGTTAGGGCCCCTGAGTGGACTGAGTTTATGATAGGGCGGTGTCCTGTAGGGCAAGCTGGCTCCATTCGGTTAGTCGGATGTCTGTGGTGGTAGCGGGGTCATTGTGTTGCTTGAAGAAGTCGGTGGTATTGGGCTGGGGTTCAAAGTTTCAAGATGTTGGTAATCTTGTCGTGGGAGAAGTTTGCAAGGTTGTCACAGAGTTCCTGTGATGGGGTAATGTTGTTTGTTGCAGCTGAGCGTTGCAGAATTCTTTGACGATGTTGAAGAGTTCTTTGCTGATTGGCCAATGGTTCAGGTGTGCAAGGGCTTCTGGGTAAGAAAACCTGGTGGGATCTACACAGATCACACCACCCTGAACTCCCCTGGGTGTCTACTTTTCAAAAATATGTGAGTTTGGGAGGTTTCCCTCGGTGCCGGCTGAGCTAGAGATCAAAATACACAGCTACCCAAATTGAAAAAATGGGTTGGTTTTGAAAAGAAAAATGTGATCTGTCCATGTTGCTTTTTGGCCCTTTACTGTAAAGGCGCTCGGCCAAATTACACAAGCGAAGTACATTTTTTATCTAAGGCATAGGGGATCGCTGGGTGGTACGAAAGTTGGGGCTGCTTGCTGATTCCAAAACGTTCCCTCACAGAAATGTGAGAAAACGTGTGTTTTTAGCCAAAGTTTGAGGTTTGCAAGGGCTGCTGGGTAAGAAAACCTTGAGGGATCCACGGAAGTCAAACTACCTTAAATTCTGCTCGGTGTCTAGTTTTCAGAAATGTGCAGGTTTGGTAGATTTCCTTTGGTGCTTGCTAAGCTATGGCCTAAAATCAACAGCTACCCAAATTACAAAACAGGGTTTGTTTGAGGGGAAAATTTATCAGCAGGCATTGGGAAATGCTAAGTGGTAGGAAATGTGTGGCTCCCCACAGATTCCAGAACGTTTCGTTACAGAAATGTGGAGAAAATCTGTGATTTCAGCCAGTGTTTGGGATCTGCAAGGGTGTCTGGTTAAGAAACCTTGTGGGATCCATGCATGTCACACCACCCTGGACTCCGCTGTGTACATCGTTTTCAGAAATGTGCGGGTTTGGTAGGTTTCTCCTAATGCAAGCTGAGATAGGGCTCAAATTCCACAGCCACCAAAATGCAAAAAAGGTGTTGGTTTTGAGTGGAAAAATGTGATCTGTCCATGTTGTGTTTTGGGCCCTTTCCTGTCACAGGTGCAAGGCTCACTCACACTAGTGAGGTACCATTTTAATCAGGAGTTGTGGGAGAATGCTGGGTGGTAGGAAATTTGAGGCTCTCTGCAGATTGCAGAACTTTCTCTCACCGAATGTGAGGAAAATGTGTTTTTAGCCAAAATTTGAGGTTTTCAAGGGTTTATGGGTAAGAAAACCTTGTGTAATCCACAGAAGTCACACCAGCTTTGACTCCCCAGTTATCTAGTTTTCAGAAATGTACAGGTTTGGTAGGATTTCCCTTGACTTTGAGCATGTTTTAGTGGTCCCTCCTGAGGAGGTCTATGTGTCAACCCCTTTATCACACCCTTTAAAAAGTGTATGCCTTTTTGGGTGTATTTTATTTATTTATTTAATGCATTTTTATTTAGAGCAGACTTTACCCAAAGGTGCCATAGCACTTCACAATAGAACCAAGTACGTTACATGAGGAGAATTTTACATATTTACACGTTACAGATACAAACGAAAAAGATGAAAAAGTAAAATAAAACAATAGATGGCAGTCACACAAAAAACAAAAAAACACATTAGGATGAAGATCGTACAGGCATAGATTACAAATTTACAATATTGAAAGAACTTCCTTGAGGGACATGAAAAGGGATGTATTAGTTCTGAAAGTGTCTTTGGAATAGAAGAGATTTGAGGTCAGTTTTGAAGGTCCGGGTAGAGGTGGTGGTACGGAGTAGTGGAGGAAGCGAGTTCCAGTATTGAGCCATCGATCTTTCCCTTTTGAAGGTGGGGGGCTCAAGCAGTAAATTTTCCGCATTACGAGAAGGTCTAGAGCCTCCAGAGATTTTAAGTTTATTCGCCAGGTATCGAGGGGAGGAAGTGTGCAAGGCTTTGTGGGTGATACAGGCAGTCTTGTAGATTGATCTTGCCTCGATGGGAAGCCATCGAAGAGAAGACAAAATGGGTGTGATGTGGTCACTTCTTTTGGCCCCAACGACAAAACGAGCTGCTGAATGGAGAACGGATTTAAGAGGGGAAAGGTGGGATTTGGGGAGGCCAGCAAGAAGAGAATTGCAATAGTCCAATTTAGAGAGAACTAGAGATTGGACCAAGGTTTTTAGGTCTTGCTCCAGAAAGAAACGTCGAATCCCCCAGAGAAGGCGCAGTTGGTATCGTGCATTCTTTGCAATGGAATTAATGTGGGAGAGTAGATTGAGCCTTTTGTCAAGTATGCCACCAAGGGATTTTGCGCTGTCGACAACAATAGGTTTATTGTTGAGTAAATTCAGCTGATCCATCCAAGATTGAACAGGAGGAGGAGAGAGTGAGGTAGAGAGGAGGAGGAATTCAGTTTTGGAAGGATTCAGAATGAGTTGATGAGCTAACATCCAGTTTTGAATAGAGTTGAGAGCAGAGTTGAAGATTGAGATATCTTGTGCGGAAGACACCTTAAGGTAGATTTGAGTGTCATCCGCATAGAGATGGTAAAGGATCCCAGATTTACTTAGGAGATTTCCCAATGGTTCCAAATAAAGATTGAACAAAGTGGGAGCAAGGATAGAACCTTGAGGGACGCCTTGACCTACCGCCAATGAAGACGAAAGACTGTTCGCTATTTTGATCATTTGGGATCTGTCCGAGAGGAATGAGGCAAACCATTTAAGCACTGTGCCTTCCAAGCCCATTCTCTGTTGAAGAGTGTTAAGGAGAGTGTTGTGATTAACAGTGTCAAAGGCTGCAGAAAGGTCTAGAAGAATCAGAAGACAAGACTCCCCCCAAATTGAGTACACGCAGCGCATCGTCGATCACTTGCAGCAGGGCTGTTTCGGTGCTGCAGTTTTGAATGAAACCAGACTGGAAATTGTCAAGAAGATTATTAACCTTAATATGTAAGGACAGTTGTTTCACTACACATCTTTCTGTGATTTAAACAAGAAAAGGGAGGTTAGTGATGGGGCGGAAGTTGTTGAGGTCGTTCGCATCAGCGGAAGGTTTTTTAAGAAGTGGGGTAACCTGTCCTGTTTTAAGGGCAAGAGGAAGGGAGCCTTGGCTGAGGAAGAGGTTAACTAGACTGGTCCAATAGGAAAGAGTATGGGTGTAGAAATCAATGGCAATGTCACTAGGGATGGGGTCAAATGAATGGTTAGAGGGTTTTGTTTCGAGGATGCATTTGAGGAAGGCATCTTCAGAGATGACGTCAAAGTTCTGCCAAATGACTAAGGATTTGCGCTCCTCTAGTGGGGTAGGATGAATGACCTGATCCACCAGTGATTTAACTTTTTCATCAAAGAATATAGCGAATTCTGCTGCTTTCTTTGGAGAATCGTCAGGCTTGATGGTTGAGGGAAGGGGATCAGAGCATACCGATCCAGCACCAATCGTTAGTTCGTATAGTAGCCTCTTAATTATTCAGAACAAATCGGTGCACTGGGTCTGAGATGTGCTCCACATACATCCCATAAGGCAATATAGATAACCACCATTAACAGAAAACACACAAAGCAAATTTGTCGTGCATTTTAAGATTGACGGTTTTGGAATAAAAGGACAACATTTTTCTACTATCAAAAACAAGATCGTCTAGTCTCTTCATTTGGGAAGCAATTTTTACTTTTATTTTATATTTTGCTTTGTTCCTTTTCACATGATGTACAATTACATTGACTAATAGATTACTAGAGTTTTTGGGTGCAAGGTCAATTGTGTGTTTTGATGGTTGAGGGAGAACAGTTTGGAGTTTTGATGAGGTTAAATAGTTTTTGGGATCTGTTTTTGGCTGAGTCGAGGAGGGTTCTGAAGTGTCATGCTTTTTCATGGAAGATGTGTTTGTTGTATTTTGATCTTGCTGAACGTAGAATAGAAAGATTAGTGGTGGATGGAGATTGTCTCCATTGTTTCTCCAGGATTCTCAGGTTCTTCCTTTCTTCATAAAGGAATTTATTGAACCATGGTGCTGAAGGAATAGTCCTTTTCCTTTTGCTCTGAAGTGGAGCGACATTATCAATTTCGACTGCAAGGACTGAGAGGCATTGGGAGGTAAGATCGTTGACATCCATTAGGGTCTAACCTTGGAAGTGAGAGCATAGCAGAATCACAAAGAGTGTCAAGGTCAATGTTTTTGGTGTTACGGAACCAGGTAGTAGTCCTTTTAGGTTGGCCAAGAGTTATAGAGTGTGATAGGTGAAGAGAGAACGGGATGAGGAAGTGGTCAGACCAGTCTACATGAATAGGGATAGCAATAGTAAGCATGTCTGCTTTAGATATGACAAGGTCCAGAATTGAGCCCTTAGAGTGTGTTGTTTCAGTGCAGTGTTGGATATGATCATTTGCTGAGAGAAAAGTAGCAAGCCTATTGGCAGCAGAGTCTTCCAAAGAGCCCCAGTGAAGATTAAAGTCTCCCAGGAAAATCTGTCACTTTGAGAGTATTGGTCGCTGATAAAGTTGGTGAGTTCCTCCAACAAAGAAGAGCAGTCACCAGGCGGGTGATAAATGGCATGAAATCTGAAGGGGGAGCAGTGTTGCACTTGAAGCTCCAGAGACAGGCATTCGAATGTACGGAAGGAGCTGTTAGGAAAAGCCTTAAGTTGAAGGGAGTTTCTGAAGATGATTGCAACACCTCCCCCAACTTTGTCTGTTCTGTCATTTCTAAAGATAGAATAGTCGGTGGGTAACAGAAGATCAAACATAGTATGAGAGGTGTCGTTGAACCAGGTCTCAGTGAGGAAGAGAATGTCAAGATTGTGGAGAATGATGGCGTCAGAAATTTCCAGTTTGTGTTTAATTGCAGATCTGCAGTTGTGGAGCAAACAGCGCAACTCTGACGAGACTGTTTTGGTGACGGGGGCGCGTTTGGGCTTTTAGGGGTGATGGGGATAATGTTCTTGTAAGAGGATGCCAGGGTAGAATAAGGCTGATGATTAGTTCTGACAGAAGAGCTGGTCGGAATAGTGCACAGAGTAGACTTACTTGGAGAGGAAAGTGGAAGGGGGATGGCGTTAGAAGTCTTGTAACTAGCCAGTAAGTTAGCGATGTCTGCAGAAGACACATTGTGATTGGCTTTTTTGGGGCGCGGGAGCAAGGTACTCCTCGGGAGTTTGGGGAAGTGAGTATTTGCCAAGGGAATTGGGTTGTTAGGAAAGTTGGATATCTTGGTGCTTAAGAGTGAGATGGTAGCTTCAAGTTGGGAGATAGAGGAGATGAGAAATCCTAATTTGTTTTCAAGAGAGAGTAGGACTGAGCACAGAATGTTAGGTGGCTCGATGGATACAGGAGGGAGTGCAATTGGCGAGGGAGGGCAGGGAGAGGTGGAGGTGCGGGGTGGGTATTGGGGTGCAAGACTAAAAGGTGGAGATAGATGGTGGTTGAGAGAGGTTGTTGGTGCATCTGAGGTGGAAAGAGAATTATCTTTACTAATGTTGAACAGAGAAGAAGACTTGAGATCAAATTTAGGAGGAGACAGGTGAGGAACGAGGAGGGAGGGCGGAATGCTGGGAGGGGAAAGAGGGGAGTCATAGAATGGCAGGAGGTTTGGGGAGAAGAGAGAAGGGGCTGGAAAGGTCCTGTAGGCTAGGAGAGGTGAATGTATGGGGACAGGCACCAAGCAGAGAAGGGGGGGATTGGGCTAGACGGTAGTTGAATAAAGAATATGGTTCTGCTAGGTCCGGGAGAGGGAAAAGGAAGGTATTACCAAGGGGGGATAAAGGGTTGAGCAGCATTACTGGAGGAATGGGAGGATGAAGAGAGATGAAAGGGGTTTGTGAAGAATTCAGGGTACAAGGAGAGGGGGAGAGCGGGTAGGGAAGAAGAGAAGGGGGGAAAGGGGGAAGTATGGGAAGTTAACTGGGAGATCAGGTTGTATGAAAGGTGGATTAAATAAGGGGGTGGTGGGCAGGGTTAGGGGGGAGGAGGTTACATTGGAATACCAAGAAGGTGCATAGTGGAAAAGGAGAGTGTTAGCCAGAGGTATGGCTGATGTGTTGAGGGGAAGTTCCCATTGGGAGGGGAAAAATGGGAGATGAGGGAGCAGGGGAAGGGGGGGGGCAAAGGGTCGGCCTGTACCTCCCGGGAGAGCGGCCTATTGGAGTATAAGGGGGTCAGGGGAGGAGATAGGGAGTAAAGGGCGGAGCTCGATGAAGAATCAAGGGAGATCACAGTCGCAGGGGTGGGGAAGAGATGGTCGAAGAGAGAGAGACAAGTGTCTTTAGCTTGAATCAAGACAGTACCATTGTTATATAGTAAAATAGTGAGTGAGCCATTAAAACAAGTAGAGGGGGACATTTTTAGCTGCTGCCCATGTGGGATAGATGAGGAGGAGGTGACGTTGAAGGAGTTATAGAAGCTGGTGGACCAGGAAGGGATGTCGTGAGTGAAAAAAATGAAGTAGTTTTTTAGCCTCCCATAACAACCATTATGGAATTGGTCAACAAAGAGGGAATCAGGAAATTGTTCAATGGTGTTATGCTTGAACCGTTTTGCTGAAGCTTTAGACAAATTAGGGGGATAAATGATTTTGAAACAGTTAACTCCAGACTTAACTCGAATGGTTGCCATGTTAGGAAAATGGGGAGGAGGAGGGTGGTGGGGAGAAGAGGAAGATGCCACAAGGGTAGCGACAGCGAAAAGAAGTATAAGAAGAAGAGGGCACATATTCCGGTAACCGAATGAATTATCAGATAAATGTGCGGTCAAGAGGCGTCAAGGTTAGCAGGGCAAAAGTCTCTGGTCCAACCAAACATTTACTGCAGCATCAAGGTGGGATATTAGGCCCTCAGTAATGCAATCAGGGGACAAGGGTCACAGTATGTGTTAAATCATGCCAACATTTTGGGTTCAGGCATAATCAGGAGAGTGAGGTAGGCACCCAGTTGGAGGGAAACGAAAAAGGGTATGGTTATCAGGGTAAAGTAACTAGATTGTCCCGTATATCTGATGGCAAAAGAAGTTTTAGGTGGATAGCTGCTCAGAGGACGCCTGCTGGTAACACAGTTGCGAGGAAACGATCTTAGGCCGCCATTTTAGGTCCAGGCATTTATAATTGCCCTGGTTTTGAGTCCAGGCATATTCCGGTAAACGAAAAGCTTGTACAATTATCAAGCCTCGAGATTGCCCCAGGGGACTGGGGGCAGGGTGGGGCGGGGCGGGGGAATTGAACCTGGAGCCCAGGGAGCTGCAGCGGGGGCAGCTCCACAATCACCAGGAGCCCCAGGAGGCTGGGAGCCGGTGGGGGGGGGGGTTAGTACCTTCAACTTCAGAGGGGGGAAATTACCTCAAAACAGCTGCATCAATTGGTGCTTGCTCCCCGCCGCACTGCAGCCAAAACAGAATCTGCGCGGCCTGCTTCTGTTGCAGCCGGGCTCCTACCAGCTCCTGGGGGCGTCGTCGACCGTACAGAATATTACCAGCAGCCGGGCCTCTCAAGACGCCTCCCAGCACGACCGCCAAGTCGGGGCAGGACGGCGTGCAGGGTTCCAGTTACCAGTGCTCCGGCAGGAGCGGTCCCCACACTTCACCAGCAGCCGCCAGTTGATGTCGCAGGTAGGCCGCACGGACCCCGCAGCGCCGCCAGCGGAGTCAGGCACCGCGAGCCGTCCGTGCCTGAAAATCCTCCAGGGGACTCCACCGGAACCCCCACCGGTGGCACTGACGAGTAGGGTGGTCGACCAGGCTGAGCAATGGCCGGCGGTCACAGGAGTGTTCGCCCGGTAGTAGGCGTCCTTGCTCCACCACGGCCAGCAGTCGAGGAAGGTGAGCAGAGCCAAAACAAATACTCTGCAGCATAGAGATTGTAGGGAGAAAGTTGCAGTGAGAGCCAGGGCGGCGGAAGGCAGGGTTGAACGGGGATGACAACCGATTCCGTAATCCCCAACCCGGAGCTCACCGAAAGGGCTCCTGTACGGTGGCCATCTTGAAGTGGCATTCACTCTGTAAATGCAGGAGACGCCGCGGGTGCTCGGGCGGCACCCCCACTGGTCACAGGCCTCTCCAAAACGTTCCCACGAAGGCAGCAGTCAGGCACAGGCGCTCACGTTCGAGCAGACTGCCTCCGGGTGCTGCGATACAATCCAACCCCAAGCGTGAGGGGGGTGGCAGGCTCCAGTAATGTTATTGCCTCACTCCACGCCAGCAGGAAGTGCCAGCGCCTCCGGGCCCCGGCACCACACAGGCTGCAGGTGGCAGAACGGCACCACACTAAGGCTGCAGCACTGGCAGGCGCTCGACGAAAGTCCGCGGGGTGACCCAGCTGAGCACAGGCCGCGTACGTCCACCCCTGTAGCCAGCAGAAAGTCAGGAAGGGAAAAGGAGGGAGGGCCTATATAGTGTATTATATATTTATGTGTGTCTATAGCACAGGTATTTGCAGTTATGAATGTGTGGCGTGTCGATGGCCAGTGGGAAGTATGTTTTGCCCTGGATACTCATTCGTATACATTTTGAGTTAAATCAGGAATGCTGCATAAAAATGGGCACGGAATGTGACCAGCACGCCCTGTTAAGATGGCGTCCGCTTATCAGTGTCTTCGGTATGCTTGCGGCACCACCTGCTTGATTTTCCTTCTGTTTGTTTTTCGCTTTGTCTTGACTTTTTTAGCTCATTTTACAAAGTTCTTCACTCTCACGTTTATGTTGACAAAGCAGGCATTTGCCAGTATGAAGACCGTTTTTCCCTGAATATTTTACCATATACACTTTGGGTTTTGTGCTACATTGGGAGTGCTGCGTAATATAGGTAAGGAGTGGGCTCAGCACTTCGTGTTAATATGGCGCCCAATTATTTGTTTGTCCCAACTCCAATTTTTCTTTGGTATGTTTGTGATGCCAGCTGTTTGGTTTCTCCCCCTTTTCAATGTCCATTTTTTGTAGTGCACCATGAAAAGTTTTCAACTTTATGACAAAATTCAGACTATGTGGATGAATCTTGGCCATACTGAAATACTGTTAAAAGTCGGCGCTCACTTTGAAGCGTGATCGCTACCCCAGTGGCACTCACTATTGTTGCCTAGTGGACACTTTGCAATGACGTATGACGTCAGAGCGCTTTTTTTTTTTTAATTGCCTTGCGGTGCTGGCTTTGGTTCTGTGGTCACGACTGTGGTCTGTTAGCACCCGGAAGTGAGCTGTATGAGGTGATGCATTTTCCAATGGGGCAGTTGCTTTCCTGGTATGCGGCCTGTGAGTATAAGAATGACGGGGGCCGGTTGTAGATGCTGTGAGTGCTTGTGTGAACAGGATGTTCGGGGCTTATTAAATTATACCTAAAAGTGTTGGTGGTTTGGATATTCTTTACCCTGATATGCATTTTCAAGAGACATATGCAACATTGAGCAGATATACAAGTTGGCGCTGAGCCATGTATTCATTGCGGGGAACTGTTTGCTGGTGTAGTCCTATGCATAAATCTATTGCATATTTTAAATCACATTGACCATGTCTCCTTCTTTTAGGCGACCACAACTTTTGTTCAGAATCCGTTTCCTATGGCCTGCTAGTAGGCGTTCACCTGGGGGTCATATGGTAAATATACCTTACATTGTTACAAAAGAAAACAGTTGGGAGTGAGGTGTTTTTAGACCTACCTTAATGTGGTTTGTATGTGTTTCACTCCTTGTCGTCTGTCCACTTGTTCTTCTTTTAATTTTAATGCAGTTCCAGTGCACAATTAAGTGAATATTGGTCCTCATGCCCTGATGAATGTGCCAGTAAGTTTTTGTGTGGCAAAGAAACATGTCTGCCGTTCACAACAAAATGGTCTAAACACGCTATTTTGTTTTTAGTCATGAGCATAGGCATAGAGATGTATGTGATATGCAGTATATAACTAATTTTCAGTATTTTTTGTGAGGAAGCGAGCATTGTCATTTCTTCCTTAATGAGGACCAACAGGAGGTTGATGTTTTTTGTTTATAGAAAAGTTATACACAGTGAGCACCATTAGCTTCTGACATGGTGTTGGTTCTTCCTGTCAATATAGGAAAGTGGCCACTGATGATACAGCGAGTCAGTTGGTGAGTAACAGCCAACCGGCTCATGGTGGTCGCTTGTGTGAGGCACTTCCTATATATTTTTTATGAACTTTTGTCCTGTGAGTCCCTTGGCATTGTGTTTGAAAAAAGTATCACACCTGGGCACAGGGTCTGACTATGAACTGTCATCGGAGCTTGACCTACCCGTAAAAATGATGTTAGCTTGACGGTGGTGCCGTAGATATATTCTGGGTCGGGCGTGACAAGTATCAAGGGCTGTTTTGTTGGTTTTGGTATTTTGAGTGGAGGGTGCCCTTGATATTTTTTAGTTCCTCTGTAGCTCCTTTTTGTGTAAGGAGTTCCCTGTTGTCTGCTGAGCTAGGCCCCAAATCAGCAGCTACCCACTTTGCAAAAAACATGTGTAGATTCTGCTGGGGGAAATTAGTTTCCAGGTAGTGTTTGGGGCATTTTGTGTCCCAGGCTCTAGGCCAAGCCACCGAACTGGTCAGACTGATTTGCATATGGCCATGTCTGAACTGGGGTGGCGGAGTGAGCTAAAGAATGATGCTGGATTAAACCCAGATCAGTTGACTGGGGGTGAGTGCTTGCAATGTTCAACACTCCGTCCATCATCCCCTTTGGTTTTGCAACACCGGATAGTAGAACATTTATTACCAATTTCCCTGCATTTATGGCTTCCAAATCTAAGCCAGTGTGCAAGAATGAAGACATTTTGCAAAATGCAACCTGAATCACAATAGTATGGGTTAACCCCCAAATTCAGAGGTGTAAGACTAATCACTTATCCTAAACTCAGTATTTTGTGTACATTTCAGAAATGCATATGTTTCCTTCCGACCCATTTTACAATGTTTATATTTTACAAGATTAATTGCTGTATAGTCAGTACACATTGAATAATCATTGGAAGGTGCAGCTCAGTTGGCTCTGAGTATCACGTGTTTTTGGGGAACCTACAAAATCCTCTATATTGCCATGACCACAAGGGTCTTTCAGATGTAACACTATATTGCTTTTGTAAATCACCCATCGTGACAAGGGGTTGTTTTTTTCCCTACTCACATTTTTGGGTTTTTTTTGTATTTCAACAGTCAGTTTCTCTGGGAAAACCTTGAAGTATCAATACAAATGACCCCTTGCTGAATTTAGAATTGTCTAGTTTTTCAAAATGCATAGCTCTCCTGGATCACCCATGGGTTTCACACCTGTTTCTAACACAAACTACAAGTAGGATGAAACCACAAAAATTAGGAACAATGGACTACGTCTTAGAAAAATGCAAAAACTGTGGGAAAAATTATTTTCTGATACAACTGTGCTTGTTTCTGAATCCTGGGAAGACGGTCCTAGCATCGTAAGCCTTTCGTTGATGCCATTTTTTTAAGGAAAAAAAGACACTTTTTCAAGCAACAATTCTCCCATTTTTTGCCGAAAAAAAAGTTTGGACTATTTTCTCTGTCCTCTCCAAGGGAATCGAGAAACCCTTGGTACCTTTAAAATTTCCTTTTTGTTGGGAAAAAGAACACAAATTTGACACGGACACCTTGTGTGGGGAGAAACAATTATGAAGGCATAAGAGCAGAGTATCCCAAATACAAAAAAAAGGGTTTAGCATTCTAGGGGGAAAAGTCTTAGCAGCCTAAAGGTTACAGTCCTGCCAAGTACCAGGCATCAGGCGTTAGACTAACATATTTTAGGTTAGGTGTGCGCATCACCACACTAAAATACATTAGTCACGCATAATTGGTGCTCCTCTGATTTTCTAAAATCATGAGACGCTGCATTTATTTGCATAAAATGAATCCCGCATGCTCGGTTGCTACTGGCGTTGCCAGGTAATTTTTTATGGAGCCGCTGTGCCTGGGACTCACTCCCATTGTTATGGTGACCCTGAATTAGTTGATAGTTTAATTCTTCGTCGCAACCACCAACACGGGTGTCATGTTTCTTTAAGAAAATTGAGCTGAGAATATACCTGGCCTCCCCGATCACGTAGATTCGGCAACCACCAACACGGGTGTCATGTTTCTTTAAGAAAATTGAGCTGAGAATATACCTGGCCTCCCCGATCACGTAGATTCGGCAACTAGTGATGCCTTCAATAAAAAAAGCACAAAAGAACTGACATGCTGTGGAAGATAGAGATTGTTGCAGTTTTATGTAGGGCGACCTCGACCCACAAGCATTGGTGTGCATGACATGAGCTGAGCACACGTTACATTACACAAGGTCACATTCAATTTTTAAGCCTTTTAGCCTGTTTTTGGTCACTCTAAGGTTCAGTTTCTGTCTTTCTGCCTTGTGTTTGTAATTGTCAGTGCCAATTCACTCATACATTTATGCCCCATTTGCGTCCCTATGTTTTGGTGTGATTTCCCTATGCCTTTTGCTGTAGCGTTATTGTACTGGGCCCAAACTATATTTTGTATTGAACTATTTTCATCCAACCTCTAACTACCATCATACTCAATTGGTACTCCGATTGACCTTGTTCTGTGCTGGAAGGGACTGGATATTAGGAGGATATGCAATCATCAAATGAAGACCAGGAATAAGATAATTGCTATCTTCTAACGCTATTCCTTAACTTTTAGAAATCTAATGAACCATATAAAAGTTATCAATCAAATGATTTCCCCACAAGAAATAATTAGTCAGAACCAGCAGAGTTTATGTTCAAAGGTTTAGTTATTCAATCAGGGGTAAAGCACATTAAATGAGACAGCATACAACCCTAGAACTACTCTGATACTAGCCTTAATAAAGCAATGTCAGACTCTGCAAGATTCAAGAATGACAGGAATAAGAATCTTCCTCAGCAGAGGGAGTTTCTGGACGTCTATAGTTACATGGATCAATAGGAAATCAGTTGAGCCTCATACAAACCCTTAGGGAAGTTCAGTAAGTTCCAAGTGACCAGTTCCAGTTCTTCTGAGACAGTAATCTGTCTTAGTCTGTCGCTGCAATGCCAAAGTCACATGAGCATGACGCAAACTCTTCACCAAAAATGTTCCCCTTTGCGAGCATACCAGCCGGCAGCAGATCGCAGTATTACGTCACAGTTTGCGTTGTCCTCGGATGTCTAAGTTGTCTGTCTCAGTGCTGCAAAATGGGCGAGCCAAATTCAGTTCGAAAATCTGAGCAATTATACTCCACTAGTTCCGGGGTGACCCCCTTGGCATCACCAGGCATGTCAGACCACTCTGTCCCATTGGTCGTCTTCAATAGGATGAGGATGATTTAGTAAGTAAAAGTATACAATCTGGAAGAATTAACTAATCCAAGTGTAATGATGCTTGTGAGGTCACACTCCACAGTGTTTCTTCCATGTTTATCACCATGCTCTGTAATGATTGTTCTATCATTTTGTTTTAGAGTGGCGTGCGCTAGCAATAACATGTTTGCAATTAAATGTATAGCTCCTGCAGCAGTTTCTCCTCAACGGGTTCAGAATGCATCTAACCACCAGATGCACTCTGATCTTTGCTGAGAAGAGACGCACTCCAGTGATTTCCGTCACGAGACAGGAATAAAGGTCTACTTGAAAACCTGCATTATTTCTCCTTGCTTCAATCTTGCCACCACCACTTTAATCTGGCGACGAGTGGTTATTTGGTGGATTTTCACAATTTTTGTGCTTTAAAAAAAAAAAAAAAAAAAAAAAGGTATTACTTTTGAAATTGAATGGCTACCTTCCGCAACCGCTTCCAGGTATTTCTTCACTCCTTTTCAAGCGTGAGGAGTTGGCTTCTCCTTATGTGGATCATTCCCTCAGCAAAATTCGTTGGCAGCCTGTTCCCCTCCTCTGTAGGTTTCACGAGACGCGAACGCTGCTTCATGAGCGGACATCATCACGCATGTGACGCACGGCGGCCATCTTACTTCGGTAGGAAGTTTCCTTTTCCTCATTTCAGCCAGGCATTTTGGTTTGGGTATTTCTTAACGTTATTCACACTACATTTCATGCTTGTTTTAATCCGCGTGAAACAACGCACAATCCTGCTTGCTTCCGATTTGCATACCCCATGTAGATTCTCCATCTAATTCACCTCTCCACAGATGTTATCGGCAAATGTGAAATTCTGGTCAGATTTTAACTTTATTTCAATTGCACTTATTCTACAGCAAGTATGGCTTCAAATCAACAAATTGTGCAGTCAATTCGTTTTTACCTTCTCCTGGGAAGCCAAAAACTCCTTGGAAAATATGGTTCCGCTCCTTTGAGTATTATTTGGTGCCTATAGATGCTGTAGAATACTCCCCTAGAAGGAAACTTGCAATTCTTTTTAGCTATTTAGGCAATGAAGGTCAACAAATATACGATAAACTTCCAGTTTCTATACCACCAGCAGGAGATGGGGACGGATGGAATGCCATACAAAGACTTAATAAGACATTTCTGGATCAACCAAGTGTCATCCTTGAAAGATTCAACTTCATGAAAAAAAAGCAAGACCCCAATAAATCTGTTGAGGAGTACATCTCTGCTTTGAGAAATTTAGCAGCTAACTGTAACTTTGGCTCTGCTTTGGATACTTACCTTAGGGATCAATTCGTTTAAAGCTGCTACCATGAAAAAATCCAAGAACGCATATTGAGCTGTAGAGACCTGTCACTTGCAGAGGTTGTTGACATGGCAAAAAGTACTGAGAGAGTCATAATTTCTTCAAAATGTATTTCAAATGATAACTCTTCTTCCGTTACTTTAATTCATAAAGACTCTTCAATTAATGCAGTATCATTTGAAAACAAAAGTTTTAAACCCTTTGAGAGAAAACCCATTTCTATATGCTTTAGATATGGGTCAAGGTCACACCTAGGTAACAGTCCTATGTGCCCAGCTTTAGGTAAAAGATATGCAAAATGTAAATAGTCTGGTCACTTTCAGTCAGTGTGTAGAGGTAAAAGTGTAGTTCAGGTTAGCACGGTACAAACTCATGATTGTAATGAGTCGAATTCAACTGAACTAGATGTATCCTTACAAAATGATTTTCAGAGATTAATTCTATCTGTTGATTCAGATGTTCATGACCTTCAGGCTCATAAAGCCAAAGATCCATTGTGTCAGGTCATCGTGGGTGATCTTGAGCTTGACATGATGGCAGACTAAGGAGCTCCAGTGAGAATAATTTCTGATCTGTTATTCAATAACATGTCTTGACATGATGGCAGACTAAGGAGCTCCGGTGAGAATAACTTCTGATCTGTTATTCAAGAAACATTGGGCTTCACATACCACCCTGGAGCACACTGATATTATTCCAAAAGCTTACGGTGATAAAGAAATTGACATGCTTGAATTCTTCTTTGAAAACATAACTTGTTTAGGGAGAAAGGTGCACACCAAAGTTTATGTGGCAATAAAAGTTAAGAACATTGTGGGGTGGCAAGATTTTGCCAAAATGGGCCTCAAGTTGGTACCTGGTTCGGACAATCCTGTGCAGCTTAATGATGTAATGGTATCTTTGGTTTCGGAATGCGTGGATGAAGATGTACAAAAGATCATAGCTAAATTTCCTGAAGTTTTTGGTACTGGTATAGGCAAAATAACCAAGTTTGAACATTTGATCAAATTGAAACCAAATGCCATTCCCATCTCCCATAAACCTAGGTCGATACCATTGAGTGTGAGGGAAGATCTCAAAAAACTACTTGACAAATTGGTTTCTGAAGGTATCATTCAGGCCACTGACTCCTCTGAATGGGTCAGTGCTGTTGAAGTTGTTCGAAAAAGGGGTGGAGACATTCACTTGTGTGCGGATTTAAGCACATTGAAGAAGAATATTTTGGTAGACTGACATCCACTGCACAAAATCCAGGATTTGCTTGCAGGCATCAGTGGCTCTAAGTTTTTTACTCTATTAGACTTACGGTCAGCCTACCATCAAATCCCACTTTCTCCTCTTTCCACTGATTTAACAACCTTTGGATTGGCCTCTGCGGCCAGTGTATTTCAGACGTTCATGGACCACATACTTAAGGGAATTGATGGTGTACAAGCATACCAAGATAATGTCCTGATCTTTTCCAAGACCAAAGCAGAACACATGAATACACTTAAAAAGGTCCTGAGCACATTTAAATATGTTGGTGACACGTTAGGAAGTGAGAAATGCAATTTTTTGCACATTGTCTTGATTATTTAGGTCACACCATTTCCGCTTTAGGTATCAAACCCAAATTTTCCCTTACACAGACTATTTCAAAAGTTCCCAAACCTAAAGATAAGGACTGTTTAAAGTAATTCCTAGGTATGACAGAATATTATTCCAGATTCATTGCAGGATATGCCCAGGTAGTTCAACCTTTACGTGCTCTACTTAAAAAGAATTCAAGTTTTATCTGAAACAAAGAAGCTGACAATGCATTTGATGAAATCAAAAAATTAATTATTGATGCCCCTGCATTGTCCTCTTTTTCTGCAGTTCTCCAGATCAAGTGTTTCATTTCAGTTGACGCCATTCAGTATGGGTTAGGTGCTGTCTTATGTCAATGGGTTGGTGGGAAAGAGCACACCATAGGATTTACTTCTAGCTCTTTAAGTGTTGCAGAAACCAATTATAGCACCATAGAAAGAGAGGCTCCTGCTTGTTCATGGGAGGTGGAGAAAATCAAAGCCTTTATATGGGGTACATCTTTTGACATGTATACTGATCATAAACCTTTGTTACACCTCCTAAATGGTAATGGTATAGGTAATGCCTCTGCGAGAATAGTTCGCATTTTGTCTCGTTTACACGAATCCAACTTTGTTATGTGTTGGAACCGGGGTTACCGAGTCCGACACGGTAGCATGGCGTGAAGCGGGAAAGGCACGCGAAGGCAATGTGTAAGGCAGTTGTGCAGCACACTCTTACTCTGACTCAGAAATGCGAACGCAATAACATGACACCACACCAGGCTTTTGTATTTAAAATCAAGATCTTTTATAAATAATTTAAGTTGGCATTAGATGAGGCAAATTAATTCAGATCTACATTCAAATTCATGGCATTACTCAATTGGTGCACATTTTAAATAAAGCATCATAGCTCATCAACAATGTAGGCCACTAAAAGGCCGCAGGAATTATCCCCTACACGTAGCACTTAATAATGATCTCAAGGTACGTTAATAAAAGAGGGCCTAGACATGCAGTTCACTTTAGCTTATTCAATTACTTAAAAGAAGGCTTTTCACTTTACATTTAAATAGGCCTGCATTAATCTAGGCGCGCCCACCTTCAGTACAGTGGGCGTCGCAATTCCAGTACACCTGTAACATAAAACACTTCAACTCAATTCAATTAAATACTTTCCCCCTGTGGTAAAAGATTTCGCAGTTAAAAGCATGGCCTAGGCAGTAATTACAATAGGCATCTGCAATAAGTTATTAAATACTATAGGGAACCCTCGACATGTCCAGTATCCTGGGGCTTCTATGACCCTTAGGGGTTAACTCTAGGCTAGGCACACTCCTCTCCGGGGCCTCGCCTCATGGGGAAAGTTTACCCAATTGATTATAGGGTTAATGGTGGCCCCCGGCCCCCAGAGGCGTTTTGTGGGCCCTAGGGGCCTCCTGGGCTCACCTGTCGCTGGATCGTTGGTCGCGCTTCCTCTGTGACTGGCACTCCCCCAGGCCCGGCCCGTGTTCTGGAGGGCGGGGCCCGGTCGGGGTGCCTCGGCCTTCAGGCCGGACTGTGGGGACGTTGCGGGGGCCGGTATCACCTTCCTCCGGCCCCCGGGATCAAGGAGTGACTGTGGGGACGTTGCGGGGGCTGGGATCTCACTCCTCCAGCCCCCGGGATCAAGGTAAGTGCAGCCGCGGCTTCCAGGACTTCGGGGAAGGGAGCGGGAGCCAGCAGTCCTCTTCAGCCGGCTCCCCGTCTCCCTCTACACGGCCGGGGCTCTTCCTGGGCCTCCGTCGGCGCTGGGGGCGGGAGCGGAGCTGGCGCCCAATCGTTGCGCGGCCTTCTTGGGGCGCGGCCGGCGTCCCCGGCTGCTTAGCGATGGCGTTGGCGGGGCCTGGAGGCCTCGATGATCGCGCTGGCGATTTCTTGTG
Organism: Calotriton arnoldi; assembly: GCA_963921515.1. Classification (NCBI taxonomy): domain Eukaryota; kingdom Metazoa; phylum Chordata; class Amphibia; order Caudata; family Salamandridae; genus Calotriton; species Calotriton arnoldi. The sequence continues at coordinate 4,636,362 of CAWUFW010000340.1, forward strand.
CCGCAACGGCGGCGGGGGCAATTTCTTCGGCCGCGACGGCGGCGGTGAGGTGATTTCTTCAGCCGGGACGGCGGGGATAAGGGCCCAGGGTCCAGTGGCAATTTCTTCGGCCGCGACGGCGGCGGTGAGGTGATTTCTTCAGCCGCGACGGCGGCGATAAGGGCCCAGGGTCCAGTGGCAATTTCTTCGGACGCGACGGCGGCGATGGGGGCAATCTGTGGAGGCTTCGGTGAGGGCGCGGACGGCGCACCTCACCACAGAAACTCGAGGGGCTTCCCTCGCCTCAGCGCTCCCTTCAGTGAGGGCGCGACAGCGCACCTCACCTCACGGCACTTCTCAGGCGGCGACGGCCGCGGCGGTGATCTCTACACAAGGTCAGTGACCTGGGGGTGACAGAAAGCAGGACGCACCAGCAGCCTGTGGGCAGGGCTGACTGGAAGAGTACTTGGGGGCAGCCCAGCAGTAGGCAGGAATAGTGAGGGGTGAAGGTCTAGCGCTTCAGGGTACGGCGCTTTACCTGGTGATCCCCAGTTGGGCAGTTTAGGCTTCAGGCCTGGCTGGACGGTCAAGCCTCCTCAAATTAAGACGTCTTGCGACTGCTCCAGCTTGGTTGCTTCTTAGGCGCTTCTGGTGATGAGTTTCTTGTCAGAAGTTCCTTAGTATAAGTTTCTTGTCAGAGTTTCTTGTCAGAAGTTTCTTGTCATGAGGGGGGGAATGAGTTGGTGGTCTGGGAGTGCTTGATGTTCCTCCCTGCACGCTGAAGGTGGTTCCCTGGGTCCCCTCACACTGGGCAAGGTCAGTGGGTGGTGGGCGTTCCTCAGCTATCTTACTCCAGCAGGGCCTCAGCCCTGTCAGCAGCAGTAGTGTAGGTCTCCCCCTAGGCCCTAAAGCCTATACTCCGGCGGAGGTTCCCCCAGGTTCAGTGGTGCCTCATCAACTGACTAGAAAGTTTTCCCTCCAAGCCTTTTATACTCCTAGGTCAGGTGACCCTCTCTAAGGCGGCAAAACATAACTCCTCCCACAGCCCGGAAGGTTCTGGAACCTTCTACATGCCTGGCTATGTGGCCCAGAGGCGGGGATGGAATGGATACTGTATCCCTATACCCCAGCCTGACCCTGGCTACTAGTGTGTATGCGTGTCAGGCCCCTCTGCAGTAGCAGGGGCCTGTGGCAGCCATCTTGAGTGAGAGAGAGCACCTGCACCTCAGCACTGGCTAGCAGTGGCGAGGTGCCCAGAGACCTAGGTCCAATAAAAATATGGTGGCAAAAAGGAGGCGAAAAAGGAAAAAAAATAGGGAAAGACCACCCTAGGGCTGACAGGTCTAACACGCGTCCCCCTCAGCCGAAAGAGGGGAGAGCTTCCCAACCTCTAGGGAGTTCTCTTCGCTAAGGCGGAAAAACCGGGAGAGACCGTCAGCGTTGGCGTGGTCTACACCGGGTCGATGTTCCACCCGAAAGTCCATCCCCTGGAGGGAAATGGACCACCTCAACAATTTGGGGTTTTCGCCTCTCATCTGCATGAGCCAGCGAAGGGGTCTGTGGTCGGTCTGGATCAGGAAGTGACAACCAAAAGGTATGGCCTCAACTTCTTGACAGCCCAAACCACAGCAAAGGCTTCTCGTTCGATGGTACTCCACCGCTGTTCCCGGGGAGTAGTCTTCGGGAAATGAAGGCCACTGGCTGGTCTTGGCCATCGTCATTCAGCTGCGAGAGCACAGCTCCTATGCCATGCTCAGAAGCGTCTGTCTGTACAATAAATTCCCGTCCAAAGTCTGGAGTCCTGAGCACCGGTGCGGTGCACATTGCACGTTTGAGGGTCTCAAAGGCTTCCTGGCAGGCAGCCGTCCAGATGACTCTGCGTGGCTGCTTCTTTGAAGTCAATTCCGTCAATGGGCCCACGATGGTTCCATATCCCTTGACGAACCGGCGGTAATACCCCGTGAGGCCGAGAAAAGCTCGGACCTCTGTTTGGGTCTTGGGGGCTCCCAGGCCAAGATGGTCTCAATCTTGGCTTGGAGGAGTTGCACTTTACCTCCGCCCACCAGATGTCCCAGGTACACGACAGATCCCTGTCCAATCTGGCACTTGCTGGCCTTGATGGTTAAACCAGCCCGTTGCAACGCCTGCAGCACCTCCTGGAGATGCTCCAGATGGTCCTCCCAGCTGCTACTGAAGACAGCTATGTCATCCAGGTAGGCAGCAGAGAAGACCTCTAGGCCAGACAGCACCTGGTTCACCAACCGCTGGAAAGTGGCTGGAGCATTTTTCAACCCGAAGGGCATCACCCGAAATTGAAAGTGGCCCTCGGGGTGGAGAACGCAGTCTTCTCCCTTGCTCCTTCCGCCATGGCTATCTGCCAATAGCCTGACGTCAAATCAATGGTACTCAAATACCGGGCTGCTCCCAGCCGGTCAATGAGCTCATCCGCCCGAGGGATCGGGTGAGCGTCGGTCTTAGTGACTGAGTTGAGTCCACGGTAATCCACACAGAACCGAAGTTCTGGTGTGGTGCCCGGTGGGGCCGCTTTCGGCACCAACACCACCGGACTAGCCCAAGGGCTACTGGAAGGCTCAATCACTCCCAGTTCTAGCATCTTGGTAACCTCACCCTGGATACTAGCCTTGACTTTATCGGACAGCCGTTAAGACTTGGTTTTTACTGGCGGACTGTCCCCTGTGTCCACATCATGGGTACACAGGTGCGTGATTCCAGGCGTGAGGGAGAACAACGAGGCGTACTGCCCCAAGACCTGGTGGCAGTCCCTCTGTTGCTCTGGGGTCAAGGATGGGGCGAGGACCACTCCCTCTACCGAACCATCCTTCTCCTGGGCCGCCAGAAGGTCTGGAAGAGGCTCACTCTCCTCCTCCTCACTTCCATCTGTTATCATTAGGAGAGTGAGTTCTGAACGCTCCTGGTGGGGCTTCAGGCGGTTGACGTGGAACACCCTGTGGGGTTGACGTGGGGTCTTCACATCGACGACATATGTGGTCTGGCCTCTCCTTTCCAAGATCTCAAACGGCCCAGTCCACCGGTCCTGGAGGGCGCCAAGCTCTCCTGGCTCCATGACCCACACCTTCTGTCCAGCGTCTAACTCTACCGTCCGCGCGTTCCGGTCATACCATTTCTTCATGACGGCTTGACTTGCCTCTAGATTGTCCGAGGCCTCCTTCCACAGCTTGGCCACTTGGCTGCGGAATGCCAGCATATAGCTGACCACATCACGGGGAAGCTTCGAGGAAGACTTCTCCCACCCCTCCTTGACAAGACTGAGGGGCCCCGAACGGGGTGGCCATAGTGCAGCTCAAAGGGGCTGAAACCGACCCCCTTCTGCGGCACCTCTCGGTAGGAGAAGAGCAGACAGGGTAAGAGGACGTCCCACTTTCTTCTCAAGTCCTCGGGTAGGCTCCTGATCATTCCCTTCAAGGTTTTGTTAAAGCGCTCCACGAGTCCGTTCGTCTGGGGGTGGTAAGGAGTGGAGAACCGGTAGGTCACTCCACACTCCTCCACATGGCCTGCATGTAGGCCGACATGAAATTTGTGCCCCTATCTGACACAACGACCTTGGGGAATCCCACTCGGGTAAAAATCCCCATCAGGGCCCGCGCCACCACCAGTGCAGTGATGGTCCTCAGAGGGATTGCCTCTGGGTACCGGGTGGCGTGGTCTACCAGCACCAAAATGAACCTATGTCCTGCAGAAGTCGGCGGGTCCGGTGGCCCGACAATGTCAATCCCTACCCGCTCAAAAGGGGTATCGACAACTGGGAGAGGTTCTAGAGGGACCTTCACTTTAGTCCCTGTCTTGCCGCTCGCTTGGCAAGTGGTGCAAGTCTTGCAAAAAGTGTCAGAAGTGACTCGCATCCTGGGCCAGTAAAAATGTGGGACTAGACGCGCAAACGTCTTGTCTTGGCCCAGGTGTCCTGCTAGTGGTATCTCGTGTGCCAACTCTAGCAGAAAGGCTCGGTAGCATTGGGGGACCACCACGGCTCGGGCGGACCCATGCACCGGAGCCTTAGGCTCACTGTAGAGGAGACCATCCTCCCAGTAGACATGGTAGTTTCCAGTCTCTGTTCCAGCTGCTTGGGCTTCAGCCTGTTGACGCATGCCTTCAAGCGTAGGGCACTCTTTCTGCGCCCGGCAAAATTCCTCCCGGGTAGGCCCTCCTTCCACCTGCCACTCTGCAGGGGTCGGCAGGTCCCCCACGGGAACACCAACCACCTCAGCGGACTCCGGGGTCACCTCCGTGGGCTCCCCATCCATCTCACCGGGTGTCTCCTCCTGGACATCTCCTCGTCCAGCAGTGGGCTGGGCCATTATTTCAGGCTCCAACCCGAGCTGAGTTCCTTGTCGGGCAGCCATGGACCGCGTGACAACGCAAGTCCATCCTGGTAATCCCAACATCTCAGCATGGGCATTGAACTCTACCTCCCTCCAGGCAGTATGTTTCAAGTCGTTGCCCAGCAGACAGTCAACTGGCATGGCAGGGCTCACCGCAACCTTCAACAGACCTGATACTCCTCCCCACTCAAAGGGAACTTGGGCCACGGGGTAATGACCCAGGCTATTATCAGCCATAACAACCGGGTGGAATTCCTCAGGAATCACCTGCTCTGGGGACACCAGCTGACGTCTCGCCATCGTCATGCTGGCACCTGTGTCCCTCAGAGCCTCCACCTCCTCCCCGTTCACCAGGACCCTCTGCCGATACTTGGCAGTGTTCGCGGGTACCTGAACCCGTGGGATGATCTCTCTATCCCCCAGGGAAACTAAGGTCAAGCCTGTCCACTCACCTCCCCTACCTAGGGACAACTCCTCCCCAAGCGCTACACTGGCCACCCCGGGCTCTTACCTCCTGTGGGGGCTGGGGTTCTCTTGCGACACTTGGGATCCCCCTTATAATGTCCAACCTCCCCGCACTCGTAGCACCGGACAGTTCTGGGCTGCTGACTCCTGTCAGGATAAGTGGGTTTCTGAGATCCAGATTGGGATGGGGAACCTACCCCTCTCCCAGGCGGTCTATTTTGGGGACCTTTAAAGAACTCCCTCTTTTTATCTCCCCTTTTTCTTCTGGGGAGCCCCTGTCCACCTTTCGGGGGTCTGCCCCGGCTCCCTTGTGGGACACCCGAGTGCTGACCCACGTGTCTGCCTCCTCTGCAAGCTCCCTAGGATTGGTCAGCTTGCGGTCCACCAAGTACTGGCGCAGCTCCGGAAAACATTTCTCTAGGAGGTGCTCTCTCAAGAATAGGTCGTACAGCCCTTTGTAATTGTCAACGTTGCTGCCACGCACCCAACCCTCCAATGCCTTCCGGGCATAGTCAAAAAAATCCACCCAGTTTTGTGTGTGAAGCTTGTGGCTGTTGCGGAACTTTTGGCGGTACTTCTCTGGGGTGAGGCCAAACTTCTTGAGCAGGGCCTCCTTCATGATAGGGTAGTTAGTCTGCTCCCCCTTATCCAAAGTTAAAAGTGTGTCCCTTACTAGTGGAGGCATGTACCTATAAATACCTCCCCCCAGTAGCTCTCAGGAACTCTATGGGCCACCAGAGCCACCTCGTAGGCCGCCAACCACTTGTCGATGTCATCACCTACACTAAAACTGGCCATCACCTCTCTGGGTAAATAGAATTTGGGCTCCTGTGGAACCCCAGCAGGTACGCTGCCACCATTCATTTTGCCCTGCATCTCCATCTGCAGGGTCCGGAGCTCTAGCTCCTTCAGGCTAAGCTCATGTACAAGCTTCCTTTCCTCCATGGCTCTTTCCATCCTAGCAAGTTCTAATGTTAATTGCCTTTGCTCCCTTCTGTCCTCAAATTCCTCTGGTGACAAACTTCCCCCTGACGCACTACTGCCTGCCCTGGAACATCTTCCTGGCAACACATTCTCGCTAACATCAATGCGCAGTAGGTCCAGTTCTCCTGGGTTGTCTGCCTCCCCCTACTCCTCATCCCCTCTTCCCTCCGGGTGGGCCATTACCCATGCCCTCAAAGCTTTCTGAAGCACCTCCTTCCTGGCGCCTCGCTTGACGGCCACCCCCCTCCCTAGGCAGAACTCCTTGAGCTGTGTCACCGTATACCTTTCTAGGTTGGCTAACTCAAACTCCATCCTCCTAGGTGGGGTCCCAGACAATTTAAGGAAGGGGTTCTAAACTGTAGGTAACAGGTATAACGCAGGAATGTACACAGTCGGCAATTACCATAGAATTCCTAGCACTTTCATTACAATAGGTGTCTAATTGCGGCGCACACTGAGTCACTGTAGGGTGCTGCACAAGCACCAGTCCTTATCCAACCGATGTACACCAAATGTTGGAACCGGGGTTACCGAGTCCGACACGGTAGCATGGCGTGAAGCGGGAAAGGCACGCGAAGGCAATGTGTAAGGCAGTTGTGCAGCACACTCTTACTCTGACTCAGAAATGCGAACGCAATAACATGGCACCACACCAGGCTTTTGTATTTAAAATCAAGATCTTTTATAAATAATTTAAGTTGGCATTAGATGAGGCAAATTAATTCAGATCTACATTCAAATTCATGGCATTACTCAATTGGTGCACATTTTAAATAAAACATCATAGCTCATCAACAATGTAGGCCACTAAAAGGCCGCAGGAATTATCCCCTACACGTAGCACTTAATAATGATCTCAAAGTGCGTTAATAAAACAGGGGCCTAGACATGCAGTTCACTTTAGCTTATTCAATTACTTAAAAGAAGGCTTTTCACTTTACATTTAAATAGGCCTGCATTAATCTAGGCGCGCCCACCTTCAGTACAGTGGGCGTCGCAATTCCAGTACACCTGTAACATAAAACACTTCAACTCAATTCAATTAAATACTTTCCCCTGTGGTAAAAGATTTCGCAGTTAAAAGCATGGCCTAGGCAGTAATTACAATAGGCATCTGCAATAAGTTATTAAATACTATAGGGAACCCCTCGACATGTCCAGTATCCTGGGGCTTCTATGACCCTTAGGGGTTAACTCTAGGCTAGGCCCACTCCTCTCCGGGGCCTCGCCTCATGGGGAAAGTTTACCCAATTGATTATAGGGTTAATGGTGGCCCCCAGTGGCGTTTTGTGGGCCCTAGGGGCCTCCTGGGCTCACCTGTCGCTGGATCGTTGGTCGCGCTTCCTCTGCGACTGGCACTCCCCAGGCCCGGCCCGTGTTCTGGAGGGCGGGGCCCGGTCGGGGTGCCTCGGCCTTCAGGCCGGACTGTGGGGACGTTGCGGGGCCGGTATCACCTTCCTCCGGCCCCGGGATCAAGGAGTGACTGTGGGGACGTTGCGGGGGCTGGGATCTCACTCCTCCAGCCCCGGGATCAAGGTAAGTGCAGCCGCGGCTTCCAGGACTTCGGGGAAGGGAGCGGGAGCCAGCAGTCCTCTTCAGCCGGCTCCCCGTCTCCCTCTACACGGCCGGGGCTCTTCCTGGGCCTCCGTCGGCGCTGGGGGCGGGAGCGGAGCCGGCGCCCAATCGTTGCGCGGACTTCTTGGGGGCGCGGCCGGCGTCCCTGGCTGCTTAGCGACGGCGTTGGCGGGGCCTGGAGGCCTCGATGATCGCGCTGGCGATTTCTTGTGCCGCAACGGCGGCGGGGGCAATTTCTTCGGCCGCGACGGCGGCGGTGAGGTGATTTCTTCAGCCGCGACGGCGGCAATAAGGGCCCAGGGTCCAGTGGCAATTTCTTCGGCCGCGACGGCGGCGGTGAGGTGATTTCTTCAGCCGCGACGGCGGCGATAAGGGCCCAGGGTCCAGTGGCAATTTCTTCGGCCGCGACGGCGGCGATGGGGGCAATCTGTGGAGGCTTCGGTGAGGGCGCGGACGGCGCACCTCACCACAGAAACTCGAGGGGCTTCCCTCGCCTCAGCGCTCCCTTCGGTGAGAGCGCGACGGCGCACCTCACCTCACGGCACTTCTCAGGCGGCGACGGCCGCGGCGGTGAGCTCTACACAAGGTCAGTGACCTGGGGGTGACAGAAAGCAGGACGCACCAGCAGCCTGTGGGCAGGGCTGACTGGAAGAGTACTTGGGGGCAGCCCAGCAGTAGGCAGGAATAGTGAGGGGTGAAGGTCTAGCGCTTCAGGGTACGGCGCTTTACCTGGTGATCCCCAGTTGGGCAGTTTAGGCTTCAGGCCTGGCTGGACGGTCAAGCCTCCTCAAATTAAGGCGTCTTGCGACTGCTCCAGCTTGGTTGCTTCTTAGGCGCTTCTGGTGATGAGTTTCTTGTCAGAAGTTCCTTAGTATAAGTTTCTTGTCAGAGTTTCTTGTCAGAAGTTTCTTGTCATGAGGGGGAATGAGTTGGTGGTCTGGGAGTGCTTGATGTTCCTCCCTGCACGCTGAAGGTGGTTCCCTGGGTCCCCTCACACTGGGCAAGGTCAGTGGGTGGTGGGCGTTCCTCAGCTATCTTACTCCAGCAGGGCCTCAGCCCTGTCAGCAGCAGTAGTGTAGGTCTCCCCTAGGCCCTAAAGCCTATACTCCGGCGGAGGTTCCCCCAGGTTCAGTGGTGCCTCATCAACTGACTAGAAAGTTTTCCCTCCAAGCCTTTTATACTCCTTGGTCAGGTGACCCTCTCTAAGGCGGCAAAACATAACTCCTCCCACAGCCCGGAAGGTTCTGGAACCTTCTACATGCCTGGCTATGTGGCCCAGAGGCGGGGATGGAATGGATACTGTATCCCTATACCCCAGCCTGACCCTGGCTACTAGTGTGTATGCGTGTCAGGCCCCTGCCCCTCTGCAGTAGCAGGGGCCTGTGGCAGCCATCTTGAGTGAGAGAGAGCACCTGCACCTCAGCACTGGCTAGCAGTGGCGAGGTGCCCAGAGACCTAGGCCCAATAAAAATATGGTGGCAAAAAGGAGGCGAAAAAGGAAAAAAAATAGGGAAAGACCACCCTAGGGCTGACAGGTCTAACACGCGTCCCCCCAGCCGAAAGAGGGAGAGCTTCCCAACCTCTAGGGAGTTCTCTTCGCTAAGGCGGAAAAACCGGGAGAGACCGTCAGCGTTGGCGTGGTCTACACCGGGTCGATGTTCCACCCGAAAGTCCATCCCCTGGAGGGAAATGGACCACCTCAACAATTTGGGGTTTTCGCCTCTCATCTGCATGAGCCAGCGAAGGGGTCTGTGGTCGGTCTGGATCAGGAAGTGACAACCAAAAGGTATGGCCTCAACTTCTTGACAGCCCAAACCACAGCAAAGGCTTCTCGTTCGATGGTACTCCACCGCTGTTCCCGGGGAGTAGTCTTCGGGAAATGAAGGCCACTGGCTGGTCTTGGCCATCGTCATTCAGCTGCGAGAGCACAGCTCCTATGCCATGCTCAGAAGCGTCTGTCTGTACAATAAATTCCCGTCCAAAGTCTGGAGTCCTGAGCACCGGTGCGGTGCACATTGCACGTTTGAGGGTCTCAAAGGCTTCCTGGCAGGCAGCCGTCCAGATGACTCTGCGTGGCTGCTTCTTTGAAGTCAATTCCGTCAATGGGCCCACGATGGTTCCATATCCCTTGACGAACCGGCGGTAATACCCCGTGAGGCCGAGAAAAGCTCGGACCTCTGTTTGGGTCTTGGGGGCTCCCAGGCCAAGATGGTCTCAATCTTGGCTTGGAGGGTTGCACCTTACCTCCGCCCACCAGATGTCCCAGGTACACGACAGATCCCTGTCCAATCTGGCACTTGCTGGCCTTGATGGTTAAACCAGCCCGTTGCAACGCCTGCAGCACCTCCTGGAGATGCTCCAGATGGTCCTCCCAGCTGCTACTGAAGACAGCTATGTCATCCAGGTAGGCAGCAGAGAAGGCCTCTAGGCCAGACAGCACCTGGTTCACCAACCGCTGGAAAGTGGCTGGAGCATTTTTCAACCCGAAGGGCATCACCCGAAATTGAAAGTGGCCCTCGGGGGTGGAGAACGCAGTCTTCTCCCTTGCTCCTTCCGCCATGGCTATCTGCCAATAGCCTGACGTCAAATCAATGGTACTCAAATACCGGGCTGCTCCCAGCCGGTCAATGAGCTCATCCGCCCGAGGGATCGGGTGAGCGTCGGTCTTAGTGACTGAGTTGAGTCCACGGTAATCCACACAGAACCGAAGTTCTGGTGTGGTGCCCGGTGGGGCCGCTTTCGGCACCAACACCACCGGACTAGCCCAAGGGCTACTGGAAGGCTCAATCAATCCCAGTTCTAGCATCTTGGTAACCTCACCCTGGATACTAGCCTTGACTTTATCGGACAGCCGGTAAGACTTGGTTTTTACTGGCGGACTGTCCCCTGTGTCCACATCATGGGTACACAGGTGCGTGATTCCAGGCGTGAGGGAGAACAACGAGGCGTACTGCCCCAAGACCTGGCGGCAGTCCCTCTGTTGCTCTGGGGTCAAGGATGGGGCGAGGACCACTCCCTCTACCGAACCATCCTTCTCCTGGGCCGCCAGAAGGTCTGGAAGAGGCTCACTCTCCTCCTCCTCACTTCCATCTGTTATCATTAGGAGAGTGAGTTCTGAACGCTCCTGGTGGGGCTTCAGGCGGTTGACGTGGAACACCCTGTGGGGTTGATGTGGGGTCTTCACATCGACGACATATGTGGTCTGGCCTCTCCTTTCCAAGATCTCAAACGGCCCAGTCCACCAGTCCTGGAGGGCGCTAAGCTCTCCTGGCTCCATGACCCACACCTTCTGTCCAGCGTCTAACTCTACCGTCCGCGCGTTCCGGTCATACCATTTCTTCATGACGGCTTGACTTGCCTCTAGATTGTCCGAGGCCTCCGTCCACCGCTTGGCCACTTGGCTGCGGAATGCCAGCATATAGCTGACCACATCACGGGGAAGCTTCGAGGAAGACTTCTCCCACCCCTCCTTGACAAGACTGAGGGGCCCCCGAACGGGGTGGCCATAGAGCAGCTCAAAGGAGCTGAAACCGACCCCCTTCTGCGACACCTCTCGGTAGGAGAAGAGCAGACAGGGTAAGAGGACGTCCCACTTTCTTCTCAAGTCCTCGGGTAGGCTCCTGATCATCCCCTTCAAGGTTTTGTTAAAGCGCTCCACGAGTCCGTTCGTCTGGGGGTGGTAAGGAGTGGAGAACCGGTAGGTCACTCCACACTCCTTCCACATGGCCTGCATGTAGGCCGACATGAAATTTGTGCCCCTATCTGACACAACGACCTTGGGGGATCCCACTCGGGTAAAAATCCCCATCAGGGCCCGCGCCACCACCAGTGCAGTGATGGTCCTCAGAGGGATTGCCTCTGGGTACCGGGTGGCGTGGTCTACCAGCACCAAAATGAACCTATGTCCTGCAGAAGTCGGCGGGTCCAGTGGCCCGACAATGTCAATCCCTACCCGCTCAAAAGGGGTATCGACAACTGGGAGAGGTTCTAGAGGGACCTTCACTTTAGTCCCTGTCTTGCCGCTCGCTTGGCAAGTGGTGCAAGTCTTGCAAAAAGTGTCAGAAGTGACGTGCATCCTGGGCCAGTAAAAATGTGGGACTAGACGCGCAAACGTCTTGTCTTGGCCCAGGTGTCCTGCTAGTGGTATCTCGTGTGCCAACTCTAGCAGAAAGGCTCGGTAGCATTGGGGGACCACCACGGCTCGGGCGGACCCATGCACCGGAGCCTTAGGCTCACTGTAGAGGAGACCAGCCTCCCAGTAGACATGGTAGTTACCAGTCTCTGTTCCAGCTGCTTGGGCTTCAGCCTGTTGACGCATGCCTTCAAGCGTAGGGCACTCTTTCTGCGCCCGGCAAAATTCCTCCCGGGTAGGCCCTCCTTCCACCTGCCACTCTGCAGGGGTCGGCAGGTCCCCCACGGGAACACCAACCACCTCAGCGGACTCCGGGGTCACCTCCGTGGGCTCCCCATCCATCTCACTGGGTGTCTCCTCCTGGACATCTCCTCGTCCAGCAGTGGGCTGGGCCATTATTTCAGGCTCCAACCCGAGCTGAGTTCCTTGTCGGGCAGCCATGGACCGCGTGACAACGCAAGTCCATCCTGGTAATCCCAACATCTCAGCATGGGCATTGAACTCTACCTCCCTCCAGGCAGTATGTTCCAAGTCGTTGCCCAGCAGACAGTCAACTGGCATGGCAGGGCTCACTGCAACCTTCAACAGACCTGATACTCCTCCCCACTCAAAGGGAACTTGGGGCACGGGGTAATGACCCAGGCTATTATCAGCCATAACAACCGGGTGGAATTCCTCAGGAATCACCTGCTCTGGGGACACCAGCTGACGTCTCACCATCGTCATGCTGGCACCTGTGTCCCTCAGAGCCTCCACCTCCTCCCCGTTCACCAGGACCCTCTGCCGATACTTGGCAGTGTTCGCGGGTACCTGAACCCGTGGGATGATCTCTCTATCCCCCAGGGAAACTAAGGTCAAGCCTGTCCACTCACCTCCCCTACCTAGGGACAACTCCTCCCCAAGCGCTACACTGGCCACCCCGGGGCTCTTACCTCCTGTGGGGGCTGGGGTTCTCTTGCGACACTTGGGATCCCCCTTATAATGTCCAACCTCCCCGCACTCGTAGCACCGGACAGTTCTGGGCTGCTGACTCCTGTCAGGATAAGTGGGTTTCTGAGATCCAGATTGGGATGGGGAACCTACCCCTCTCCCAGGCGGTCTATTTTGGGGACCTTTAAAGAACTCCCTCTTTTTATCTCCCCCTTTTTCTTCTGGGGAGCCCCTGTCCACCTTTCGGGGGTCTGCCCCGGCTCCCTTGTGGGACACCCGAGTGCTGACCCACGTGTCTGCCTCCTCTGCAAGCTCCCTAGGATTGGGCAGCTTGCGGTCCACCAAGTACTGGCGCAGCTCCGGAAAACATTTCTCTAGGAGGTGCTCTCTCAAGAATAGGTCGTACAGCCCTTTGTAATTGTCAACGTTGCTGCTACGCACCCTACCCTCCAATGCCTTCCGGGCATAGTCAAAAAAATCCACCCAGTTTTGTGTGTGAAGCTTGTGGCTGTTGCGGAACTTTTGGCGGTACTTCTCTGGGGTGAGGCCAAACTTCTTGAGCAGGGCCTCCTTCATGATAGGGTAGTTAGTCTGCTCCCCTTATCCAAAGTTAAAAGTGTGTCCCTTACTAGTGGAGGCATGTACCTATAAATACCTCCCCCCAGTAGCTCTCAGGAACTCTATGGGCCACCAGAGCCACCTCGTAGGCCGCCAACCACTTGTCGATGTCATCACCTACACTAAAACTGGCCATCACCTCTCTGGGTAAATAGAATTTGGGCTCCTGTGGAACCCCAGCAGGTACGCTGCCACCATTCATTTTGCCCTGCATCTCCATCTGCAGGGTCCGGAGCTCTAGCTCCTTCAGGCTAAGCTCATGTACAAGCTTCCTTTCCTCCATGGCTCTTTCCATCCTAGCAAGTTCTAATGTTAATTGCCTTTGCTCCCTTCTGTCCTCAAATTCCTCTGGCGACAAACTTCCCCCTGACGCACTACTGCCTGCCCTGGAACGTCTTCCTGGCAACACATTCTCGCTAACATCAATGCGCAGTAGGTCCAGTTCTCCTGGGTTGTCTGCCTCCCCCTGCTCCTCATCCCCTCTTCCCTCCGGGTGGGCCATTACCCATGCCCTCAAAGCTTTCTGAAGCACCTCCTTCCTGGCGCCTCGCTTGACGGCCACCCCCTCCCTAGGCAGAACTCCTTGAGCTGTGTCACTGTATACCTTTCTAGGTTGGCTAACTCAAACTCCATCCTCCTAGGTGGGGTCCCAGACAATTTAAGGAAGGGGTTCTAAACTGTAGGTAACAGGTATAACGCAGGAATGTACACAGTCGGCAATTACCATAGAATTCCTAGCACTTTCATTACAATAGGTGTCTAATTGCGGCGCACACTGAGTCACTGTAGGGTGCTGCACAAGCACCAGTCCTTATCCAACCGCTGTACACCAAATGTTGGAACCGGGGTTACCGAGTCCGACACGGTAGCATGGCGTGAAGCGGGAAAGGCACGCGAAGGCAATGTGTAAGGCAGTTGTGCAGCACACTCTTACTCTGACTCAGAAATGCGAACGCAATAACATGGCACCACACCAGGCTTTTGTATTTAAAATCAAGATCTTTTATAAATAATTTAAGTTGGCATTAGATGAGGCAAATTAATTCAGATCTACATTCAAATTCATGGCATTACTCAATTGGTGCACATTTTAAATAAAGCATCATAGCTCATCAACAATGTAGGCCACTAAAAGGCCGCAGGAATTATCCCCTACACGTAGCACTTAATAATGATCTCAAAGTACGTTAATAAAACAGGGGCCTAGACATGCAGTTCACTTTAGCTTATTCAATTACTTAAAAGAAGGCTTTTCACTTTACATTTAAATAGGCCTGCATTAATCTAGGCGCGCCCACCTTCAGTACAGTGGGCGTCGCAATTCCAGTACACCTGTAACATAAAACACTTCAACTCAATTCAATTAAATACTTTCCCCTGTGGTAAAAGATTTCGCAGTTAAAAGCATGGCCTAGGCAGTAATTACAATAGGCATCTGCAATAAGTTATTAAATACTATAGGGAACCCCTCGACATGTCCAGTATCCTGGGGCTTCTATGACCCTTAGGGGTTAACTCTAGGCTAGGCCCACTCCTCTCCGGGGCCTCGCCTCATGGGGAAAGTTTACCCAATTGATTATAGGGTTAATGGTGGCCCCCAGTGGCGTTTTGTGGGCCCTAGGGGCCTCCTGGGCTCACCTGTCGCTGGATCGTTGGTCGCGCTTCCTCTGCGACTGGCACTCCCCCAGGCCCGGCCCGTGTTCTGGAGGGCGGGGCCCGGTCGGGGTGCCTCGGCCTTCAGGCCGGACTGTGGGGACGTTGCGGGGGCCGGTATCACCTTCCTCCGGCCCCCGGGATCAAGGAGTGACTGTGGGGACGTTGCGGGGCTGGGATCTCACTCCTCCAGCCCCGGGATCAAGGTAAGTGCAGCCGCGGCTTCCAGGACTTCGGGGAAGGGAGCGGGAGCCAGCAGTCCTCTTCAGCCGGCTCCCCGTCTCCCTCTACACGGCCGGGGCTCTTCCTGGGCCTCCGTCGGCGCTGGGGCGGGAGCGGAGCCGGCGCCCAATCGTTGCGCGGACTTCTTGGGGGCGCGGCCGGCGTCCCTGGCTGCTTAGCGACGGCGTTGGCGGGGCCTGGAGGCCTCGATGATCGCGCTGGCGATTTCTTGTGCCGCAACGGCGGCGGGGGCAATTTCTTCGGCCGCGACGGCGGCGGTGAGGTGATTTCTTCAGCCGCGACGGAAGCGATAAGGGCCCAGGGTCCAGTGGCAATTTCTTCGGCCGCGGCGGTGAGGTGATTTCTTCAGCCGCGACGGCGGCGATAAGGGCCCAGGGTCCAGTGGCAATTTCTTCGGCCGCGACGGCGGCGATGGGGGCAATCTGTGGAGGCTTCGGTGAGGGCGCGGACGGCGCACCTCACCACAGAAACTCGAGGGCTTCCTCGCCTCAGCGCTCCCTTCGGTGAGGGCGCGACGGCGCACCTCACCTCACGGCACTTCTCAGGCGGCGACGGCCGCGGCGGTGATCTCTACACAAGGTCAGTGACCTGGGGGTGACAGAAAGCAGGACGCACCAGCAGCCTGTGGGCAGGGCTGACTGGAAGAGTACTTGGGGGCAGCCCAGCAGTAGGCAGGAATAGTGAGGGGTGAAGGTCTAGCGCTTCAGGGTACGGCGCTTTACCTGGTGATCCCCAGTTGGGCAGTTTAGGCTTCAGGCCTGGCTGGACGGTCAAGCCTTCTCAAATTAAGGCGTCTTGCGACTGCTCCAGCTTAGTTGCTTCTTAGGCGCTTCTGGTGATGAGTTTCTTGTCAGAAGTTCCTTAGTATAAGTTTCTTGTCAGAGTTTCTTGTCAGAAGTTTCTTGTCATGAGGGGGGGGGGAATGAGTTGGTGGTCTGGGAGTGCTTGATGTTCCTCCCTGCACGCTGAAGGTGGTTCCCTGGGTCCCCTCACACTGGGCAAGGTCAGTGGGTGGTGGGCGTTCCTCAGCTATCTTACTCCAGCAGGGCCTCAGCCCTGTCAGCAGCAGTAGTGTAGGTCTCCCCCCTAGGCCCTAAAGCCTAAACTCCGGCGGAGGTTCCCCCAGGTTCAGTGGTGCCTCATCAACTGACTAGAAAGTTTTCCCTCCAAGCCTTTTATACTCCTAGGTCAGTGACCCTCTCTAAGGCGGCAAAACATAACTCCTCCCACAGCCCGGAAGGTTCTGGAACCTTCTACATGCCTGGCTATGTGGCCCAGAGGCGGGGATGGAATGGATACTGTATCCCTATACCCCAGCCTGACCCTGGCTACTAGTGTGTATGCGTGTCAGGCCCCTCTGCAGTAGCAGGGGCCTGTGGCAGCCATCTTGAGTGAGAGAGAGCACCTGCACCTCAGCACTGGCTAGCAGTGGCGAGGTGCCCAGAGACCTAGGTCCAGTAAAAATATGGTGGCAAAAAGGAGGCGAAAAAGGAAATAAAATAGGGAAAGACCACCCTAGGGCTGACAGGTCTAACATTATGAAATACCTTCCAGTTGGTCATAATGTCAGGGCAGACTGCCTATCCAGATTACCACTAAATGACAATTTGTCGGAGATTAAATTTGATGATACTGAATGTGTTGTTGCCAATATTGAAGACATCTTTGGTGCCAGAGCCTTGGTTACATACAAGGACTGGCTTGATGCTTATGAGGAAGACAATGTCCTTCAGTCTGCAAAAAACATGGTGGTTACTGGTTGGCCCTAAGAACGTTCATTGACTGCTCCTCTAAAATCCTTTGCTCAAATTTCGGAGGAATTATCCATTGTGAAGAACATACTTATGAGGGGCGATCTGTGTGTTCCCCCCGTTTCACTTCGCTTCAAAATCTTTCAGGCAGCTCATGAAGGCCACTTAGGAATCAGAGGTACCTGTAGAAAGTTGAAAGAACATTTTTGGTGGCCTGCTATGGATAAGGATGTGTCTCAATGGATAAGTATTTGTCATACCTGCCTAGTTTCTGACAAGCATTGGAAAACCGTTAAAACACCTGTACATACAGTATCAGTTCCTAAAGAAGCTTGGTCAAAACTAGCTCTGGACTTTGCTGGCCCCTTTGAATTATTACCCAGTGACAAGAGGTATATCATGATCCTGATAAGACTACTTTTCAAAATGGGTAGAATTTGAATTTACCACTACCCCATACACTATGTCCGCGATTAATTTTTTGTGCAGGATATTCAGTTCAGAAGGGTTCCCCAAAGAAATAGTTACAGATAATAGCACCCATTTCACTTCTTGTAAAATGAAGGATTTTCTTTTACGCCACGATATAAAACATCTAAGAGTAGCTTTGTATTCGCCTTCTTCCAATGGTCTTGTTGAAAGAATGAATAGATTTGTGAAGGAGGGGATCCAATCTGCCTTAGCTTGCAACTTACCTGTTGAAGAGTTTCTAAAAAAAAGATCTGGTCTTATGCTACTACTCCACATTCAACTACTGGGATTTCACCTTTTAGATTACTTAGGAAAAGAGATCCCAAAGGTAACGTGTCCAGATTGGTTAAAAGAGTTGAAAAAACAGAACGTTTCATGTTTAGCTTGTACTGACAAACAGAAAATTAGAAAGAATGTGTCTATACAACAAGCTATACAGAAACAACACTTTGACTCTAAATATACCAATGTAAAACATAACATTCAAGTAGGGGATTGGGTCATGGTTCAGAAACCCAACAGGGTAAAGAAAGGTGCATCAAAGTTTTTGCTACCTGTACAAGTTTTAAAAACTGCAAAAGATTCACTCTTTTTGGATAAGAAGGGGTGGTGGAATAGATGTCACCTGAGCAGGCGACCAAGATTCTGTTATCTATGAATTTAACTGAAGAAGATACTGACAATTGCACTCATTTCATGTTGGGTTCACCGTCTGACAATGAAGTGATCACTGGTTTATCCAATGAGTCCACTTCACATAGTGTATCTGTTCATACCCCACTTGCGAGTTCACACCATGAAGAAACTTCTTTGCAAAAAGATGTTCATTTGCAGCAAAGTACTTTGAGTGAAGAAGCATTCTCTGGAACTTTCAGATCTCCACGTAATTGTTTTTTGCCCACTAGATTTAGAGACTTTTATGTGTATTAAGTTTTCTTTAAAAGAAGGGGGGTGATGTTATGATGCTTGTAAGGTCACACTCCACAGTGTATCTTCCATGTTTATCACCATGCTCTGTAAGGATTGTTCTATCATTTAGTTAAAGCGCGGCATGCGCTAGCAAGAAAATGTTTGCAATCAAATGTATAGCTCATGCAGCAGTTTCTCCTTAACAAGTTCAGAATGCATCTAACAACCAGATGCACTCAGATCTTCGTTGAGGAGAGACACACTCCCGTGATTTCCGTCATGAGAAAGGAATAAAGATCAACTTGAAAACTTGGATCATTTCTCCTGGCTTCATTCCTGCCACCACCACTTTACACCAAGTCACGTAGTTCCCTTAAAACCATCTGCAAGTTTAGTCATATGCACAATGAGATATTCAGAGAGTTAGCGAAACATGCTCGGGCAATGTTGACAGTTCTTTCTCATGCATCTGTTCTAAGATGTAACAGAATTTGTTGCAAATACAGTTAAACTGTGCTGGGGATGTCAAAGGAAACGACTGAAAATTAGAATGCAAGTGGCAACTTTGCTAAAAGTTCCCACAGACTTCACACCAGGCAGTTTATGAGTTCACGTTTGGAAAAAGGAAGCAAGATTTGGGCCCTACATGAATTACAGCTCATTCACGACTAATTGTGCTAAAATATGAATCTCGCATTGAATAGCATATAATATTAACCTCACAAATGAATGCGTTAATATACAATTCAATCAAATCATAATCATTTCATGTAAGTATAGGGTACTCATAAAGATTTTGCAAATGTCAATGTTACACATATATACAAGAAAGGTACATATAAATCTTTGCATACATGTTAAGGCATACATAATTGTAAGTACGTTTGATGAAAGAATCAAAACACAACTTTATCCTACTTCGCAGTGTACATGTTACACTAATATAATTATCTATTTCTAACACATGAAACGGTAATTTTTACAGGTAGGATTTCCTTGTTATTATTAATATCACATTATCACACCTTTAAGATTTAATGTAATTAAATGTGTTAAAATTTCACATCTATTAGAGTAAACATAAAATATAACATGAGCTTTTTCTAGCATTCTGCATGCTTTTACGATGCAGTATCTAAATCACAGTTGTGTTGTTGTTTTTCAGAAACGTAATGCACGTTTTGTCATCATTTATAAAAAAGAGTTGTCTCAATTGTTTTTTTTTCATTTGCCGTAAATTTTCTAAGAGAAATCTCTGCTCTATCACTTTCTACCCTGTGTCTGCATTAAGTTGTAGTGGCAGTTTGCCCATGTCTTTTTGCCTCTGATGGAGTGAGGTTTGTAAAATACATCCTCATGAAATTAAGTAACCCCATAATAATGTATTGACTGCATGAACTAACCAACTCTGAATGCACACATTTACACGAGGGGCAAACGCATTTTACATAATATACTAAACCATGTTGGCATGAGTACGTATTAACTGTTTGCGCTTTGAAAAACCGTACTAATGCATGTTTATGCTATGTTGTACATTGCACATTTTGCATGTTGTGCACAAATAACGAAAAGGTTGCTTTAAATTAATAGCTTTCGCTAGGATTTATTTAACACAGGGTATTAGTATGGTGGGAGGTAACCATAATGGGTTTTATTTTATGAATTAATATTCTTTTGTGTTTATTTACTTTAGTACGAGATTGGGCCTGCATGAAAATGGCCTCTCGTTTGAACCAACATGTGGTTGGCTTGGTCGGTATGGAGAGCGCATGCGCCAAGATGGGTTGCCTGCTTGCAGACTGCAGAGTGTACCAGCTGATGTAATCCGTGTGAAGGCCATGTTGACCTGTGTGCTATTGTTTATGTGCCAAGACACGACAGCGACTGTGGGAACAGCCATCACTACGTGCAATTTGAATGTGAAGCGGATAACATAATGTACAAATGTTGCAAAATGTATAATTATGAATGCTAGTGGTATACGAATGTATTGGTCTTAAATCCTTCCTTTGTTAAAACCGGTTTAGGATGGATTTGTGAGGAGAACTGGATGAGGCGACCCTAGTATGATTTATGACAACCAATCACAGACCGAGTTTCTACTGATACTGCAACATTGTAAGATAGTGAGCTAGACAGAAGGGTATAATTGAAATCCCAATTACGGGTGTGGCAGAGAAGGGTCGGAGAGAGATCAGACGAATCTGAGGCAGTGCAGTCCGGTATAGCAGTGCAGGCCGGGGTGGCAGATCAGAGTGAAGAGACGATCAGAACGCACATAGAAGCGCACCAAGACAGAGAGAGCAGACCAGCACAAAGCCAGAGAACGCTTTAGGTACGAGAACGTTGCGGGAGTGCTTGGGAGGAGACTGCGTCCGAGGAGAACTAGATCAAGGTAGATTTATTGGGAGATTAATTTTAGTTGTTAGTCTATGGCAAACTTAGCTGCATCTGTCCTGTTAACTTTGTCCTCTGAGCCCATCTCTGGGGACCTCTTGCCACAACCTCGGCCAAGGAAGTGGTTTTCCTGATTCTTTGGTGGGTATCACCCTCCTTGATTGCTTTAATTTTGCAATATATTTCTGCAAGTATTTATGCTGTACCTTCTCTTCCCCATTCCAATGCAAGCTTTGATATCGATGCAAATGATTCATTTTGATTACATTGCTTGATAATTTGTTCTCTTATATGTAATCTTGTGTGTGCACTGACAATCTAAATTAAGAGCATTTAATAAGATAAAATCATTAACTGAAGAAGCGACTCTGTGGTTATTTAGTTAAATATTAAACTGTTTAGTTAATCATAGTCACCATCAACTCTTCAACTAAAGGTCCATCAAAGGAAGAAGACAGTTGAGATTACGAATAGTTAGAATTATATACAAATGTTATTAATGTGAAGCATAGTACTTAATAAAACGGACAAATTAAACCCCCCCAAATCCAGCGCCTGTCCTCAGGGATCATTTATGGGTAATGTGTGATGGGCCCCGTTGTTTGGTAAAGCAATTTATGCGTGTTGAGATTTCCCTTGATCCCTAGATCATGAATTAGGGGTTGCGCTGGATCAGTTTTTCTGCTAGCAGAATGATGGTTATTATTGATTAGTTTGGTGATTTATTGATTATTGATTAAATGTTTAACATTCTATGTAAAGTGAGTTAGTATCGTGTTTTATGTAGTCTTTGGAACACAGGTACAGAAGGGTATCTGGGAAGCCGGCAAAGTAAAAGTTAGGCTGAAATAAGGCAGAAGAAAAGTGTGAGAAGTGAAATCACACGGGAATAGGTGCATTGTCTGTTTAAATTAGTGATAACACTTATGTGTTATTTTAGGGACTATTTAGCGTGTATGTAGAAGAAGAATGAGATAGCGAAGGGTCCACCTGTGAAACTTTGGCCTTATCCCCGGAAGAGTAGCGAGACCTCCTTTTCAATAAAAGGTCCTCTTGTGAAATTTTGGCCTTATCCCTAAAAAAGTAACAGGTCCTCTCATAGCTTGGATGAAGGGAAAGGATAGCGGAATTGTTATACTTACCCGTACTGAAAGGAATGTTCTTGAGAGTGAAAAACTATCTCTTTATTTAGTAAACAGACAGTGTGGTATTGTTTTATGTTGTGACTAATAAGTTATTGTAAAGAAAAAGGACTTAGAAAAGTGCCGATAATTTTTGTAAAGGGAGGGTCAGCAGCAGGAGGAGAGGCTGACGTCACAGAAAGCCGCGCTGGCATTGGTCAGACTGTAAAGACAGAGTAAGCTCAGATTGGCTGGTTGGTGTGAGCCGCGCTGGTATTGGACAGGATAGCGGAGACGTAGAAAGCTCCGATTGGAAGAGTTAGTGTGTGTCGTGCTGACATTGGTCAGGTGTTTAGGGAAGCAAAGGAGTTCGATTGGTGAATTATAGTGGATTGTGTTGACAAAGATTTGCATCCAGTAAAGTTGTTGACAAGCAACAAAAATGTATTTTGAACAACCAAAACAGGAGAAATTGACTTTGTTTGGCAAAATTAAAAGATTCTTTAAAAAGGACAAACCAGTAATAACGAGAGGAGTTCCTATCCCTCCACCAAAGACACCAGCGTCTTATATGATGTTAAAATATGGTTATCACACATGTATTTGGCTAGAAAATTGGGTAGGATATACGAAGAATGATAGTATGCTAGCTTTTCCTGAGCATGGTTCTTTTAATTTGGCAGTATTGCGTAATTTGAGAGAAAAGATGATGACACTAGACCCAAGACCTAGACCTACACAGTTTGAAGCACTTGTAGAATGGGAAGATGAAATGTATGAAAGAGAAAGACAGAGGTGGTAGAGTTCATAGATTTATGTTTGGAAGATTTCATGATGAAAGACATGAAGACAGAATGAAGAGATGGAGAAATGGAGAGATAACTGAAGGATTGTATCCAGTTTTAATGGTAGGAGAGACTGCAGGAAAGAAATGTAAGGAGAAAAGGAGACATTTAGAGCAATTTGGTTATGGATATAACCCGAATGAATCTGATGATGAGCTGCTGGATGATATATTAGTTAAACGACCACCACCTTATCAGGAGAATTCAGCGATGGTGACACCAAATGCACCGTCAATGGAAATCCCAATGACACCACAAACGACACCAGTTCCAACTGTAAGCGATGTAGAGCAGGAAGGAGAAGCAGAATTTGCCATACAAACCAAAGAATTAGTTGAAAAATTGAATCAGATGAATATGAAAATAGACGCAATAACTGTGCCAGTAACTATAGGTCCAGCAATACCTGTATTTGAAAATAGACTTATCCATGAACCTTCCTTGACTGTCCCATTAAATTCTGCTGTAACATCAGCTAGTAGTAGAATTAACGGCGTAAGTGTCCAAAGTGAACAACCCACTACAGTTACTAGGTCAACACCTCCGACTAATCTAACAATAATTGAAACACCTGGGGAAATAATGCAGTCACAGCCCAAAAGAATAGAGTTGGATGAGATTCCCAGAAGTGAAGTTTCAATAGGTCCAACTACTGAAGAATTAGATGATTGGGTGAAAGGGTTACAAAGGAGAAAAACACAGCCACAGCCTATAGATGTATGTAAGTTGAGAGTAGATCTGGAAGAAATGATCATTGGGACCATAAGTCCAGACAGGCTAAAGATTTATCAAGATGATGAATTGATGTATCTGTGTAAGAGTATTACTTGGAAAGCGAAAAATCTACATGAAAGGTTAGTGGATGCTGCAGAGGAGTTGGGAATAGACATAGGAAGATCAAAGGTGTTGCAGAAGACATATAGAGTGGATTTTACTGAAAAGGATATAGAAAATATGAGTACGTCTAGTAGACGATTGCAGATAAAAGAGTTAATGGTTGTTTTGAGAAATTGGGGAGACGGGGAAAGATGGAAGGGTAGATGGATGAGGAAGAAAGAAGAATTGGCTGCTAAGGTGTTAGACCCAGGGTCCCAGGGTCCGCGGACTCCCACACGGTAGCTTGGCGCGAGGCAGGTAGGCACACTCCAGGCTTTGAGTAAAGTATTTGTGCAGCACACTCCCACACTGACACAGTAAAGAGCACACAATAAGGAGACACCACTCCAGTTTCATTTAGATGAACAAGTTTCTTTATCTAGCTTTTGGATCCTTCGGTCAATGCAGGCAACAATTACGATGCAAATATTCAATACAGGTAATCCTTCTTAAGCAAATATTCCATACAGGTGACCATTCTTATGCAACTATTCGATACAGGTGACCATTCTTATGCAACTATTCGATACAGGTGACCATTCTTATGCAACTATTCAATACAGGTGACCATTCTTATGCAACTATTCAATACAGGTGACCATTCTTATGCAACTATTCAATACAGGTGACCATTCTTATGCAGGGATTCAAGGCAGTTCCAAAGAAGTCATTTCAGCAGGGGGGGGGGGGGCATTTCCCAGGCGGTTTCACTCTCATCTGGCCAACCTCCCCTGGTATTCAGGCCCCAGGAGCCTCTGGGGCTACCCCTGCTGCACACGGGACGGGCCTCCGAGTTGGCGCAGGCCCCGATCTCCCCGACTCACCGATCTGTCCCTGTGTGGGAATTCAGGCCCCAAAGCTGCGTCGATTCCGGCCTGCAGAGGACGGCCCCTCCCCAGTCAGCCCGCTCATCACTTCACTGGGGCTTTGACCGGGGGAGGCGGACCGACTCGCTGACCTCAGGGGAGCCCTCTGCTTCCAGGAAACCGGCCAGTGGGATTCAGGGGCTCCCGCACTTCTCGGAGCCCCTCTTGCGAGTGCCGGAAGCGAGGCCGGCCTCCTAGCTGGTTCCCCGTTCGGCAGCCAATCAGGGCGCGGCTTCCTGGGGGCGCGACCGATGACGCGGCTGGCGCCCCGGTTGCCAGGCGACGCTCCCCTTCGCGCACTCAAGTTCAGCGCGGCCACGGCGGCCCTCACTCCAACTCAGGGGGCCGCGGCGGTGATCTTGGCCACAGCACCTCTCAGCCACAGCGCTCGCATGAAGTGTCCCGGCCAGCGGCGGTGAGTCCCCTCCACGCCTAGCGCTTCTCCTCTTCACAGCGCGGGGGCCGCGGCGGTGATCTTGGTCACAGCGCTTCACGGGCACCGCGCTTAAGCTCAAGGTCTGGTTCTGGACACGGCAGCGCTTCTAGAGCTCAGCGCAGGGGCCGTGGTGGTGATCTTGGCAACCCAGCACCCTCCTCCAGCAGCGCGCCGATCAGGGGCACCTAGCGCTCCGTGGCCACACCGCGTCAATCCCTGTATAGCGCTTTACAGTACCTCAGGGGGGGGTCGGGTCCCCAGCAGCGGCGGTGCTTCCAGGCTCACAGCGCTTCTCCCACACAGCGCTTGACAGGTCAGGTTACAGTAGCATAGGTGGTGATAGTCCTTAATGATGTCTGCAATTCCCCAGGCAGGGGACTAGTCTCAGGAGTAGAAATTAGTGTGGAGACTTCACTGGAGATGGGGACCCTGGTTCCCCTCACGCCGGGCAAGGTCAGCAGGCAGGTAGGGTAACTCAGTTAACTTGGGGCAGCAGCTCCTGGGATCAGTCAGCCTCAGTAGTGTAGCTCTCTCCCTAGCCCAGAAGCCTCCACTCCAGCGGAGGGTCCCCGGGTCCAGTGGTGTAACTAACTTATCAGGTTCCCTCCTTTTCTTTTATACGCCTAGGTCAGGTGACCCTTCAAAAAGGCGGCAAGATGGGGGGTTTGGAAGGCTCTAGAAGGCTCTCGTGACTCTGTGGTGTCTGTCTTGGTGACAAGAGGCGGGACGGTCAAGGTTACAGTAGCATTAAGTCCCAGCCTTACCCCAACTACTAGTGCGCAGATAGGACAGTGGCCTCACCGCAGTAGCAGGGGCCTGTGGCAACCATGTTGTTAGGAGAGAGCACCTGCACCTCAGCACTGTTCAGCAGCGGTAAGGCGCCCAGAGTCCTATGTCCAACAAAAATGGCGGTTAGTAACGAGGCAAAAAGGGAAAAAAATGTAGGGGAAGACCACCCTAGGGCTGACAGGTCTAACATGCGTCCCCCCCAGCCGAAAGTGGGGAGAGCTACCCAACCTCTAGGGAGTTCTCGTCACTAAGGCGGAAGAACCTAGAGAGACCGTCAGCGTTGGCGTGGTCTACTCCGGGTCGGTGTTCCACCCTGAAGTCCATACCCTGGAGGGAAATGGACCACCTCAACAATTTAGGGTTTTCACCCCTCATTTGCATGAGCCAACGAAGGGGCCGGTGGTTGGTCTGAATCAGGAAGTGAGAGCCAAAGAGGTATGGCCTCAGCTTCTTCAAGGCCCAGACCCAATTGAAACACCTGGGGAAATAATGCAGTCACAGCCCAAAAGAATAGAGTTGGATGAGATTCCCAGAAGTGAAGTTTCAATAGGTCCAACTACTGAAGAATTAGATGGTTGGGTGAAAGGGTTACAAAGGAGAAAAACACAGCCACAGCCTATAGATGTATGTAAGTTGAGAGTAGATCTGGAAGAAATGATCATTGGGACCATAAGTCCAGACAGGCTAAAGACTTATCAAGATGATGAATTGATGTATCTGTGTAAGAGTATTACTTGGAAAGCGAAAAATCTACATGACAGGTTAGTGGAAGCTGCAGAGGAGTTGGGAATAGACATAGGAAGATCAAAGGTGTTGCAGAAGACATATAGAGTGGATTTTACTGAAAAGGATATAGAAAATATGAGTACGTCTGGTAGACGATTGCAGATAAAAGAGTTAATGGTTGTTTTGAGAAAATGGGGAGACGTGGAAAGATGGAAGGGTAGATGGATGAGGAAGAAAGAAGAATTGGCTGCTAAGGAAATACATTTACGTCCAGTAAGAGAAGTAGAAAATGTAGCTCTGGAATGTCCCATGAGAGAAGTTCCAGGAGGAGGTTATGTGCATGTTCTGTGGTCTAGACAGGATATATTGTCTTTTACCAATGAGTTTCCCACGTTGAGAGAAAAACCAGTGGAATGGTACAAACAAGTTGAGAGGTTCGTGAAAGTCTCGAAAGTATTGTTAAAGGATTTAGATGGATTATTTGAAATTGTTGTCCCTGCAGATTTATGGACTGAATGTAAGATTACAGTTGATTGGCCAAAAGATGAATATCCTAGGGATACCAAAACAGGAGCACCTTCAGATGAGGTGATGAAAAAGTACCATCAGGTGATTACTTTCTTGAAAAGCAAAATTTTCCCTAAGGAAACCGATCGGGTAAAAATTGATAGAACAACCCAAGAGCCGAAAGAATCTGTGCATGCATATTATGAGAGGTTATTACAAGTTTTTAAGGAGTATAATGGTTTTGAGAATATTGGAGACAAAGATATGGGTCATTTTGTGTATAGGTTTGTGTATGGATTAAGACCTGAGATTAGTCAGATGATACAGCAGCACATGTTGTGTTGGCAGGCCAAAACGATTGATGAAATTTTGAGGTATGCAAAATATTGCAGCGATGACATCGAGTCTCGCCATCGCAAATTAAAAGAAAAAATGATGTGGGCGCAAGTAAAGGTAGCAGAGCAGCAAGAAACTCAGTTGAATTCTCAGTCTATAAACCAAATTGGAGGAGTTAGTCAGAATGCTCAAAGACCCAGTGGAGGTAGAGGACAAATGAGCAGTGAAGAGGCGAAAAAGAAATTTCCTTGTCATGGGTGCGGAAAGTATGGACACTGGAAGAATGAGTGGAGATCAGTGCCGAGGACTAATGGATGAAATCAAATTTTAACCCCACAGGTGCAGAGTGAGGTAGGTGTGCAACAGACACCGCAGCAGCAGGTAGTTACTACCCAATATCAGGTCCCGCAACCACCGTTACAACATAATGTAAATGCTCAAAGATACAGTGCGGATACAGGGTTCCACGGAGGAGACCAGTTTGGTAAAAATACTAACACAAATGTGATTCCCCAATTTTGGATAAAATGTGATGGAAGTGTTGTTGAGTCGAATCAATGACGGAGCCTGAGGGGGGGGGGGGGGAAGAGTGTGTGCTTGGCGCTACTCTAGAGGTAGATCAGTCAGGTCCATTTGTTGATGGAAAAGTAGAAGGTAATGATATCACCTTTCTTGTGGACACTGGTGCTACCCGTTCTACTGTGAGAGCAGCAGAAATTCCAAACCTACCCTTCTCGGGAGAAACTATCCAGGTAGTAGGAGTCTCAAATAAACAGATAAATACTCTAGTTACTAAACCAATTGAAGTGCATATTGGCCCCTTTAAAGACATGCATCGGTTTGTAGTGTGTGACTGGAGTCCAGTGAATTTGTTAGGAAGAGATTTGTTGTGCAAGATGAATTGCACAATTTACTGCACACCGGATGGTATTGCATTTCAGACGCCTGATGAGGATGTTGCTTTTAAAATGGTGCTAGCAAAGCAAGGAACAGAAGTGAATGAGTTATTTTCGCTTCTTACAGACAAAAGTGTGCCTGAAGAATTGATGAAGGTAGTGAATTCAGAGGTGTGGGATTTCACAGGACAGGAGATTGGGTTGATGAAGAAAGTGGATCCGATTAGAATTACAGTGAAAGATGGTGTTGACTATCCAAATACACCACAGTATAAAATGAAGCCAGAAGTTATAGCAGGAGTAACTCCTGTAATTGATCAAATGATTGAACAAGGAATTTTAAAAGAAATATTGAGTAGTCCTTGTAATTCACCTATTATGGGATTGAAAAAGCCAAATGGAACCTATAGAATAGTACAAGATTTGAGAAAGGTAAACAAAATTGTTGTGCCTTGTTGTCCAGTTGTGCCAAACCCTCTACAAAATCCCACATGATGCGGAGTGGTATACTGTGATAGATTTGTGTCATGCATTCTTTTCGATTCCCCTGCATCCAGATAGCCAGTATTTATTTGCTTTCCGGTTTGGAGATCGTGTTTTGGCATGGTGCCGAGTTCCTCAAGGCTATACTGAGAGTCCTTCAATTTTTAATCAGATATTGAAAAAGTGTCTGGAAGATTTGAAGATGTCTGAAGAGTCTGTTTTGGTTCAGTACATTGATGACCTACTGGTGGCATCAAAGACCCGAGAAGCCTGTGTTGCAGATACAGTTGCTTTACTGAACCATTTGGCAGAAGGTGGACATAAAGTGTCCCCTGCGAAATTACAATTCTGCCAGCGAGAAGCCCAATACTGAGGTCACAAGATTGAGAAGGGAGTCGGAAAGGTAACATCAGAGCGTATTCGAGTGATTAAGGACATGAAACCGCCAACAACACAAAGAGAAGTGCGCATGTTTTTGAGAGTGGTTGGATATTGCAGACAGTGGATTTTCACTGATGGCAAAACCTCTACAGAGGTTGACGAGGAATGATGTGAAAGACCCAGTTAAATTGGATGAAGAAAGTATGGATGCTTTTGTTAAACTGAAAGACAGTCTGTGTCAGGCTCCGGCATTGGGAATGCCTGATTATTCAAAGGATTTTGCATTGTATTGCAGTGAAAGAGATGGGTGTGCACTTGCTGTTTTAACTCAAAGGCATGGAATGTCAAGGCGACCTGTGGCATATTTTTCAGCTACTTTAGATTCAGTGGCTGCCGCATTACCTGGATGTTTGAAAGCAGTAGCTGCTACTTGAGTGAGTCTGGAACAGAGTGAAGGGATCATAATGGGTCATCCTGTGAGAGTGTATGTGCCACATTCAGTTGAGATCCTTTTAACAAGAACACGGACTCAGCACCTCACCTATAGTCGGCTGACTAGGTATGAGAGAGTGATTCTGGGTGCAGAAAATGTGACAATAGTGAGATGTACAAATGTGACTCCTTCTACTCTATTGCCAGACGTTTGGGATGAAGAAGTAAAGGATGAAGCTGAACATGATTGTTTGGATGTGACTGAATTTTGTACCAAACCCCGTCCTGATATTAAAGATGTTCTTCTTGAGGAATCTGATCGTGTGATGTTTGTTGATGGTTCTTGTTTGCGAACTGGAACAGGTGTGTTGAGTTCTGCTTATGCCGTCTGTACTGTAGCGGCAATCCTGGAAGCATCCTGTTTAAAAGGGGTAAAATCTGCACAAGTTGCTGAATTGATAGCTCTAATTCAAGCCTGTAAATTGGGAAAAAGTCAGAAAGTGGCTATAATTACTGATAGTCAATATGGCTTTGGCATTGTGTATGATTTTGGAGAATTATGGATGCAGAGGGGATTCCTAACCTCTTCGGGGTCCCACATCAGGAATAGTCAATTTGTAAAGGAATTGCTGGAAGCATTACAATTGCCAAAACGAATTGCAGTGGTCAAATGTGCCGCACATAAGTCAGGAGATGATTATGTGACTCAAGGCAACAGATTTGCTGACCAAGTAGCACAATATTGTGCAAAGAATGAGACTTCCATAAATCGGGGAAAAGCAACTTATGTTTACTAACACCATTGAAACATGGGATGAAGTGAGACAATTGCAGGAAGAGGCAGGTGATGAAGAGAGACAGGAATGGGAAAAGGCAGGATGTAGGAGACGAGAAGATGATGATGTATGGGTATACATTGATGGGAGACCAGTCATGCCAGATAGTTTACTTTCTCATATGGCAAGGATGTACCATGGAATGACACATATTGGCCGGGATGCCATGGTCCGATCATTCAAACAAACGTGGTTTAATACCAAGTTCAGGACTATTGCAGAGAGCCTTTGTCAGAGATGCTTGACGTGCCAACAGCAAAACCCAGGAAGAAAGACAACAGTTAGTCTGGGAACAATAGGAAGGGCAGGAGGTCCTTTTACCAGACTACAACTCGATTTTATTGAGTTGCCTCCATGTAACAAGCTCAAGTATGTGGTAGTAATTGTGTGTTTGTTTTCCCGTTGGGTAGAAGCTTATCCAACGAGGAGGAATGACAGCCTGACGGTGGCAAAACTTTTGTAGAGGGAATACATTCCTAGATATGGTTTTCCAGTCTCTATGGAAACAGATAGAGGAACACACTTCACTAGTGAAACAATCAAACTGATTTGTGAGGCATTGAGCATTCAACCAAAACTTCATTGTGCTTATCGTCCAGAGGCTTCAGGAATAGTAGAGCAGATAAATGGCACAATCAAGAGCAGGTTAGGGAAAGTGTGTAGATCCACAACACTGAAATGGCCTGACGCTTTACCCCTAGTTTTGATGAGTCTCAGAAGCATTCCTGACAAAAAGACAGGATTGAGTCCACATGAGATCTTGATGGGAAGAGCAATGAGACAAGCATTTGTACCTGCCAACAAATTGATAAATATATCTGATGATCTCATCCTTGACTATTGCAAAGGATTGGCTGATGTAGTACGTTCTGTGTTTCATCAGGTTGGAGCTGACGCGACCACAACACAGCAGACTCAAGCGCATGATCTGAGCCCTGGTGAGTGGGTTCACGTGAAAAGGCATAGAAGAAAAACTTGCCTAGAGCCCCGCTGGGAAGGACCCTATCAGGTCATATTGGTGACGACTACAGCAGTAAAGTGTGCTGGCTTACCAAATTGGGTCAATGCCAGCCACACTCAGCAAGTCCCAAATCCACTTGAACCACGAGTAGAGCGGCATCTGGAGATCTCAACTCCGAGCTCTGAATCAGAGGCTGAAGTACAAGAAATTGGTGAGGCTAGAGCAATAGACTCTGAAACTGGTGAACATAAACTGAAGGACTCTGAAGAGCGGCTTGATGAGGAATTGCTTAGCACAAGTCAAGTAAAGTGGGTACCAGCTACTGGGACTGAAGAAACTGCGGATGAACAAGAAGAAAGACCACTCCTCGATAGAGAGGGAAAGAATAGAAAAGAAATAGGTGAAAGAAATACAGAAGAAGAAAAAGAAGAAGAAGAAAGCAAATTCAAAGTAGGTGCAAAGAAACGAAGGTACGAATTGAACAAGGAAGAAGAGGAAGTACAATCAAAAAGGGCAAAGACAGATGATCATTGGCCAAGTGGAGTTAAAAGACTGAAATACAGGGCGGTAAAAAGGAAGAGAGCAGGCCAGAACAGATAAAGGAAGTTTCAGGTGAAATAGAACAAAGAGAGTCGGATGACGAATCAGTGCTGTGACCAAAGAGAGTGAGAAAACCAAACAAAAAGTTCAAGTCACCTGACTGGATTTACATAGTGTTGGAAGAGATTGAAGAAGAAGATTTAAACAAAGAAAGAAACAGCACTGACAGCGAGCAAGAAGAAAAGAGTGATTTAAATCCACCTTAAGAGACTGTAAACAAATTAAGGTGTCACGTTAACTGAAGAAAATGTTTCTGAAGACGTCCTGGAAATTTGGATTAGTTAAAATAAAAGGGGTAAAGAAGAAAGCTTTGGAAGTGTGGGCTCACACTACATTTTAATTTTTTTTTAATTTTCATAGAACATTTTTTGAGATAGATTTAGAAAATTCATTTAGAATTTTATAAGGATTAACATTACTATGGCAGATACAGAAGAAACAAGAACTAGATGTGGTTTTATGCGTAGGTGTTATACAGCTTGTTTATGTTTATTTTGTATACTGATAGTATTTTGGATAATGTTAACAATTATAATACCTTTACATTTGATTAAAGAAGATACATCTCGTCCTAATAACTTGACAGGTCCAAGGGTAGACACTGACATTGGGCAAATTCCTATTACTCACTTGAAACAGATAGATGCTAGTAGTTTGCATCATGATAGGTTACTAATTTTTCCTTGAATGTTTTAACTAAATTACTCTACGAATATGTGGAAACAATGGATGTGAGGGACTGTTATGTATGTATACAATTACCATTGTCTGTTTCAGAAGGTGTGACCTATCATCACCTTCCTTTGACTTATGGTGTGACCTGTAGTGTCTTATCAAGTTTATTGTATAGAACAGGTAAACTATTTATTATTCTAATGTAGATACAATCTTTTCTAAAGTCCCCGTAATACCTGAGTTGTATAAGATAGCACATGCAAATGTCATGGGAGATTTTTCCTGACAACAAAGCCTTTAGATATAGCGTATGCTAATAAAAATAATCTTACCTGTAAATTGAAAAAGGAAGAGAAAATCTTTTTGGAGATGGTGGAAGAAAGAAGGGCTAAGTTTCAGAGAAAAGCTGTTGAGGAGAAATTGAAAACACCACCTTGGGTTTTCAGAGAAGGCAACTATGACAAAGGCGAGACTTATGCTGCAATGGCTCTGGATTGGTCACAGAAGGGAAAATTATGCTTACGTAGGGAAAAGACTAACTACAACAATTATTTCATCGGTTCCAGTGAATGTGAAGATACCTATAAAATTATTGGGGGTTGGGGATTAAAGGGAGGAACTGACCCCGTCTTGCCAGGCATATATTATGTCTGTGGGAGGAAAGCCTATTATCGGCTGCCAGATCACTGGTATGGAACTTGTTATCTTGGGATTGTCTTTCCAAAAGTCTACCATGCAGACAAAAGTACAAATGGAATCGATGAAGTAAGGCAAGGACTAAACTGTGTAAAAAGAGAACGTTTTTCAGAAATTGTAGGCGATATATTTGGAGCATTGATACCTGGAGTTGGGGTTACACTGAATGCATACAAAATTCGACAATTATCCACAGTGGTTGATCGTTTATCAACGGATACTGCTGGAGGATTCTTGATGATTGACACTGAAATGATTGCCATGAGATCTATGGTTATGCAAAATCGACTTGCCCTTGATATATTATTGGCAAAAGAGGGTGGAGTCTGTGGAATGCTGAAAGTTCAACATTGTTGTACTTACATTCCAGACAAAAGTAAGAATTTGGAAGGATACATTCAGAATATCACTGATTTGCATAAAAAGGTAACCCAACTAGAGGTTGACGGTGTTTGGGAGAGACTAAGTAAGAGTTTCTCTACTATAAGCAATTGGTTTTCTTCTATAGGTAGTTCCTTAGTAGGAAAAATAATAGTACCAATAGTTTCTGTAGCTACTATGACATGAATTACCTATGTTTGTGTGAAGAAAAATCGCAAAGGAAAGAAAGAAAGGAAATTAAGTAAGGAACGTAAAGAAAGGGAAAGAGAGATAGACGAGATAGAATTGGAAAGTTTTAAAGAACAATTGTACGAAAAATGTAAGGAGCAAGGGCCAAAAGACAAAATAACAGCTATATTACTTGAAAAACCGTATGTTTAGGGATTTTATAATGGTAAACCATCAAAGGGGGGATTGATGGAGTGAGGTTTGTAAAATACATCCCCATGAAATTAAGTAACCCCATAATAATGTATTGACTGCATGAACTAACCAACTCTGAATGCACACATTTACACGAGGGGCAAACGCATTTTACATAATATACTAAACCATGTTGGCATGAGTACGTATTAACTGTTTGCGCTTTGAAAAACCGTACTAATGCATGTTTATGCTATGTTGTACATTGCACATTTTGCATGTTGTGCACAAATAACGAAAAGGTTGCTTTAAATTAATAGCTTTCGCTAGGATTTATTTAACACAGGGTATTAGTATGGTGGGAGGTAACCATAATCGGTTTTATTTCATGAATTAATATTCTTTTGTGTTTATTTACTTTAGTACGAGAATGGGCCTGCATGAAAATGGCCTGTCGTTTGAACCAACATGTGGTTGGCTTGGTCGGTATGGAGAGCGCATGCGCCAAGATGGGTTGCCTGCTTGCAGACTGCAGAGTGTACCAGCTGATGTAATCCGTGTGAAGGCCATGTTGACCTGTGTCCTATTGTTTATGTGCCAAGACGCGACAGCGGGAACAGCCATCACTACTTGCAATTTGAATGTGAAGCGAATATCATAATGTACAAATGTTGCAAAATGTATAATTATGAATGCTAGTGGTATACGAATGTATTGGTCTTAAATCCTTCCTTTGTTAAAACCGGTATAGGATGGATTTGTGAGTAGAACTGGATGAGGCGACCCTAGTATGATTTATGACAACCAATCACAGACCAAGTTTCTACTGATACTGCAACATTTTAAGATAGTGAGCTAGACAGAAGGGTATAATTGATATCCCAATTAGGGGTGTGGCAGAGAAGGGTCGGAGAGAGATCCGACGAATCTGAGGCAGTGCGGTCCGGTATAGCAGTGCAAGCCGGGGTGGCAGATCAGAGTGAAGAGACGATCAGAACGCACAGAGAAGCGCACCAAGACAGAGAGAGCAGACCAGCACAAAGCCAGAGAACGCTTCAGGTACGAGAACGTTGCGGGAGTGCTTGGGTGGAGACTGCGTCCGAGGAGAACTAGATCAAGGTAGATTGATTGGGAGATTAATTTTAGTTGTTAGTCTATGGCAAACTTAGCTGCATCTGTCCTGTTAACTTTGTCCTCTGAGCCTATCTCTGGGGACCTCTTGCCACAACCTCGGCCAAGGAAGTGGTTTTCCTGATTCTTTGGTGGGTATCACCCTCCTTGATTGCTTTAATTTTGCAATATATTTAAGTATTTATGCTGTACCTTCTCTTTCCCATTCCTATGCACGCTTTGATATCGATGCAAATGATTCATTTTGATCACATTGCTTGATAATTTGTTCTCTTATATGTAATCTTGTGTGTGCACTGAAAATCTAAATTAAGAGCATTTAATAAGATAAAATTAACTGAAGAAGCGACTGTGGTTATTTAGTTAAATATTAAACTGTTTAGTTAATCATAGTCACCATCAACTCTTCAACTAATGGTCCATCGACCAAAGGAAGAAGACAGTTGAGATTACGAATAGTTAGAATTATATACAAATGTTATTAATGTGAAGCATAGTACTTAATAAAACTGACAAATTAAACCCCCAAATCCAGCGCCTGTCCTCAAGGATCATTTATGGGTAATGTGTGATGGGCCCCGTTGTTTGGTAAAGCAATTTATGCGTGTTGAGATTTCCCTTGATCCCTGGTTCATGAATTAGGGGTTGCGCTGGATCAGTTTTTCTGGTAGCAGAATGATGGTTATTATTGATTAGTTTGGTGATTTATTGATTAAATGTTTAACATTCTATGTAAAGTGAGTTAGTATCGTGTTTTATGTAGTCTTTGGAACACAGGTACAGAAGGGTATCTGGGAAGCTGGCAAAGCAAAAGTTAGCCTGAAATAAGGCAGAAGAAAGTGTGAGAAGTGAAATCACATGGGAATAGGTGCATTGTCTGTTTAAATTAGTGATAACACTTATGTGTTATTTTAGGAACTATTTAGCGTGTATGTAGAAGAAGAATGAGATGTAGAAGGGTCCACCTGTGAAACTTTGGCCTTATCCCCGGAAGAGTAGCGAGACCTCCTTTTCAATAAAAGGTCCTCTTGTGAAATTTTGGCCTTATCCCTAAAGAAGTAACAGGTCCTCTCATAGCTTGGATGAAGGGAAAGGGGTTGCGCTGGATCACCTCTGTGTCTATCTCTCTAAAACCCAGTGTCTGTAAATACGCATCTGTTACTGTATCTGCGCCCCATTGTCAGTCAATCCATGTCTTTCCGCTTCCTTGTCTCTCAGTTGGGTGTGCCCAGTACAGCTTCTTACGGGCCTTTCACAGCCTTCAGAAGCTCCCTTCAAACTTCAATGTCCACCTGACACAGTGCAGTAATGCCTTCCTGACATTTCACCCTGTGCAACAGAGCAGGGGTGCACTGAGGAGCTAGTATAGTTTCTCGTTGGGCAAATGGTTGTAATTTGTGATAATTATGTTTCCCTCGTCTTTATTGCTTCATTTTGCTTGTGAGAACCGGCCATTCAGACTCGTTGAAATGTCACTCATAATCGCACTGAAATGATGAAAATGTCACATAGTAATCTGAAACCATGGCAGGTATAGGGTTAATGGTCAGTGGCTGAAGTATACTAAGGCAGAAAAGCCATGTTACAATTAAACACATGCTATTTTATATAACGTTCTATTTAAATACCATATCCAAGCCCTAGCAGATTATTAAAAAAATGCATACTGCAGGTATTTTTCCCTCGGAAAGGTTGCAACCCAAGTGCCCCGTGACCAACTAACTTTAATGGAAACGACAACAACAAGAACTCCTTCCTACTCTCGCACAGCCTTTGGAACGTCAGATTCCCCCGATAACTAAATCCCAAGAAATACGTTTTCGCTAAACAACTAGGCACTTCACTACAAGCAGCACCACTTCTGAGCGGCACGGTAATCACTTGCTTACAATGGATAAATCACTACTGCATCTAACTTCAAAACGAAATGAATAACTACCGTCAGAAATAGGATATGACGTACCTAAGATCACGTGAGGTTACATCGCTGTCATGGTTCTTTCTCTAATATTAACTAGCCCCGACCCTTCCAATACAGTTGTTCAACGGAAGGACGTGCATTTCGTTGAGGTATTAACTAGTACGCTTTATCTTCTACCATTATGAGAAGCAGCGCGATCGTGTAATGGTTTTGACCAATGTTAAAAAGAAAGGAAGCAAAATAAGACTACAGAATAATCCGTAAATAAAGATCATGTAGAAAAATCATTGATCATAATTGTATGTACGATAAATACCGGGTAAACTTTTAGTGGAATGTCTAATTAATCGTGGTAATAGAATACTACAGTTTTTAAAACTACACACATTATCGATTACATTAGTCCTTAGGCTTCGAAGGAACATTTTGAAAATACAAGATGGTCGCCTAGTTTACGACTAGTTTCTAATATTTACTGGCCAATCGTAACGATAGACTCGTTTAGGCTGATTAATCTGGAAAATTCACATTACCAACTGTATTCTGATAACTAACATTCAAATAAAAAACAACAAGAATGATTTTAAAATTCATTGCAGCGGGTATTCGTAGCACATGATCTCAATTCACACACCCTAGCGCTATTTAACCTGATTGCTATATTTACGTGTTTCTCATCATTTTACTCCATTTCGTGCGGCAGTAATCCCTAACACCATATTTTTGTTGCAAAATAGCAGTTGGTTTCGTCATCCCCATGTCTTGCTAATCTGCTTTGTTGTCCGTCTTCCCTTTCAGTGCAGAAGACGTCTTGTTGTAGCCCTCCCGCACCTGCAAAGCTCTCGGGCAAGTACAAAGGGCAGGAGAGTGTTGTTTTTTCTTACTAGTTGTACGCGGTGGATGAGAGCAATGACTTTTACCCATGTTTCTTTTCTTTATTGTAGTTCTTTGTTTTTCTTCTGTATACATACATATATATACATTTTCCGAGCTTGCTTTCAAGTAGCCCGCGTGCAGGGTTTGATTACCTACCACTTGTATTAAATATTTTACCAGCAGTCAGGTGGCTGACTGCTTGTCGTACAGTCTGTGGAACAGGTACTCGGCTTTGTAAAAACGCAGTTATATGCGCGCTCTTCCTATCAGTTGTGCTTTACATTGACAGGTACTGAGTAATTGCCCTGCTTTTTTTTGTTTTTATGTTGTTGCAGTTTTATATAGCGCGAACTTGACCCGCAGGTATCAGAGCGCTTTACACGAGCACCAGCTGCGTTACAGATTACATTACATAATTTGAAAGGGAGAGAGAGAACCAACACTTTTCAGAAGTCTGCAACACATTTAACGAGAGAATCCCAAAACTTCTCAGTAGCAAATAGGTACCCTGAGATGTTCAGTACCTGCACTGTTATAATTCCATTTTAACAACCGCCTGCCACGAGGGTGGATAAGGACCCCCCATTTTAGCAGCCAAAGCGGGGGCTGCCACTGTACCTGGTAGGCTGGGTGTACATAAAACATACAATAATTATTTAGGGCTTCTTCTGTTTGCGTGTGCATATCCAAACTCCTAAATAACATTTTAAGGAAAAAATGAGTGGAGAGGGATAAGGGCTGACATACTTCGACTTACTGGGACAGAGGAAGAAAAACTGAAGAGAGAAACCAATAAAGTGACCAGGAAAGAGCGAGAGATTGAACAAGTAAGGAAATAAAGATGCTTAGAATGCAAAAAGAGATGGGAAGAATGTTCGAAGTAAAGAATGACAAAAAGGGAGTGCCAAATTATAGAAGGAAATACGGAAGGATGAAAAGAAATAAAAGTGAAAGTTAGATTGAAGGAGAAGAAAGAAGAGGAAAAAAGGGAGAAATTAGGAAAGGGTGAAGGATGGACCAATCGAATGGAGGACGAGTAGATGAGTGGAAGGGAGAAAATATGGGTGGATGGATGGAATGGTAAAATGATGGATTTATGAAAGGATGACAGTTTGAAAAGGTGTATTTTAAGTGTGGATGGATACATGTAGAAAAAGAATGTAAAGTTGAAGGGAAATTTTGTATGGAATCTCATGCATGCTTGCTTCACATGCTTGGTACCATTAGAGGTGTGGGTGAAATTGGGGGTGTTTATAATTTCTTACTACTCCCCTGCTGTCAGGTAAATTAAAGATTTAAAATATTACCTTCATAACCACATACCCTCATTTAAAATGTCTTTTGAGCGTGGACTTCTTTAGCACAGCAAGCATTCTATGCTAATAAACATTACTTTCCAAAGTAGTAATTGAAGCGTTCCAGAGCTATCCTCCGAGCTAAAACCATTGTGGAAAAGGTGATCATACTAGACCCATTTTGTATGAAGTGACTGTTGCTAGTTAGTCCGACTGTTTACAGCAGCATTTGGAGGGGGGAAGTTTGTACTTACTCTCTGTCAGTTCGGTTTTCCAGGTAGCGCAGGCTGATGATACCTCCATCTGTCCTAACCTCACGACACTGGGCGCTAAGAGGAAGTGCTTGCCATACCTAGACTCCACCCCACTAGGAGTGGGAAAGGAAAAAAATCCTTTTTTATATGTATCCCTCACACACACTATTAGTATCATGCTTCTTCATCGGGTTCACCCTGACTCCTGAAGGCCTAGGGTGGGCTCGACTGTATTCAAGAGAGCTCTTAAAAGATAAAAGACTAGGGGGGTGTAACTAGAAGATAAAAATCCCTCATTCACTCCAAGGTATCCCTTTATTCGCGGAGCAGATGGGGACAGTAACAACTAAATTATGGAATGGGTCTGTAGGATTTAATGGTCCTATGACCCTTGCGCAACCAACATGTTTCAACCCTACCCTGACAGGCCTAAAAAGCCCCAGGGCTTTCAGCAAGGTGGATTCAGCTTTGGAACACCCCCCCAGTGACACAGCTAATTGCGTGATTGATTGATCATGTGTAGCATGCAATTGACAACCACATGCCCATGCTGGTTTATTCTTGCCACTCTTGGTACAACCCGTAAAAAAGAATATAATTTCATATCAGATATACATTTATTGGCTGCGCATAAGGTGCCTTTATCATGTGCCATTTGCTGTTTAAAATGTGACGTGCACAAATGCTCATGCATGTTGCTACCATGTGTAGGGACATGTCATGTTTATTCCAAGCAACTCGATGTAGGCACTCACTTGCAGATCATTGCAGATCACCGCAACGTGTGCCTTAATGGTGCATGCACAATCACGTTTCACAATATTCAGGAGGTGAATTCATAAGTGATAGTATTGTATGCTCTATTTGTCTTTCATTGTCTTGTGCCCAAGGTATATGTTGCTTTAAACATCCGACATTCACATGAGAGGAAGGGCTCCTATTTGTATACAAACATACAGGGAAATGGTGTTTAATAAAAGAAAACAATTGGTTTCTAATATTGACTCACCCAAAGTTTGGGAACATATGACCCCACGGGGACAGGAGGGGTTGGCCCTGTAGACAAACCCTAAAGTTGTTAGATATTGAAGAGTAAGAGTAAAAAGTAA
This sequence comes from Calotriton arnoldi, assembly GCA_963921515.1. NCBI lineage: Eukaryota > Metazoa > Chordata > Amphibia > Caudata > Salamandridae > Calotriton > Calotriton arnoldi. The sequence goes on from CAWUFW010000340.1 coordinate 4,676,622, forward strand.
GACATCTAATCAGCATCTGCTTCTTACTGCCCGTAGCCCTGTAACTCAAATCCCAAAGAAAATAAAAAAAACACTTACTTCGTCAAGGGCCTTTACCTGCACATTCACCTATTTGGCTCCTGCTCTACCCGGCTTGTGGCATTGTGCTCGGGTGGAGAGCATGTTTATATCTCCTGGGGCTGGCCGTCTCTCATTACTGCTAATTCTGGTGTGAACAATACGGAGACAGCAGGAAGATGCGCGTGGGAACAACGCACTAACTTCAGTGTGTGATGGGTGCCCCAAGCGCATGTGTTTCAAGTGCCGTGCTCCTCCGACAACCACTGGGGCCAGCGTAGTCCTTTAGAATGGAGGACTACACAATGCCGGAGGAATGATGGGAAGTGTAGTTCCATTCCCTCGGGGTTTTACTTGACTCCGTATTACCAAATAGAAAAAGAACATTTATTGGTAAAGCCCTAGAAAACGAGATCCATTAGAACAAATTATATCCAAATGCGATTCCCAAATACATTATCTTATGTTTATGAATCAAGTACCCATTTATGGTAAGTCAAGGACAAGACTATGGCTACAAAGGGAAAATATGTGTGTTGTGATGTATCTGAGCCCGTACTGTCATCGTTGATAATTACAGGAAAGGAATGTCTTTCAGTCCTGCGTTCAATTATCAAATATATTTTCAAAGGACAAGGGAACCCAAGTGATCTGGAAGGGACCTTGGGTACAAGTAATTATACAGGAACAATGGTCCCTTACAAAATAAATCAGAAACAGTAATGAACACAGAGATGCAATATCTATGTTATATAAATTCCAAATGGGAAATTGTAATTTTATTTACATCAAAAATAAAGAAACCATAAAAAGTGGGACAGTATTAAAAAAAGAAAGACAGGGGGTCTCAAAACTCAGGCATAGTGACCTGTGGCCAACAAACAATCAACAATTATGCCACAAACTTATCAATAGCACCATTGCACATGGTTATAGTAAATGTATACACAAATCAGTGTCAAGGTACTAAGGTTAACGGCGTTTCGATTCCTAACATAGTAATGGGATCCTCATCGGGACACATCAAATAATGCCTGAGATGAATGCCTGCTCAGAGAAGGGAGAGATTCAAGCATACATCAATAGACTCCGCAAGTTTATGGTCAGGGCACAATAGTGTCCTCAATTTGTATGGAGAATAAGTATCAATTAGCCCAAAGAACGAATCTTATTATGAAAGTGGCGCAGCGTAAATCCAAATGTGTAAATGCAGCTCGATAAATAGCAAGTAGTGACAAGGTGTAGCACATGAAGTGAACCGCAGTAGGTATCACAGAGGCAAGTTGGCGGCAGGACGCTGGGGTAACGTGTGTGCAATCTATTTATCGAGCTGCATTTAAACATTTGGATTTACGCCGTGCCACTTCCATAGCAAGGTTCGTTCTTTGGGCTAATTGATACTTACTCTACATACAAATTGCGGACACTATTGTGCCCTGACATAAGATTCTGTGCCCATCACCTCGCGGAGTCTATTGATGTATGCTTGAATCTCTCCCTTCTTTGAGTAGGCATTCATCTCAGGCCTTATTTGATCTGCCCTGGTGCTGATCTCATTACTACGTTAGGAATCGAAACGCCATGGACCTCAGTACTTTGACACCGATTTGTGTATACATTTACTGTAACCTTGTGCAATGGTACTATTGATAAGTTTGTGGCCCAATTGTTAATTGTTTGTCGGTTGCACTTCATTATGCCTCAGTTTTAAGACCCCCTGTCTTTCTTTTTTGGATACTGTCCCACGTTTTACAGTTTCTTTATTTTTTCATGTAAATAAAATTACAACTTCCCATTTGGAATTTATATAACATAGATATCATTGCATCTTTATGTTCATTACTGTTTCTGACTTATGTTGTAAGGGTCTCTCTAGCAAAGAAGGGGGACTGTAGGGCTTGTTAACGGGGTCCAGCATATGTGCCCAGTCAAAACATTACATAAAGAGTATGCTGTTCCCCAGGGCAGACAACGTTTTAAGGAGGGGAAGGGAATTCTCCTTGTCGGAACTAGAGTCCTCACACACCCAGCAAGCTAGGTGTCATGCTTCATCATCTGGACTTGCTCCTCGTCGGGTCGGCGCTGCAATACCCAACGGGCACCCGTAAAGGGGCTCTTTCGCGGAGATCTTTAGTTCCAGCCGTATGGTGCGTGGGTGTGAGGGCCCTAAAAAACAGTGTAGATGTGATGTGGGTGGGTGACGTTAAAAGGTTGGATAATCCAAATAAACTATTTATTAAGGTGGTTATCCACCTTCTTAAAAGCAAACAGAGTGGCCGCTCTCTGGCTCTATGGTCCAGTGGAGCTTAGCTCATCTCTCAAAGTGTGGTCGACATGTTTCATGCATTGTGGTCACTACTGATCCATTGCATTTCATCAGGACCTATTATTTATGCTATCTACACGTGGTGATGGGAAGGGAGACTCCTACCTACCACACTTCATGGGTGCGAGCGCAAAGTCCCGCCAATCCTAGTGGTAACCTACACAAGGGGAATAACAAGAAAAAACAGTATGTAGTCACTAGATACTTCCATCTTGCAGACAGGTCAAATCACCCCAACATCCTCATAACAGTTGTCCATCTAGTGAGCAAACTAGGATTAAAGTCTGACCCCTAGGCAAAAGCGTAATTAAAAGGGGGAGACTGGATTAAAAATACGGCTAAAAGAGAGACTGGTGGAAAAGTAAAAAGGCAATCCCTAAAAAAAGGGGGGGGTCAAATATACAGAAGATGACTCACCTAACTGAAGGGAAAAACTCACTCCATTCGGTATTTTGGGCTCCAGACACCAATATCGTGGTGTCCTGCAGAGTTGGAGGCAAGGTAGACAATCGAAAGTTAAACACCGGTTAACTAATCCAGCTAAGCAATGGAACACGGCTGAAGCTGGTGTCCATGTATGGGGGAGAAGCTGTGAGCACACTGCCCACCCCTCCCCTGTCACTGCGGCCACCCCCAATGAAGCATTTACGGTTTGTGGCATCGAGGACTGGTTTACCTGCAACCCAAGGGGGACGAAGGCAGCCCACCCTGCCTTTAGCCGCAAGTGCGACCCGGGAGCCACATAGGCCGTGAGTCACACACATGGCCGCGGCAGGAGGATTGGTGTAAACAGGACGTCCTAGTCCCCCTTCCATACTGGACCCACTCGGTCCGTACGCCAATGTGGATAATTGTGTGGTCACCCCAAAGCGGCACCCTCACTCACCTGTCCACGCTGGACGTGCGCCGGTAAACCTCCCGCGCGCCGAGCCGCAAAAGCCGGATCATACCCGTACTACCATCAAGGTGGTGATTTATAGGTATTCCTAGCTTCCCGCGGCCCGTTACAAAGGGGTCGGCGTCACGCTACGTAGTGTCACGTGGTACAGTGGGCGTCTCAGCTGACTCGAGTACACCGGCCCAGAACACACAGCGGCCATCTTAGAGTGTGCAAAGAGAGTATGCAGTCACAGGTAAATTCACTAGCTGTTACCCGTGTACTACCAGGTCATTGTGTGCATCCAGTAAAATAAAATAAAATAAATATGGGGAACTCGTGTGTTACAGCTGTCATGTTTCGAGTATGCCCCCATCCAGTTGTCAACTAGTAGTGGCCCTAAACAATGTCAGGGGCTACTGCGAAGAGTAGAGATGCAACTATCTCCTCGCCAAAATGGCCCAGGGAATGTCATCATTGAGACCATGTGAGTTGGTAGAGAGACGGTGCACCCATCTCTGTTCTATTTTAAAAAGGGCCTGTTGTGTGATCTTGGGGTGTGCTTCAAGGACCACCCACTTAAGGGATTCTGCTGAATGGTTAAGCTCTTTGCAGTGTGTGTACATTTTGGTGGTTGCTTTCATGCATCTAACATTGCTTTTGTGTTCAGTGATGCGTACCTTCACAGCCCTCATCGTCATTCCTATATATTTCTTGTCACAGGGACAAGCCAACATGTATATGCACTTAGATGTATTACAGTTGGTATGCCGCTTCAGCCTCCATGTGAATGTGTCAGTCAATGCGATCTCTTTGACGGATCTAGTTTGCTCACACACTGAGCAAGTGCCACAGGGGTAGTGCCCTGTTACAGGCGGGAGGTCCCATAAAGTCCTCTGAGTCAGTGGTTCCTTAGCCTTGGGCCTGGTGTGTATTAGGATGTCTTTGAGATTTTGCGTGCGTTTGAAAGCAAACCTGGGTCTCGGGAGGTTCAGATCTCCTGTGTTCACTATTCCCCAGTGTTTGTTAATAATCCTCTTGATTAGTGTGGAATGGGATGTGAATGATGTGACACACGTTAAAACTTCAGTCTGCTCTCTAGTAGTACCATGGAGTAAAGATTCCCGTGGGTTGTTCATGGCCCTCTTGTAGGAGTTCCTGACCTGACGTGCCGGGTATCCCCTCTCCCTAAGGTTCTGTTGTAGGAGTTGGGCCTCTGTCTTGTAGTCAGTCAAGGTACTACAGTTCCTCCTGATGCGGAGGAACTGACCAAACGGTAGGTTGTTCCTGAGAGCCATCGGATGGTGAATACTGTATAGAAGGAGACTATTCCTGTCTGTGTCTTTTCTGTACAGGGTCGTACTAAGTCCCTCATTGGTAAGTCTTATCCTTAGATCAAGGAAGGAGATACTCGTATCTGATACGGTGTGTGTGAATTTGAGAAACACATTCTGTGTGTTGATCCATTGGCAGAATGCCTCACACGTTGCCATGTCTCCCCTCCAGAGAATGAGGATGTCATCTATGAATCTTTTCCATAGTGTCAGGTTGTTTCTATAGGGGTTGTTTGGGTTCATGATGACCTCCTCTTCAAAAGTTGCCATGTACAGGCAGGCCACACTTGAGGCGAAGGTACTCCCCATGGAAGTACCCTGGGACTGATGAAATAGTTGTGTCTCATATTCAAAAAAGTTTTCCGTTAGTGCTAAAGAGGCACACCCCATTATGAAGGAGACCGGAGTTGGTGAATCCCATTCTTCCTTCAGCAGACTGACCTCAATGGCATCCAGGGTCGCTCGTTGTGGAATGTTAGTGTATAACGCTTCCACGTCAAGTGTCACTAGAAGGTTAACCTCGTTAAGGCTCTCAGTGTTGTCAATAATATGTAGTACGTCTGTTGTGTCCTGCACGAATGATGGTATTTTCCTCACCAGGGGCTGGAGGAAGTGGTCGCAAAACCTTGACAGTGGTTCCAGCAAAGACCCAATGCCTGACACTATAGGCCTCCCTGGGACCGGTGTTGTGTTTTTGTGGATCTTGGGGAGGGTATAGAAATACGGTGTCTTAGGCTCTTTTATTATAAGGAAGTCCGCCTCCTTCTTTGTGATCCAGCCATTGTTTTCAGCCTCAAGAACCATTGTCGCTATCTCTGATGCGAGTCTGGGTGTTGGGTCTACCGCCAAGGGAGTGTAATGTCGGGTATTCCCAAGCTGGTGTCTACATTCTCTGTCATAGTCTGCAGTAGACTGAATGACAGTTGCCCCGCCCTTGTTGGCCTGCTTGATGGTGATGCTGGTATCAGTAGCCAATGTCATGGCAGCATTCCTTTCATCATTAGAGAGGTTGTGGAATGGGTTAGTCCTCGGGGACCCGGATAACTCTTTGAGTACCGCCCTCTCAAAAGTCAAGATCTCAGGTGGAATCATACTATTGTTTGGTGTAAATGTGGAAGGGTTGCGAAGACCAGAGTCACCGCACTCAGGCGAAACCCTGTCTTGAAAGAAGGCCTTGAGGCGCACTTTCCTGAAGAATTCTTGTACTGCACACATCTCACTAAATTTATCAAGTTGGGGGGTCGGGACAAATCCAAGGCCTTTCTCCAGGACTAACATTTCCGTGCTGGTCAGGTTCCTATTCGAGAGATTAACTACTAAGCCCTTTTTCCCTTGCTCACACTCCTGGTCTCTACTGAGTGTGGGGTTTGGTCTTGCCATTGAACTCCCTTCTGTGCTCCTCTTCTTCGCCCTCTTCCTCTGCCCCAACCTCTGCCTAAAAAAGTGGGGTTACTCATAGGGAAGTATTGTGGTGGGCCCTGAGGATACATCTGGTATTGCCACAGTGGTGGAACAGGTCCTTGAAAGGCCGGACCATTGTTATAGTTGGGGTAGGGCTGGTAGTTAGGTCTGCGTTGGTTGTGGTTGCCCCAGTTACCAGTACTCGAATCGCTGTTCGAGGATCCCCTCCTGCTGTTGTCAGAGCTTTCATCAGAGGAGTAACTACTCCTCGGTGCAGCGTAGTCATCCTTCAAGTAAGGATAAACTTTCTCCTTGTCAAACTTAGCTACATCTTTCTGCAGTTTAGTAACCTTCTGTTTGAGGAGGTACTCCCTGTTTTCAGCGATCTCGTTGTTTATTTCCGTTAGCTTGGAGGTAAAGGCCGTTTTAGGGATAGAGGATTTCAATGCAGCTTCAGCTACCTGAATTCTGGCGAGAAGTGCATCCGCCAGCCTCTTGGCGGTGTTGATAATTAGGACCAGTAGGTCTTTGGTGCATTTCCAGGATACTTGGCACCAGTCTTTTTTGAAGGGCCCATCTTCCAGAAAGATTCTGGGCAAGATGTTGACAATGAGGCCATGGGGTGCAATATTCGCTCGTAAATACTCTGTCATGAGAGCTCCATGCAGAGTGACTTTCAACCATTCTCTTTTCAGCGCCGCAATCGACGTCCAGTCTTCGGACTGTGACCCTGAGGCCACAGCACCCCCTCCCGAGAAGGGAGGGGCTGTTCTTAAAATGTCAGCTATGGCTTCCTCATTGAAGCTGAGTCCCGGGGTATCCTCCATCTCTAGTAGGAAACCCAGCTATCCACTTAGAATCTAGAGGGTGGTATAGCGTGCATTTTGTTGGGCCAATACGTGTAACTCACACTGTATGGTAACCTAATTACTACTGTCCCACGGGGGTCACCCGTGCAAGTATCTCTAGCAAAGAAGGGGGACTGTAGGGCTTGTTAACGGGGTCCAGCATACGTGCCCAGTCAAAACATTACATAAAGAGTATGCTGTGCCCCAGGGCGGACAACGTCCTCGATGCCACAAACCGTAAATGCTTCATTGGGGGTGGCCGCTACGTATGCCCGCAGTGACAGGGGAGGGGTGGGCAGTGTGCTCACAGCTTCTCCCCCATACATGGACACCAGCTTCAGCCGTGTTCCATTGCTTAGCTGGATTAGTTAACCGGTGTTTAACTTTCGATTGTCTACCTTGCCTCCAACTCTGCAGGACACCACAATATTGGTGTCTGGAGCCCAAAATACCGAATGGAGTGAGTTTTTCCCTTCAGTTAGGTGAGTCATCTTCTGTATATTTGACCCCCCCCTTTTTTAGGGAATGCCTTTTAACTTTTCCACCAGTCTCTCTTTTAGCCATATTTTTAATCCAGTCTCCCCCTTTTAATTACGCTTTTACCTAGGGGTCAGACTTTAATCCTAGTTTGCTCACTAGATGGACAACTGTTATGAGGATGTTGGGGTGATTTGACCTGTCTGCAAGATGGAAGTATCTAGTGACTACATACTGTTTTTTCTTGTTATTCCCCTTGTGTAGGTTACCACTAGGATTGGCGGGACTTTGCGCTCGCACCCATGAAGTGTGGTAGGTAGGAGTCTCCCTTCCCATCACCACGTGTAGATAGCATAAATAATAGGTCCTGATGAAATGCAATGGATCAGTAGTGACCACAATGCATGAAACATGTCGACCACACTTTGAGAGATGAGCTAAGCTCCACTGGACCATAGAGCCAGAGAGCGGCCACTCTGTTTGCTTTTAAGAAGGTGGATAACCACCTTAATAAATAGTTTATTTGGATTATCCAACCTTTTTAACGTCACCCACCCACATCACATCTACACTGTTTTTTAGGGCCCTCACACCCACGCACCATAAGGCTGGAACTAAAGATCTCCGCGAAAGAGCCCCTTTACGGGTGCCCGTTGGGTATTGCAGCGCCGACCCGACGAGGAGCAAGTCCAGATGATGAAGCATGACACCTAGCTTGCTGGGTGTGTGAGGACTCTAGTTCCGACAAGGAGAATTCCCTTCCCCTCCTTAAAACGTTGTCCGCCCTCGGGAACAGCATACTCTTTATGTAATGTTATGTTGTAAGGGACCATTTTTCCTGTATGATAAATGATCAAAAATAGCGTAAATGGTTGTTAGTATGGATGATGTGCTTGTGTGAACCCCGTTTTCTTCTTTAAACGTGGTTTTTCGTGTATATGTTTATAGCCTGGCGCATAGTATGTGTAATCATATGCTATAGCCTGATTTGCTTTACCTGTATCGATAAAGGGGCATCATTTTCAAGTGGTACTATACGGAAAAGTACACATGTAGTGGTTCCTAGTCATAAAGATAACTGCACTAAGTGTCAGGTGTCAATCTTCTAACGATAGTGGAGTAGTTGCTTTCCTTCGTCATATCAGGTGCTGCATGCGGGCATGGTAACTGGCCCTTATATAGTGCTGTCATGCTCGTGACGGCTATCAGTTTTTTACCTTACTCATCTTGATGTTACAAGAGAGGATGTGCTGAAGTTTTAGGGTGATTTAGTCTATAACATCCACATGGAGGGCTAATGAAAACTCAACTCCGCGAGAAAGGTCAAGATCTGAATAGGCGAACACAGAAGCACAATCGGATACAGAAAAGCATCAAGTAGGCTGACAGCACACTACTCAGAGAAGACACATACTGACTGTTATGAGATGGTCCATCATGGAAAAACTAAAACCCAATATTGGGGTATCTAACAGACTAGCAGAAAAAGAACAAAGATGAGTATATAAATTGAAAACTGACAAAAAAGTACGCCATGCCGTGGAACCTGCTGAGTTTTTGTTCGCGCTCCATGTGGATGTTATAGACTTAATCACCCTCAAACTTCAGCATATGATGGTGACGGTACGGGTTCAGATACATCACAACACACTTATTTCCCCTTTGTAGTTATAGCTTTGTCCTTGACTTCACATAAATGGATAGTTTATCCATAAACATAATACATTATCTCTGGGAATCACATTTGGATAGAATTTGTTCTAATGGATCTCGTTTTCTATGGCTTTAACAATAAATGTTCTCTCTCTATTCGGTAATACTGAGTCACGTAAAACACAGAGGTAATGTCACTATATTTCCCATCATCCCACTGTCATTGTGTAGTCCTCCATTCTAAAGGACTAGGCCAGCCCCCAGCAGTTGTCGGAGTACCACAGCCCTTGAAACACATGGGCTTGGGGCCCCCATCACACACGGAAGTTAACGCGTTGTTCCAATGCGCCTCTTCCTGCTGGCTCCATATTGGTCACACCACAATTAGCAGTAATGAGAGACTGCTGGCCCAGGAGATCAAAACATGCTCTCCACCCAACTACAATGCCACAAGCCGGGTGGAGTAGGAGCCAAATAGGTGCATGTGCGGGTAGGGACCCTTGACGAAGTAAGTGCTTTTTACATTTTCTTTGGGATTTGAGTTACGGAGCTACTGGTAGCAAGAAGCAGATACTGATTAGATGTCTTACGTTTTACTTTTACTCTTAACTACCTAACCACTTTAGGGTTTGACTACAGGGCCAACCCCTTTGACCTCCTGCCCCCATGAGGTCATATGTTCCCAAACTTTAGGCGAATCAGTATTAGGAATGAATCCTTTTTTTTCTCTCTCTTTTTTTTTTTTAACCCATTTCCCTGTATGTTTTATGCAAGTGAGAGCCCTTGCTCTCGTGTGAATGCCTGCTATTTAAATCAACAGGCACCTTGGGCACAAGACACGGAAAAAAAATACAGCATACTATGCTATCACTTATGAATTCACCTCCTGAGTATTGGGAGACGTGATTGTGAATGCGGCAGGTGGAGTATGCTGAAACTGACAAGGCCGTGGTCTGCCCAGGTCATATTTGCTGGTTTATCGATTGTGATGTTGCTGTTTGAGGAAAAAATGGGCTCCAATAGATGTCCGGCAGTGTGGGTGGGTTCGGTAACATGCTGGGTGAGGCCAAGGTTTCCCAGCAGGGCCATAGAGTTTGTTAGTGCGGTCTTCTAAGCAGGGCCGGCTTTAGGGCAGTGCGACTGGTGCGTCCGCACTGGGCGCTGACCTCAGGAGGGGGCAATGACAGGATAACTCTTGTGTTTAATGTTCCTGCTAGAGAGAGAGATTATAGTTTTATCTAGGGGCAGTTTTGACTTGCCATAAATTAGTGCAATATGCCTGCTGCGAAGAACGCATACCATGCAGATCACAGATTTGTATTGTATGTGGTTAGCTGTGTGGTTTACTGTTTTTGTCACAGATCCTTTTGTTAGCGCAGTTCATAAGCTACAACCCTAATATAGAACAGTGACTGTTGCGAACTGTCATCAAAGAGCTGCATGTAAACTGCATAAAATAGGTTAGGACGTTCCCCCCCCCCCCGCCCCATGTCTTTTATTATCTATTCCTAATGTTGTTGAAAAGTGTTTGACTGGATAGATATACATTCTTATTAGTAAAGTCAGCCTTGACCAGTGCTTTAAAACAAATTAAATTCATGTGAGTGATGAGGGGCACTTTTGCCTGGTAGTCATGAGGGAATTCGAGGAGGTGGTCTTGGGGGCGGGGGGCAAAAATGATTGTCTCACCGGGCGCCAACGGCTCAAAAGCCGACCATGCTTCTAGGTGAAAGTTAAGGTCTCAGAGGAGGATGAAGGTGCTGGTGTTGATGATGTGGGGTGCGACAGCGTCTGTGATGTTGCTGGTGAAATTTGTGTAGGGTCCTCGTGGTCTGTATACAAGGGTTCCACTCAGGGAAAAGTTGGCTGTCATGCATATCTTGAATGTGAGGTCTTCCAAGTAGCTGGTGGGGGTGTCCGTGTAGGTGGTGCAGCTGATGGTATCTTTGAATATGATGGCAACTCCACCTCTGGGGTTGTGCTGACGGTCTTGCCTGCCTATCTTGAAGTCGGCAGAGATGGCTGTAGTGATGTCCTGGGCTGAGGTTGGGTTTAGCCATATTTCCATGAGAGAGAGCAGGTTTGGAGCATGGTTTGCAATAGGTCCCACAGCTCGTGTTTTGGTGAATGAATGGGTATTGAGGAGCATGCATGCGACTTTGGCGTGTTTGGGTGGTGTTTGGTCTGTGCTAAAGTGAGTGGGTGGCTAGTTTGTGTGAGTGTGAGCGATTGGTGTTGGTGCAGGAGTCTTAGGGGTAGGGTGTGGGAGAGTGCATGAGAACTTGCAAGAGGTGCATGTGAATGCTCCTTCTGTGTGGTATGGCACTGCTGTGGCAGAGTGGGGGCCTGGGTTAAGAGCACAGAGGAACACACCAGGGTAGCGGTGGGTGGAGGGTAAACCAGGGTTCCTGGAATTGGGCACGGTCAAGGCACGAATGGGTGCAGCCGCCTTTAAATAAGTCCTCGGAGGAGTGCTAAGTACTGTGGTCAGGAGACCAGTGAAGTGACTTCCTGTGTAGATGGATAATGGGAAATCCAGTGATGTAACTTCCTGTGCCGATGGATGATGGTAAATGACGATTCTCAGATTAACATGACAAGAAAATTAGGATTTCATTAAAGTCGCAGAGGCTAACATTATGCATAATCTTTTATTGCCACTCCTGAACAGCAGCCCCTTTAAAGAACTCCAACCATAAGCAATCCAGAACTGGAATTTATAAAGTCAATAAATAACTCCTGCATAGAACGCTCATCCTCTTTTAAATGTGATTCTGCAAAGAAACTTTCCCATCTTCTTCCACCTCCATTTCCATGATAATCTTACTTCCCCATGACTGAGATTCTGTAAACAAAAAACATCTTATTAAAGAAACCAATCACTACACATCAAATCCTGAAAGAAAAGCATAATGCCAAAATACCTCTTCACAAAGAAATTTTTCTTATCCATTCTAAAATATTTTCCTTTTCTCTTTTTCACATTTCTTTACAACTTGCTAGTAATACTTTAAGTAAGGGTGCAGGGAGGGCGTGGCCAAGATGGCGGAGAGCTAAGACGTGCTTCGCCTTCTCTCCTCCACCCGCCAACAAATTGCACCGGCCTCTGGCCCTGTATTGCATGGGAGACATCTGAATTGCTCCCTACAGCACCCAGGTACACTCTACGACTCACCAGGAGTGGCTCCCCGGGTCTCTGTGACCGCGTTCGCGGCTTCTGGCCCAAGTTAGACCCGGGCACCGGAGAGTGGCGTGAGGCGACGAGCGGCACGGCTGTGACGGCGGTGCCGAGACCCTGAGTTCCCGGAGGCAAAGGGCATAGCCCTACCTGAAACGCCGGCTGCACCCGGAGGCATTCCCGCTACAGCGGAACAGTGAGCGGTGGTGGCGGCGGCGGAGATCTGAGCGCCGGTCCGAGACGTGCAGAGGCCTCTGCTGTGAGATCCGGGGCGCATAACGACCCCCACAGGCACCCCGGGGCCGGCGGACATAGGAGCAGACCGTCGGGAGGCACTACGGCCTCCGGTCCCGCAGAACGTTCAGGGGAGCTGACGCGGTGAATCACGCTGCCGGCCTCGTACACTGCTGCGGCCCTGTTTCCCCGGGACCTATTAGACACGCTTGGATCGCAGGGAGTCACGCCGGGGGCCTAGCTGGACCCTGGGCCCCTGGCTGTGACTTTGGCTCTGCGCCCATGACAGGGATTTCCTCCCGCAACATCGGCTGGCACCGGAGACTTCACCCCACCTCGTCCGCTTCTCGAGCAGTGACGGCGGCCGCTGGCGGCTGCACACTGGGCGCCATCTTGGGTGGGACTCCGGCCTCTCCTTCGAGTGCCGGTGCACACAGCGATCCCACACGGGAGCGCCGAGGTCAGCGAGGAGCAAAACGGGCCGTCGGGAGGCTCTTCGGCCTTCGGCCCCGCAGAGCGCATTGGTGAACTGCGGTGGTGGGCCATACTGCCGCCCTCGCCCCGGTTGTGACTTTGACTGCCCAAGACCTCCTGGAAGCACTCAGGCCGCACCACGCCACGCGGTGGATATACTTCAGCACTGGGTCCCTGGTTGCGTACTCAGCCCGGAGCCCACTAAAGGGGATCCTGTTTGAGCTTGTTGCAGGGGGTAGTGCTGGTCAGGTTATTGGACCCTGGGACACGGCAGATCGTCCAGCACTGTCAGCGCCGCTTTGCGTTTCCCCCGGTGCTGGGCCTGTGGTGACGGGAATCGCCTTACTGGGGGAGTTCTTCACCCGGTGGCGGACGTGGCATCCTTTGTCGGCCTGGCCTGGCTCTCCCCCTCACACTACTCTGCCATTTCCCAGAGGTGGCAGTACACAGACGACAGACCACTGGCCTTGCTTCCTTGCTTTCTTCTGGCTCCCCTCGCAGTGTGCTGCGACATTTCCTGGGCCCTGACGGCAAAGACGCCCAAATATCCTGCAGGGGGCCCGGCTGATCGTTGGTGGGCGCATTCTTTCGCACCGAGTGCAGCTCCCCGTTGGCGCTCACAGATCCGATTCTTGGGAGAAAGAGTGGAGCCGTTGAACCGGCCGATGTTGTGCTGCAGTGACTTTCGTCTTCGCCCACTCTTTGGCTGCCGGTGCCAGTGGTGTGGGGCGCGCCGAGTATGACATCTACCAGGGGTAGAAAAGACAAGTCAGCCACCAGAGAAAAATCACTCAAGGACCTGTTTGCCAAGGCGCAGGGCGGAGGGTCCGGGTGGCAACCCTGGAAGACAGGAGCGATGTCCGGGACACCGAACTGGCGGCTATGCAGCAGGAGGTCATCCGAATACATGAACAACAGGTAGATGTTCAATCTCACCTAGAGGACCTCGAGAATCGCTCCCGCCGCCACAACATCAGGATCCGAGGGGTGGGCACCAATGAAGAAGCGGGGGACATCTTTACATATGTGCGAGAGCTCTTCAACCACATCCTGGGCAATCCACTGGACACTGATCTTAAGTTAGACCGTGCGCACAGAGTGGGCCCACCCAGGGCGGCGACGGCACCCCCGGCGGACATACTGGCCTGTGTCCAGGACTTCCACACCAAGGAAGAAATCTTGCGCAAAGCCCGCTCGCTCCAACAGATCTCCTTCCGTAACCAGACGCCCACCCTTTACCAAGATCTTGCAGGTATCACGCTCCAGAAGCGCAAGAACTTCCGGCCCATTACGGGGGCCCTCCGCCAGCGCAATATCCCTTACTCCTTGGGACACCCGTTCCGCCTCGTATTTCGGCATGATGGCAAATTGTATCAGCTCCGCTCCCTGTCTGAAGCCAGCAAACTTTTGGGGATCACTCTTCCGGATGACACGGACGAGGGAGAGCGCTCGGATCCGGGGTCCAACAATGGTAGACCAAAATGGAGACAGCAGCGACGACGACGCCGTATCCATCGCCCGGACCCCACGGTGGTCTAGAAGGAGCAACAGGCCGCCTTGGAGGCCCTGCCAGAAGCCCTGGCCAAGGCGTCAACCATGTGACTGAACCTGGTTACTATGACGTATCCTTCCTTCAATGTTTTGGGGGGTTGGAGGGGAGGGGGAATGGGTTAATATAGGCCACACGATACCCAACGGACTCTTCCTCTGCTCATCCTTGGATGACGGACTATGACTGAATGTCGGATTCCTCTGGGCGCTTGTTGCGCCTTGTTGTGTTTTTTTTTCTTCGTTTTCTTTAATGGGGGTCTTTGCTTCGTCCTTCTCTTTACTCACTCTTCCTCTTTCTTTCTTATTCCAGGGGAGCCCTCGGTCCATAAGGTGTTATTACTTCTTTGTTCACGCGCTGGCATTGAGTGGAGTCCCATGTAGGCTTACGCGGGTCCTTGCCCTGCAGGGGCTCATGATTGGCGTTGCTTCCCCCCCCCGAGGTCTAGATGCCACCATCCCCGGTTAAGATCCTCACTCAATGTGAGAGGACTCAATAACCCTATTAAACACAGGGCACTCCTCTCTTATTTGGAGAGCACGGGGGCAGATATCTGCCTTCTTCAGGAGACGCACTTGCTCCCTAAGGACTGTCATAGGCTCCGGTCTCGCACCTTCCAGACGCAATTCTTTTCCTCTAGACCCACTAAGACCGCTGGAGTGGCCATTTTGGTCTCAAAGGGCTTTCGAGGGAGTGTGGCGCAGAAGGGGGTCGAAATAAAGGGCAGGCTTCTCATGTACCAATTTACTATAGGGGGGACACACTCTGACTGTGGGGTCTATCTACGCACCTAACTAGGGTCAAGAACGATTCCTACACGAGGCACTCACTGAAGCGACGGCCACTCAGGAACGCCACATTTTGATAGGGGGAGACCTCAACTTAGTGTTCGATAATGACTTGGACAGATCGGCGCAGCGCACAAGCCAGGTTGGTGCCCTCTCACCTGCAGGACTCACCAGACTGCAGGATCTAGGCCTTACAGACCTGTGGAGACAACAACATCCGCGGTCACGAGAATTTTCCTTTTACTCTAATGCACACAAAACATATGCCAGACTAGACTACTTTTTAGGTTCGAAGGCTCTCCGGGACGCCACGCTCTCGGCTGATATCTTGGTGGCGACCCTGTCTGATCACGCCCCAGTAGTAATTACGCTAGCCCTTCCACAGATACAGCGACCGACCAGACACTGGCGGTTCTGGGACACACTATTACACCGGCCAGACACAGTCGCCCAGATACAGCGAGCGCTCAAGGACTATTTATCACACAACGATAGCTCTGACACCGCCCTTTCCACTCAGTGGGAGGCCCTTAAGGCAGTAATTAGGGGTGAAATCATAGCCATCTCTTCCGCTGATAATGCGGAGCGTAAGAAGAAAAGGGAGGAACTGACACAAAAGGTGCAAGAATTGGAGCAGATGCACCAACGCACTGGGGCCCCACGTATTTGGAGACAACTAACCGCGGCTCGGGCGCAGCTGGTAGCCCTTGACCGTGACAAAGCGGAATATGCCGCGATGCGCTTGCGACATTCCTTCTATGTTGGCGGAGATAAGTGTGGGCGACTGCTTGCACACAAGCTTCGGGAAGTCCGGCAGCGTGAAAGGGTCCAGGAGATCAGGGATCACACAGGAGCACTATGCTCGGACGACGCGGCTATCGCCAAGATATTTCGCGATTTCTATGCACAACTTTATGACGAGCAGCCCTTGGAGAGGGAGGATATTGATGCCTACCTAGCCCAGGCTCGCCTGCCCGCTCTAACACCGGAACAAGCAACTCACATAGAGAGATTAGGCCGGAGGAAGTCATAGCAGCCATTGCTCGCTTGAAACTAGGCAAGTTGCCTGGACCCGATGGTTACACCGCGGCCTTTTATAAGCAGTTCTGTTCTACGCTTACTCCTCTGCTCACCCGGCTCTTTAACTCCTTCGCGACGCCCGGGACAATCCCCTCCTCCATGTTAGAGGCGGCGATCGCCGTTATCCCCAAGCCGGGGAAGGACAGGGCGACCTGCGGGTCGTACCGGCCTATCTCGCTTTTAAATATCGATCTGAAGTTATACACAGGGATCTTGGCCGCGCGGCTTGGCCCTTATATGCAGGGGCTTGTGGACCCTGACCAGGCTGGATTCATTCCACAGAGGCAAACGAGCAACAACACCAAACGTGTCACGCATCTTATAAAAAAGGCCTCTCGCATCCCTGGAGATTACATGCTCCTAACCATAGATGCGGAGAAGGCCTTCAATCGGGTCTACTGGCCCTATCTTGAACAGGCACTGATAAGAGTTGGAATTGGAGATAAAATGCGGACATACATTTTTAATTGTTACCGCTTTCCTACAGCTACAGTACGGATCAATGGTCACACGTCCACACCATTTCCTATTAGCAGGGGTACGAGGCAAGGGTGCCCCCTGTCGCCCTTGCTCTTTGCCCTCTACATGGAACCTATGGCGCAGAGGGTTAGAGACCACCCTCAGATCACGGGTATCCGCTTTGGACGGGATACGCATACTATAAGTCTATACGCGGATGACGTTTTGGTCACTCTCACGAACCCTTCGACTGCTTTGGGGAGCTTTTTGGAGGAATTGGATTCCTTCGCGAGAGCCTCCGGCTTCAAGGTCTATCTGACGAAATCCACGACACTGAATCTATCCTTGTCACCACAAATGCGGGCGGACCTTCAAGCCCGACACCCCCTGCAGTGGTCTGATGAGACAGTCCCCTATTTAGGCATACAATTAGCTCCAACCTTGCAGGCCATGAGAAAGGTCAATTATTCCCTCCTTCACACACACATTCGCTCTGCGCTGTAGAGATGGAAACCCTACCCGATCTCGTGGCTGGGGCGCATCGCGGCCATTAAAATGATGATCCTCCCCAAAATGTTGTACCTTTTTCAGACGCTCCCCTTACCACCCCCTACAGGCTGGCTACAAAGGGTGCAATCAGACCTTTTTCTTTTCATCTGGCAGGGGCGTAGGCCGAGAATGAAACGGTTAGTTAGCTTCCTCCCACCCCACGAGGGGGGGCCTTAGAATTCCGGACCTCATGCTCTATTATTACGCTGTGCAGCTTCGCCACTTGGTCGAATGGAGCCGAGCTGAATCCGAGAAACACTGGCTCTTCCAGGACCGTGCAGTAGCCGGTACGTCTCTCATGAAAATTCCCTTTCTTCCGAAACCTCACCGCCCACCCAATCTGTACGCTTCACAGGTGACGCACACATCTCTTAACGTCTGGGACCGGACCAACACATGTCACGCCCTAACGACTTTTCCTTCCCCGCTCACCTCCCTCTTTGATAATCCGGACTTTAGCCCCGGGATGGGTTCGTAGACCTTCCCGCTGTGGAGAGAAGCTGGCTGCCGAGCCTTAGGCCTATTATTTGACAAAGGCGATATTATCCCCTTCTCGCAACTCAGGGCCGATTACGGCCTTCCTGAATCCGAACGAATGCGCTATTTACAGGTGCGACACTGGGCCATGCACCCTGGCAACCGATCACATGCGACTAGGCTTCTCACCCAATATGAACGGTGGCTTATCACACGGTCCTCGGACAAGAAGTTGATCTTGGATTTGTATAAGTTGCTCTTGTCCAGATACACTCACACTTACCACGCTGGGCGCGCACGCTGGGAGAGAGATCTTGGGCGAAGCCTGAGCTCCAAGGAATGGGAGGGTGCATGCCATAGAGCGCGCCACACAGCAACCCATGTCGGCCTAACCGAAACTTTCACCAAGCTTGTATACTACTGGTACTACACTCCGGAGCGACTACACCAGACTGACGCTACACAGAGCCCTGACTGTTGGAGAGGGTGTGGGAGAAGGGGCACGCTGGTTCACCTTTTGTGGGAATGTGAACATCTTACTTGACGAGGTCGATAAATACCTGGACATGGAACTCCCTAGGCTTCCTGCATATGTCTTATTGGGGGTACCAAACTCGCTCACTTACCCCTTGAAATCTAGACGAGGGAAGCAGATAGCCATGGCCCTAGGCACAGCCATTCAAAACATATTGATACATTGGAGAACGCCCCCAATCCCCGCACCCACAGGGTGGTACCAGCGACTGTGGCATGTACTGGGGATGGAAAAGATTTCTCTCACCTTGGCCGGGAAGGGCTCCTCCTTCAGTGACCTCTGGCAGCCATTCCTCGCTTTGTTAGCTCCAGAGTTCCGGGAGCTGTACTGCCCGAGATATTTGCGCCTCTTACGCCTCGCCGCACCGGACTCCCCCACATAGATTACCCTAGCGTTACACACGACAAACTGGTCTGCGTGGCGCTATTTCGAAGTAATGGGGCGGGGGGTGGTCCTTTCTGCGTCTTTCTTCTTTTCTTTCTTTTCTTCTTTCTGGGTGGCGGGCGGGATTGTATTTGTTATGTGTTGCTTCCGTATTTCCAGTGCACTTACTGGCAGCTTTGGCAGGCCCTGCGTGGCCCGATTTAGCACCTTTGTCGCTCGCATTGCTTAATAAAAAAGATTTAAACCTAAATAAGGGTGCGGAGGGTGGGATAATGTTAGCCTCCGCGTCTTTAATGAAATCCTGATTCTCTTGTCATGTTAATCTGAGAATCGTCATTTCATTACAAGACCGGAGGCTACCATTATGCATGTTTAAAGCCCTTTAACACCACTTCAGACATATGCTCAATTGGTCTAAAATAATGCTTCGCAAAATTGTCCACATTCGACCAATCCACCGCTTTCAAAATATTCTCTAAAGTTCCACCATACCAACACATGCTTGCCATAGCTCCCCTGATCGAGTGAGCTTTGAACTTTTCCATATTCACTCCCGCTTGCTCCATCACACATCTCACCCACCTTGACATTGTCGCTGTACTTACCGCTTTATAAGGCTTGACAAATGAAATCAATAATTGATGTTCA
This sequence comes from Calotriton arnoldi, assembly GCA_963921515.1. Classification (NCBI taxonomy): domain Eukaryota; kingdom Metazoa; phylum Chordata; class Amphibia; order Caudata; family Salamandridae; genus Calotriton; species Calotriton arnoldi. Next base: position 4,695,950 of record CAWUFW010000340.1, read on the forward strand.
CCATCCCTCCTATTCTCCGCTACCCTACACTCATACTACTTTAGACAATCTACCACACACAACTTCTTGCACTACTCATACTTTGGGTAAAATACTGAAGTCAACATATTCTTAGTTTTCTTCTGAATCTCAAAAAACACACCATCTGGGCAGAAGCACCTATTATTGATCTCTAAACACTTCACATCAGATACCCTTCTATATGATATCAAACTCAACAGAGTTGCTAGTTTAACACAAATATTCTTATAACTCAAAAACCTATTCATAGACCAATCAAGAAACAACTTCAAAACCAAATTTACATCCCACATCACGTCGTATCGTCCCCTAGGAGGCCTCTTCAATCTCATACTTTTTAATGCTCTACAGACCAAAACATTGCTGCCCACAGATCTTTCTCCTACAAGAGCATGTCCTGCTGAAACAGCTGACCTATAACAACTAATGGTTCTATAGCTCAATCCCATATTGAACTGTTCCACTAAAAAATTCACTAACACCACTACAGGAGCCACCACGGGATCCAAACTCCGTTCCACGCATCAATGTACCCAGAACCTCCATACTCCTTTATACCATTTCCTAGTTCCTGGTGCCCATGATTCATTGAGTAACTCTACAGCCTCCTGCGAAAGGCCCTCAATTGCACTGGATCCCCTTATACCCTCCAAACAAGAAGGTCCAACATACCGCTCTGAATCAAAGGATGAATCTCTCCTAGCTCGTTTACCAGCATACCCTCTTCTGCTTTCAATAGAAAAAGAATCTCGCATGCCAATCCCAGCACCGCCGGGAACTATGCCTGTGACACCCAAAAAGGCGTTACCAAAACCAACTGACATCCTTCTCTCCTCACCTTCAGTAATACCCTCTAATTCATAGCAAACGGTGGGAAAGCATAACCTTTAATATTCAACCAAGTTTGCTGAAAGGCGTCTATCGCCGTAGCCCCTGGATCAGGTAACCAACTGTAATACCTCTCCAACTGGCAAGTCAACCTCGTTGCAAACAGGTCTACTTCCAAAGGACCCAAAACCTCTTGTATCCTCCTGAAATACTCTTTCCCCAGCATCCAGTCGCTGTAATCCTTCACATGCCTGGAGTTCCAATCCACTACCACATTCCGTACTCCCGGAAGGTACCAAACAAAACATCCACAACTCCTTCGCCACATCCGACAGACTCTTCGATCTGCAACCTCCCAACCGGTTTATAGATGCTACTGCTGAAATGTTGTCCATCTTCATAAGCACTGTCTGACCCTGTAACTTCTATTTGAAACTCCTCAATGCATACAGCCTGCTGTCAGTTCCAAACAGTTTATATGTAGGTCCTTCTCCTGCCTTGACCAAGCACCACCTGCTTCATGAAGCCCTAGACGAGCTCCCCATCCTAATAGGATACCATCCGTCTCCAGAATAACATCCGGCAGACAACCAAATATTGCATTTCCATACCAACCCTCCACATTGTGCAACCACCACTCTAGTTCTTCCTTCGCATCCACACTGAAATCTACCTGGTCCCCATACCATAATCCTGTTCTTAACGCATCTGCTTTCACCCTTTGCAAGGCTCGATAATGCAAAGGCCCTGGAAAAATCGTCTGAATCGAAGAAGAAAACAAACCTAGAATCCTTGCCAAATCCCTCAAGGTCAATGACATCTTCCGCAGAACTCTCAACACCTCTTTCTTTATTATTTTCACCTTCTTCTCCGGTAACTTTAACACCTCTCCAACTGTATCTATTGTAAACCCTCAAAAATCCAGACTCTGATCGACTTTGGTTTATCAAGAACCCCAAACTCTCAAACATTTCTATTACATCTCTGAGCTGCCTCCTCAATTCCACTGCATCCTGTGATATCAATAAGATATTGTCTAAATACACAATCAAACGAGTCTCTGAAATATGCCAAAACTACACTCATCAACTTTGTGAAGCACCAAGGTGCTGAAGACAGGCCAAAAGGTAGACGCAAGAACTGATATAATTGTCCTCTCCACCTGAACTGAAGAAATTTCTGGCTGCATTCCTTTATTGGAACCGTGAAGTAGGCATCCTTCAAATCCAACTTCACCAACCAATCCTCTGACTGCAACATGTCTCTCAAAAGATGTATCCCTTCATCTTGAAATGTCTGTAAACCAATGACCGATTCAGACTTCTCAAATTTATCACTGGTCTCAAACCCTTTGTCTTTCTTTTTTTACCAAAAACAAGGTACTTACGAAAACTTTCAGATGTTCCTCTATCATTCATATTGCTCCTTTTTTTAACATTTCCTTCACCTCGATCTTCGCAATCTCTGCCTGTTCTTGAGACAAGACTAATGCCTTTGGTTCCACAACTTGAATGGGTTGCTGCACAGAATCTATTTCAAACCCTTGCACCACATTTAATACCCAAGGGTCCCTTGTTATCGTCTGCCATTCTCCTAGGAAAAACCTTAATCGTTGTCCTACTTTTTCTTGGGAAGAACCAGAAGTTATCTGCATACTCACCTCGAGTCCCTGGACCCGACTGACTTCTTCTTCTTCCACCTCTCGTCCTGGGGTATCTTCCTCTTTGCGGAAAGAAGCCTGAGGAACCCTGGAAACCTCTTCCTGTTCCTCTGTAGGTATAGTTGTATTGGGACCTCTGTAAACCCCGGCCAGCATTCAGTCTCCGTCTACTGGTCCTACCAAAAACACCTCCGAATACCTTTCTCATATTAGTCTGCGCCTTTTCCAGCGCAGTAAAGGTAGAGACATATTTCCCCAGACCTTTAAGAAAACCTTCTCCAAATAATATTCCTTTAGCCTCCTTACTAGGCTCCTTATTAGCTATATCCCCCAGTTTTGGACTGATCATCAAAACTGATCTCCTCCTTTCTGCCAACAGTCCAGAGTTAGCATTGCCCAAGAAGACCATCGCCCTCTGACTCCAACCGCGCAACAGCCGCACGTCAACCTGTTCACCATTTATGTACGCCTCCTTTGTCATGTCCATTATTTTCGCTAATGGACCCAACACATCCAATAAACGGTCCTGGCATTGCTTCAAGGACCGTTCTAGGCCTTTCCGTGGATCTCTCTCTAACTTAAATAAATATGATATTAAATCTGGGTCCAGATCTGGTGTGAAGCAGACCTTATTGTCTATCTGTGGCCTTGAGCACTCCGCTCTCAAAACATTCCTCACCTCTCTTTCTAAAGGCTTCCTAATCCATTGCTTGATGAACTTAGCAACATGGTCCAGCGGCCACCAATCCGCACTCCTAGGGTGCCGTAATTAGTAAAGACTAAACATTTCCCCACCTAGAGGATCTTTTATCACAGCCTTAAAGGTAGAGGCTTGATCAATTTTTAGATCATCATTCAAATCATCCTCATGGTCCACATCTAAAACGTACTCATCATACATTTTCTCTCCTCTCTCTTCATTTCTTTCTTCAATTTCCATATTGAATTCCTCATTGGAAAAATCCTGTGTGCCGCCAAGGACACCCTTCCTTTGCGTGCCGCCAAGGGCACCACTCTTTCTTATGGAGTTAAATCCATCTTTCCCTTTGTTATCCATGTGCTTAGTCTTTCTAGCCTTTTTGGCCGGTCCTTTCTCTTTCCTTTCATTTTCTTCCTCAGAAAAAGACCAAAAATCCTCCTCTGATCTAACTTCCTTTCTTTTTTATCTATAACAATCTCAACCACCGCTCTTATTGAACTTTTCATTTCACATTGAATCAGCCTTCTTAAACTCTTCACTAACTCTTCCCTCAACTACCTGCTGACTAACTCTGGCCTCCTCTGAAGTCATACTTACTCAGCTACACACAAACCAAACTTCCCTTAAACACTCTCCTAAAGGACCCTTTAAATAACTTCATAAAAGTTCCCTGTACTACAATAAATCACCTCAACTGTTCCGCGCTGTACTGTGACTCGCACAGCTGTTCGTTCTTATTATTTTTTTTATGTGTAAAATCTCGTTATCCAAAACTCGCACCCATATTTTCTAATGTCTTTGGCTTTATTTGCCCAAAGTAAAATGGCCGCCGCTCTCACGCAAGATTACGACGGCCAATCCTATTCTCAATCGATGGCGTGACCTCAGTAGCCCATCACGCCACCCACAGAGAAACCTGTCCGTCCCTCTCGAGATCCCAACTGCTAGCGCGTGCCTCGAGGAACCGCGCGACCCTTAAGAGCCTGGAGACCTCTTAACTTCAGCCGCACGCATCCTCCGCTCCCAACACAAGCAAACAGCTGTTGGTACGCGACCCCCGCAGGCAGCCTGAAACTGACACAGTAAGCCTGCGCATGCACTAACCTAAATGACAAAAGACGCAGACCGGCCCGTCTCGCCACTAGGTGGTCCGCTATATAATACTCATGAAGGTTAGGGCACACCAAGCCTGCTATGTCCCTGGGGAGCAGTAAACTAGATACCCGGGGCCATTGTCCATTCCATATGAAGGTTCGGATATCTCGCTGAAGACGTAGGATGTCATCCTGTGGGATCGACGTGGGCAGGGTCTGGAAGAGATAAAGGGCCTGCGGGAGCACATTCATTTTAACAACCTTCACCCGCCCCATCCAGGAGATGTGAAGAGGCTTCCATATTTGAAAGTCAGCCACAATGGAGCGGCGAAGTTGAGGCCAATTAGTGGGAGTCCAGGAGGAATGCCTAGGAGTGATGTTAAGGCCTAAGTACCTGATAGTGTCTTGGGATCACTGAAAAGGCGCGAGACGCTGCAGAGCTAGAAGAGCCAGAGCCAGGATAGTCAAGTTAAGCACCGATGACTTGGCCATGTTAATGCGAAAGCCCAAAACTGCCTCATAGGCCTGTAAGCAGGCCACAACCCTTGGGAGAGAGACTTCGGGCTGGGAGAGTGTGAGAAGGAGGTCATCTGCAAAGAGGCTGATCTTGTGGGTTTTGCCACCAAAAGGAATGCCTTTCACCTTGTCCGCGTCCCGGATTGCGATGGCGAGGGGCTCGACTGCAAGGGCAAATAGTAAGGGCGACATTGGCCACCCCTGACGCATTCTTCGGAGGATGGTTACTGGCCTCGTGTGTTGTCCATTTACCCATCCATCCACCGGGTCCTGCAAGAGGTGAGGGGGCAAGCGCCAAGGTGGCGGGCTCTTCATAAGCAAGGTGTTGCCCACCCACGTCAACTCCAAGTGTGCATGGTCCGAGATCGATATGTCTGAAAGCTGTACGGTTTCCAGGTGTATGAGGAGGGAGTGTGTCACCAAGGCATAGTCGATGCAGGAGTATGAAGTATGTACATGTGAGTAAAAAGAGTAATCCCTCATGTCAGGGTATTTATAACGCCATGCATCTTCTAAGCCCAGGTTTTCAATATCACGCTTGAGGTTAGAGGTCATGGCCCCGCATGTTGAAATGTGGCACTGCTACAATCTACAATGGGGTCCCACACCCGATTGAAATCCCCACATACAATAATGTGGCCTACCACCCCTTCCAATTGTTCCTGCAATATGCGTCTAAGGTACGTGTCCTGTGAGGTGTTTGGCTCATATACATTAAGCAAGGTAAGCCTCCGCTGCCCCCGGAGAAGATGCAGGGTCAAGTAACGGCCCTCCCCATCCCGCACATCCATGGCAACAGATGTGTAGAAGCTTACTTTGCAAAGAATACCAACCAAGTGTTTTGGTGGTCGTATATGCCCAATGTCGTCTGGGGTATCTCGAGTGTGCCATACAATGGCGATCAGCCCCTAGTAAGTGGGTCTCCTGTACGAGAACGGCATCAGGGTCTGTTGTATGTATCGCCAGATTTGTTTGCGTTTGTTAGGGGAGTTTAAGCCTCGTACGTTCAGAGATATCAATTTAGTGTTTGCCAGGGTAGACATAAGGCGAGGCAGGGTGGATGAGGTGCTCTACCTATGGCGAAGAGATAGCGTGGGAGGACCCAATGTGTCTATGTGAAAGGGGAATTCACTGTCGCCCAAGTTGTCCCCAGAGTGGGGTAGCCAAAGGAAAGCCCATGTGAGATCTGCCATATTGGGGATCAATTGAGGTGACCCCCGAAAATGAAAGCAATATAGCATGCACCCACATCTCCCTGTCCCTCCCGCTGTAAACTGTAACAGTTTGGTTATCTATGGGAAGTCTCATAGACAAGATGAATCGACCTGTTAGGGAAAACAGAACACAATTAATATAAACAATGGACCAACCGGGTCAACTGCGACTTCCACAGAGTGTGAAAGCCGGCACCAAAGTGATCCAGCCCCGCTGAAATAGTCACCCTCCAAGGGATCAAGCCCTGGGGGATGGCCATTAGAGGAAGAACTGAGGAGTACACACAATTCAAGAAAAGGCCTCCCCTTGGCCCCCGGCCCAACGCCACCGGAAAGAAGCAGAAAAGTACACAGGAAGCATCAGTATATGCTGGCAGGTGAGGGAGAGCATGGTGGAGCGTTTATATTCAGAGGGAGCCAGTGGTGGAGCGAGCGGAAGAGGCACTCCTCCCCCCAGGCCACGTAGGCGGTGGATGATGTCTTGCTTGGCTTCTTGTGCGGACGCTTCAACCTGTTGCTTGTCGGGACGCTGTGGTTTCACTGTGGTCCAGAGAGGCTGGAGATCTCTTCCAGCAGGGCCCCCACAGGAAAGGCATCTCAATCCTGGGGGTCGACAGCAAGGCCCAGTAGCTGTTTTGCCTCTGTGAGTGATCTCAGCGAGCGGCGCCTGCCCGCCCATGTGAACAAAATGGTGAAGGGGTGACCCCACTGATAGCAAAGCCCCAAGTCATGGAGCTTGTCAGTGACAGGTTTAAAGTCTTGTCTTTTTCGCAGCGTGATGGGAGAGAGATCTTGGAAGAGTTGAATAGAATGTCCCCGAAACTCAAGTTCAGTTTTACCTCTAGACGCTCGCAGGATTGCTTCTTTCTCCGTGAAGAAATGCACTCTGTTCAGAATATCTGGGGCCACATTCGCGCGTCCAGAGGCTGAGGCCACCCGGTGTGCCCTGTCGAGGGCCGGTGGTGAAGCGTCGTCATCTCCTCGATTCGTCTGGAGGAGGTCAGCTGTGAAGGACATAATGTTGTTGCCCTCCATGCCTTTGGGCACACCCCGGCTGCGGATATTGTTACGGCGGCTTCTGTTTTCCAAGTCCTCTTGCTTGCTTTGTAAATCGATGTTCTGCTCTTCCAGTGCCGTTACCTGCCGCAATAACATCTCTTGATTGGATCTAGCGTCCACTGTATGCTCCAGGTCGTCCATTCGTTCGCCTATATCAGAGACATCTTTCCGGAGATCTCATAGGCAGGATTTGAATTCGTCTTTAAGGTAGCCAATGTCGGAGAGTATCTCTTGCAAGAAGCAGTCCATGTAACCCTGCGTGATAGGGACTATAGCCGCAGGCTTCGTCTCTGAGGTCAAAGGGGAGGCGACACCTCCGTTTCTGCTGTCGCGGATTTGGACAAAAGGGACACCACTGGATTGTCCTTTGCATTTTTGGAGCGTGGCATGACAGAAAGGTGAGTGCCCGAGCCAGGTCAATATATGCAGGGCCACCCGTGGCTTATCGTAGTGTCCCCACAGGAGGCGGTTTAGGCAGCGGCAGAGGCGGTGGATGGCAGCGGGGGGAAGGAGCAGGAGCCGGCAGCTAGAAGATGCTGCAGCGAAGCTTCGTCCGAGGGTGGGCAATGACTGTTCAGGGTGAGAGACCAAAAGAGGGGCAGGTGCTCAAATATGGCCCCCTGCACAATAATGAACCCTCCCGTCCCACCAAGACACTCCCTCCTTCCACCCAGATGGGTGAGGGTGTTTCTCTGCAAGGCGCCCCAAGAGGAGGCAAGTCCACCGCCTCCTAGGGATGCAGGCGTGCATACAGGCTCAAAGTCTCCTAAGTAGGGTTTCAGGGCCTACTCTGTCTATGCGGCTGCTGCGACTGGCATGCCCCCGCTTGGTCCAGGGAGACAGGATCTCAAGTCCCTGATCAGGAGCAGACAAGTGTGGTTCCCAATGGAAGGTTGCAAGGAGGGCGCCTTCCAGTGATGTTGTCCCGCGATGGCACAGGTAGAGCAGGGCCCCCTTCCCCAGCACCAGTCCAGAAGGGGATTCGCAGTAGTAGGCCCCCGATCTCACCCCACTTGCCACCCCCAAGCCAGGGAACGACAGGCCTCAGATGACTCCTCCACCACATGTGCTGTGCACCGCCCCCGTTGCCTCTTATTCTCTGCGTGGTGTTGGGGAGCGCAATGTCAGCCCAGAGCGAGCCGGTGCATCCAAGCACGCCTGTCCGCGGCGGTCCCAGGTCAGGAGGATCCCACCAGGGTGGTGCTGGTTCCACAAAGCGTCGGCCTGCCGTGCAGCTTCACCAGACCGCTCTCGGCTCCACGCGATGATCGGCAGTGGGGCATTGTGCTTGGCCTCCACGGCTGCCTCTCCGCTTGTCTCGCAGGGGCGGGCACGCCAGCAGGTCGCACCGCAGCCCAGGAGTAGACTGGACGGCCAGGCACACGTGCACAGCAGCAGCCGCTGGCCGGGAGACTCGCCGCTCAGGATCCTCTGGGTGGTCGCCGCCTCCAGAAACACTGCCCGGTGTTCTAGGGGCCAAGGAGCAGTGATCCCACAGTTGGAACTCAGCCGCACACTCATCGGATGCCAGGCCGCAGCGCGGCGATTTCAGAGGGGCCCTGATCGACCCTCCGCCAGCAGCTCCAGCACCACCCCCACCAGTGGCGGGAGAACGACGGTCCCACCGTTCGGCGCAGCTCAAGAGCAGGTTGCTGGACCAGGCTTCCTCGTCTGCAGTGGGTCGGGTGAAGAAAAGGTAGGCTAGGCAAAATGGCGGCCCATACTCCCAGCCACTGCGGAGAGCCTGTGCTGTGCAGCGGTCGGCGTCGTCATCGGGGGAAGACAGCCCCAACTGCTATACGGTGCCAACTCCGCTGCCCCAGTGCGGTTGATGGCGTTTGATGGGCCATAGGGAGCCGGAGATCAGGCAAAACGCATCCTACTCCATTCCCTCCTATGCCACGCCCCCACTGAATTTAATTTTTAATAACTATTAAAATAGTGGGTAAATTATTTGGTTTAATTATTTTTCTAGCTGGTCCTATTCCCAAGACACAGTATTAGTATTTGAATCTGTACTCTGGTTTTATACACTGTACAGCAAGGTCTGCGGCAGTGAAAATTTTATTTAATGCCTTGTCATTGCAGGGGCATGGTAATATTACTTTTCTACATGTCCCTCTTTTAAATACAATGCACCCTACCTACCCTTTGGGCTACAAGGGACGCGGGATGACTTACTAATTTTCAAAATGGAGGTTTTTTCCTGAAAAAAAGGTGTATTTTGACATGTTGCAGTGCATGTTTCTCAATGTTACAAGCAGGCTACAGTGGTAGGACTGAAGCCATGTTGGCCCTACCGCTATAGAGGATGGCAAAATAAGTGCTGCAGTCCACTAGTAGCATTTAACTTCAAGGCCCTGTATACATTTTTACCATATGCTAGAGACTTGTAGGCAAGTTAAATATACCAGTTAGGAGTATGCCAATTCAACCGTGTATAAAGGGGAAGCACAGGCACCTTACTACTGATGCTACAAGTATGGGCATTCCAAGGGCGACTCCAGATGTCCCAAGAGGGCACAGCCCCCACGGGTGGGCAGACACCTGGGCTGGCGAGTGTAGCGCTTTGGAAGGAGACGGTCCCAGTTAGCTTTGAGGAACAGATAGAGGTAACCCTAGTTTCCCTGGGAGATAAAGAGATGGTGCCAAAAGCTCATATACCTGCCAATACTTCCAAGTACAGGCAGTGGGTCACCATCAGTGGGCAACGGATGGAGGTTCTGAGACACACAGGAACCAGTATGAATACTGTGAAGAGTCAGCTGGTGTCCTCCGAGCAGGTCCTCCCTAAAACATTCCACTAAGTCAAAGTTGCTGACAATCGTGAGAGCCATCACTTTGAGTGGGGGGATCTCTGGTTCTCTGAGCCATGCCTGTAAATTGTATGTCACGCAACAAACTCTAGCATGCTACCTGGAGGGAGGTAGAACTCAGGTCACACTTGGAGATGCTGGGGTTGCCTGAGTGAGTCTGTATGACTTCACGGTCCATGGCTGCCCAAGAAGGGAGTCCAGGATGTCCGGAGCCTGAACAATGGCCCAGACAGCTGCCAAGAAAGAGACAGGGAAGGGGCGTGGGAAACCAGCTCCTAAAGTACCCACTATTGAGGTTGACGGGGCACCCGAGAAGGAGGCCCCCCTGAGCCAACCAGGGAGGACATTCCTGCCCTGGGTGACCAGCCTGAGCTTGCTGGTTGGCAAGTTGAGGGTGGTCCACCAGGGAGGGATTCTGCAAGATGCAGAAAGAGTGCCCCACTCTAGAGGGCTTGAGGTGGCAAGTTGAAGCCCAAGCAGCAGGTGACACCTCTGGGGATCACCTGATATATTAGGAGAATGACCTCCTATATAGAGAGCCTAAGGCTCCTGGTTCTGGGGCAGCCTGTGTGCTCGTGGTCCCCATTGTTACACGCCCTTTATACTGGGTTTGGCTCATGACATATCCCTTGCAAGACGACCTTTGCGAGGCTTGTTGCCCACTTTTATTGGCCCCGGATGAAGACGGCCTCAGATGCATTCTGTAGGTTCTGTCCCACCGGCTAAGCCAGTGGGAAGCCAGGGAAAAAGCACAAAGCTCCCCTGACTCCATTACCTGTCGTTGGCACTCCCTTTGAAAGGGTAGGCATCGACATCATGGGACCCTTGAACTCCAAGAAAGCTTAAGGCAACACGTTTGTCCTGATCTTGCTGTACCATGCCACCTGCTACCCAGATTCTATCCCTCTGAGGTCAGTGTTCGCACCGGTGGTGGCCAGAGCTCTGATGGAGATTTTTACACATGTGGGGTTCTCCAAGGAGGTAGTATCTGACTGAGACACTAACTTCATGTCAGCGTACATGAAGTTCTGGTGGGAGGATTGTGCGGTAACGTACAAGTTCACTACACCCTATCACCCTCAAACCAATGGTCTTGTGGAGAGATTCAACAAGACGTTGAAAGGCATGAAAATGAGCCTGCCTGAGCTCATGAGGCATAAGTGGGACGTCCTCCTTCCATGCCTTCTCTTTGCCTACAAAAAGGTGCCACGGAAAGAAGAAGGGTTTAGCTCCTTTAAACTCCGAGTGGGTGGGAGCAAGCTCCCAGGAAACCGCCCCAGGATGTAGTCCGTTACATGTTGGCCCTCCGCAACCAGATGCACTGCTTCTGGAAAAAGGCAAAGAGCAACCTTGAGGCCAGCCAAGAGGTTATGAAGCACTGGTACACCAGAAGACTACTCTGGTGGAGTTTCAACCTGGCCAGAAGGTATGGGTCATGGAGCCAGTGGAGATCAGACCTCTCCAGGATCCCTGGATGGGCCCACATGAGGTGAATGGGGGAATCCACCTACCTGGTTGATCTACAGACCCCTAGTATCCCATTAAGGATGCTCCATGTGAATGCCTCAAACCTCACTTCGAGAGGTCCGAAGTGAGAATGCTCCTGGTGACAGATGATGTAGTGGAAGAGGAGAGCAAGTCTCCTCCTAGCCTCCTGTCTGCCCAGGAACACGATGGGTCAGTGGAAGGTGTCACTGTCCAGAGAGAAAGAGTCTTTCATTCAGAGAGCCGCACCGAGAGAGCAACCAAACAGTGCCTTCATCATCCCTTGATTTGATTCATTCCGATCACTCACTGGAATTCAACCTACGGTGGATCAATATGTGAGGTCATAAGCAGTGCATTGCGGGGCGCAAGTTATAGTTAACTCAGCTAACTATAACGGCTGAATTTCTCTGGTTTTGTACGAGTGAAATGTCAGCCTAACTATAACGTCCCTGTAACCTTTGGTTTTTTTGGGTGAATTTCTAAGGTTTTTAAATTCTATTTGCTAACTATAACGTCCATGTAACCTTTGGGTTTTTTAGTGAATTTCTAAGGTTTTTAAATTCTGTTTGCCAACTATAACGTCCATGTAACCTTTGTTTTTTTTGTGACTTTCTAAGGTTTTTTAACTAGCAGTCAGGTTGCACAGTGGTGGAGAAAGGGGGCAGGGCCTCCGACCAGCTCTCAGGAATTCCGCTGCGTAGGACTTACGGGAGGTTCCAAGAGAGCTTCTTGGCCCCCAAGGCCCCACCGCAGCCCCGGGACCGCCACCTCCCGGGGCTTTATTAAATTATTGCCGGGGGCCCCCTCCCCTTGAATGAAGAAAAAAAAATTCAAAAAGGGAAGACCGGCCCCTGGGGATGGGGTCCCCGGGGCATAATTGGCCTGAGGAGGGGGGCCACGCGGTCCCCCTCCCAAATCTTTAAAAAAAAAAAAAAACAAGGCTGGCCAGGCCCCGGGGATGGGGTCCCCGGGGCCAAAGTGGCCCAGGGAAGGGGGCTACGCGGCCCCCTCCCATAAAAAGTAAAATTGAAAAAGAAACCGGCAACTCACCGGAGGCCCCGCCCCTCCCTGAATGACTCTGCAAACGCGCCTCCTGGCACGCTCTGCTTTCGGGATTAAGTCCTCGTTGCTAGTGAGGGTCTCTGGGGCCAACTACGCCACCAGGAACCTCCAGTAAGAGCCACACAGTGGCATTGCTGAAAGGTGGTCCCAGGCCACACCCCTTTTTACACCACTTTGCAAACGCGCCTTTTGGTGCACTGCTGGTGGGGCGATGAGGTCCTCTTGTGTCCTGAGGACCTCAGGACACAAGTGGACTTCATCTCCCGAGCAGCAGTGCGCCAGGAGGCGCGTTTGCAGAGTGGTGTAAAAAGGGGGCGTGACCACTCTCAGCAAAACAGCTGTGTGGGGGCTTACTGGAGGTACCTGGTGGGCTAGTTGGCCCCCAGGGACCCTCATGAGGAAAAGGGACTTCATCCCCCAACCAAGAGCGCTCCAGGAGGTGCATTTGCAGAGTGGTGGAGAAAGGGGGCGTGGCCTGTGTTCACCTCTCAGCAATCCGACTGTATGGGGCTTACTGGAGGTAAGAGGTAGGCTAGTTGGCCCCTAAGAACCCCCAGCAGTGAAGGGGACTTCAATCCCCATCCAAGAGCGCGCCAGGGAGCGCGTTTGCAGAGTGGTGGGCAAAGGGGGCGTGGCCTGATATGAGAACTTAGCAGTCCTGCTGTGTGGTACTTACTGGAGGTAATAGGAGGGGTAGTTGGCCCCCAAGGATGTCCTTGGGGCCCAACTACCCCTCTTGTTACCTCCAGTAAGTCCCACACAATAGGATTGCTAAGACGTCTTCGGAGGCCACGCCCTTTCTTCTCCACTCTGCAAACGCGCCTCCTGGCAGACTACGGGATGGGGGATAAAGTCCACTTTACTCCTGAGGGACTTTGGGGGCCAAGAAGCCCTCCTGGTACCTCCTGTAAGCCCTACGCAGCGGAATTCCTGAGCGCTGGTCGGAGGCCCAGCACCCTTTCTCTACCACTCTGCAAACGCGACTACTAGTTAAAGAAGCATCTTTCTGCACCTCTGACTTAGAGGTAGTTTTAATCTCCCTGCCCTATTATGTACTAGGACCTTACAGGGGAGGTCATGCCAATCACAGGGGTACCCCAACCCATAGTGTACCCTAGTGTATGTAGGTGTTTTTACTGTATTCTAAGTGTCTTTTAGCATAGCACTGGCTCTAGGCCTGGTTATTCAGACTCAGTTACCACCAGTACCCATCAGCAAAAAGTTGGGGGCACAGGATGACTTTGCAACAAGGCCTCTTTCTGCCCCTCTGTTGGTTCTTTCTGCATATCTCTTGCTTCTTTCTGCACCTTGCTTTGTCTTTCTGGACTTCTGTTGCCTCTTTCTGCATTTCTCTTGCTTCTTTCTGCTCCTTTCTTCCTCTTTCTGCATATGTCCTACCTATGTAGGCATAGTTTCGAAATTAGCATTTAAAAAACCTTAGAAATTCACTGAAAAAACCTCAGGTTTCAGGGTCGTTATAGTTTGAAATTAGCATTTACAAAACCTTTGAAATTCACTGAAAAAACCATAGGTTTCAGGGTAGCTATAGTTAGAAATTAGCATTTAAAAACCTTTGAAATTCACTGAAAAACCATAGGTTTCAGGGTTGTTACAGTTAGAAATTAGCATTTAAAAACCTTTGAAATTCACTGAAAAAACCATAGGTTTCAGGGACGTTATAGTTAGTTGGACATTTCACTCGTACAAAACCAGAGAAATTCGGCCGTTATAGTTAGTTGAGCTAACTACAACTCGCGCCCCCGCAATGCACTGCTGATGACGTCACATATTACATCACTCATGACATGGTCAGTGACATCACTGATGACATCATCCACGTGATAATCTGATGCACCTCCTCACACCTAATATAACCTTTGATACACCCACTCTAAAATACAGACTACCATTTTCGAAACAATAGTCACACCAATACCAGTTACTACATACCCACTCACTGATTCCTAGGTCTACACACACATCCAATCATTCACCCATACAGTCACTCATACATGCAGTCACTCATCAATAGAGCACTATCATTTGCACTCTTACACCTATACAGACACTCACACACCGCAACTCATCCATAGTTACTCGCACATCTAGTCAGTCATGCAAAGAATCAATCACAGTCCCATTTACTCACCTATACAGTTATACACACACCACCTCACTTATTCATACAGATACTAACACATACTTACTCTCTTATACGATCACTGATACAAGCACACACTCGTCCATACAGCCACTCTCACAATCACTCACTCTCACATATAGTCATTGATATACTCCAACACTCACATATATTGACAATCACATATGTAGTTACTCACACATGTACCACTGAGACATCTATTCACTCACCAACACACCCATACACACACTCACCCACCCATACAGCCCTGCACAGATGCACTCTTGAACCCATACACCCAGTGAATCACCAACTCACACATCTATGCACAGTCACACACCCCCCACCCACCCACACAGACACTCAGGCACCCATACAGATACTCAGAAAACCAATCAATAACCCATATAGACACTCATGTAGCTACTCACCCAAGCCAGGCAGCCGCTTACACACCAACTGACAGACTGATACAGGCATTCACACAGATTAGTCACTAACGCATGCATTCAGTAAGACACGTTTAATCAATCACTTATACAGTCAGTCACGCACCTACTAAATCATCCATTCGGACACTTATACACCCACTCATTCTTCAATACACCATGGCATATATATATTTTTTGATAACGAGGGAGGACTGTATTGACTTACCCATCCAGGAGAACATTTACGGCGAGTGCGCCGCAGCGGGTGTGTTAATCGTCATACAGACGGGGATTGTGAATATCGTTTGGCCCCGCTGTATTACTGTGAGGTCTGGATACATCAGATTGTAGGGGGCTGGACATTGGTCTGGGACCTGAATAGCAGTAGTCCTCTCTCTTCACCAACGATTTCCTCATCCAAAGAGGTAAATTCCTGTAATTTAAAAAGTGACACGTTGGCAAGGTCTCATTTTAATAAAGCGAGCTGGAAGAAGGCTGAACGCCGAAACTCGTCCTCGCTAAATAAAGCTATGACTTTGACCCCGTGAGTGCAATGAATTTCTTTTGAATGTGAGCGTGATTTATTTACATGGACCCATCACCATGTTACATTGCACCCGCCGCGAAGAGTGCAGTAGCAGCCTATGGTGGAACAGAAGCAGAGTGTTTATATGACTGATTGCACCGCCATGGCAGATTGAAAACGCCACCGTCGACGAGGATCGACAATTATTTAAATTGTTGGAGCAATAGCCATATGACTGACTCCTGCGGTAGGTGTTTGGAAGCTGCCGTGGTCTGGCGAGGGGTCGGCATCATGGGACACTAATGAAGCAACTGTGCACCTTTTTTTTTTTTTTCATAACGAGGGAGGACTGTATTGACTTACCCATCCAGGAGAACATTTACGGCGAGTGCGCGGCAGCGGGTGTGTTAATCGTCATACAGACGGGTATTGTGAATATAGTTTGGCCCAGCTGTATTACTGTGAGGTCTGGATACATCAGATCGTAGGGGGCTGGACATTGGTCTGGGACCTGAATAGCAGTAGTCCTCTCTCTTCACCAACGATTTCCTCATCCAATGAGGTGAATTCCTGTAATTTAAAAAGTGACACGTTGGGAAGGTCTCATTTTAATAAAGCGAGCTGGAAGAAGGCTAAACGCCGAAACGCGTCCTCGCTAAATAAAGCTATGACTTTGACCCCGTGAGTGCAATGAATTCCTTTTGGATGTAAGCGTGATTTATTTACATGGACCCACCACCATGTTACATTGCACCCGCCTCGAAGAGTGCAGTAGCAGCCTTTGGTGGAACAGAAGCGGAGTATGTATATATATATATATATATAATATAACATATTTAAACTTTACAGAAAAACAGTCACTGGATGATGTCATCAGTGATGTAATTTGAGATGTCCTCAGTGATGTCATCATTGATGTCACTGACCATGTCATGAGTGATGTAATATGTGACGTCATCAGCAGTGCATTGCGGGGCGCGAGTTATAGTTAGCTCAACTAACTATAACGGCCGAATTTCTCTGGTTTTGTACGAGTGAAATGTCCAACTAACTATAACGTCCCTGAAATCTATGGTTTTTTCAGTGAATTTCAAAGGTTTTTAAATGCTAATTTCTAACTATAACAACCCTGAAACCTATGGTTTTTTCAGTGAAAAAATAAATAAATATATATATATATTTCCTACTGGCGGTTGCCAGTAGGTAGTTATAGTTAAGACTTTGTTTCTATTCAGAAAGCGTTTTTTCTTTCACCAATATCTTTGGTGCCGTTTGACGAATCTTCGTGAAATTTTCAAAACTAATGGGGCGGTCAGGTCAGCTGATTCGTGAAGTGGGGGCCGTGCAAAAGGGAGGGTTCCAAAACACGTTTTCTCCATGTTAATTTCCATAGGAAACTTTAAGCACTGCTACAGCCCGAACTGCTCAACGGAATGACACCAAACTAGGCAAAAAGGTAGCTCTTGGTTCAGAAAGCACTCTTTTTGTTAAATGGTATAAATCCGTTCAGTAGTTCCAGAGAAATTTAAATATTTCTCAGATATCCAAATATGGGCGCGGAGGATTCGCAAACCCTCCTGATCTCGAGCCTGCGATCTGATTGGCTGCCAACACTTCAAACCAAGAAGTGTTGGCAGCCATCTTGTGACTCGGTTGAACCGAGTCACAAGAAAAAAAGTCAAAAAAAGTTAAAAATCAAGA
Source organism: Calotriton arnoldi (assembly GCA_963921515.1). Taxonomy (NCBI): domain Eukaryota; kingdom Metazoa; phylum Chordata; class Amphibia; order Caudata; family Salamandridae; genus Calotriton; species Calotriton arnoldi. The sequence goes on from CAWUFW010000340.1 coordinate 4,713,206, forward strand.
AAAGGGGGCAGAGTAGAAACACCCTGACCCCCTAGGCCTGCTCAGGCCACATGGCCAAAAAAAGCATTTAAAATAAAAATTCTGCGGAATTCGCGTTGGATCCGGGCCAAAAAAACAAAAAACGAAGCACGATCTGCCATGCTTTGTTTCCTTGAAGCCCCCGGGTGGGCCAGGTCCCGGGGACAATGTTAAAATGAGATGCGGGGCCCACGCAGAGCCTGCCACCTCCCCGGGCTATGTTTATTAAATGCGGGGGCCTTGCGGCCCCCGCAGCCCATGGGACCGCCACCTCTCTGGGTCTTTGTTTATAAAATGAATGCGTGGGGAGGGCTTCTGCCCTCCCCCCACAAAACCCCGGGTACCACAGCCTCCCCAGGGCTATTTTCATTAAAATGGGGGTACGTGCCCCCCCTGCTGCCCTGGGGACCACCACCTCCCCGGGGCCACATATTAAATAGAATGCGTGGGGGTCTCCAGCCCCCCATGCAGCTCCGGGGATCGCCACCTCCCTGGGGCTATTTATAATAAAATGCGGGGGCCATGCGCTGCCCCGGGGCCCACCACCTCCCCGGGGCTACAAATTATATAGAATGCGTGGGAGGGGGCTCCTGCCTCCCCAAGCAGCCCCTGGGACCGCCACATCCCGGAGGCAGAAATTTAGTAAACGCGGGGTCCGTTGCGCACCCCTGCCCCTGGGACCACCACCTCTCCGGGGCTATAAAGTAGATGGGAGGGGGAGCCGTAAATGGCCCTGGAGACCGCCACCCCCAGGGCCAGCTTCCAGCAATGTCCCGGGGTGCCCACCACCGGGACATTGCAGTTTGCTATGGCATGGCGGGAGCACTGCTCCCGCCATACCATAGCAAACTCTAATTGCTTTTGGGCAGAGGGAGCTGCATGTTTGCAGCTGCTGCATGTTTGCAGCTCCCTCTGCCCAAAAGGAATGTCGGCTTCCACAGGAGGCGGGGAGCCGGCAGGGACCTCGGGGGCTTTGGGGCTCCGGTCCCCAAGGATGTGGCCATGCCCCCGGGAGATGGGGTTCCCAGGGCCTAAAATTACTTACTTATACAAATAGTAACACATACTCATTCACCTATACAGTCACTGGCAGAAGCATGTACTCATCTATAAAGCCACTCTCACATTCACTCACTCGCGCATACAGTCACTCGTATACCCAGTCACTTACTTATACTGCCTTTCACATACCCAGCTACTCAAGCAGAAGCACCATTTTGCTAATAGCTATCCTAATCATATCTTAAACAAGCAGTGTATTTCAGAGCTTTATCAAGACCCTAAGGTCCTGCAAGACCCTGCCGATGTTATATACCTACTGATCATCCGAAGCGTGAGCAATCTAAATACCAAGGTAACAGAACATTAGCGTCTCCCAGGTAAATTCCGCAACAGGCATACTCGCCACCTCGTGGCCAGCTAATCCAGGCACTGGAAAAAGTACAGTCTTAAGCTTGTTTACAAATAGGCCCTAAGCGAAGCTTAAGTCATCCAGTACCTGCAAAAGGAGTGGTACTGAGAGCTGTTGGCACTTTAAATAGACAAGTTTATACTCTACATACATTGAAACACTAAGCATATTAAGCCCTGTTTGTGTATCCCAGTTCTTCAGTTGAGTTCGCAAGTATATTGTCACAGCTCCATCACCAGGGCACGGGGGTTTGTGAGGTGGGCAAGGGGCACCCCTACCTAGTGCCTGCCACAATATCAATTGTTTTCAAAACCAAACAACTGCCTGGGCGGACCCAAACCACAGGCACAGTATTTAATATTCTTACCCACCCTAGAAAGTGAGGGACAAATCCCGTCTGGTCTAGCCTAAACTAGAGATATTCCTAATTAAGCATGTCAAATACTTTCTCAATAGCCAGCACCACTAGAGCACCATCCAGGTCCTCTCCAAGGGAAAGCCTGCGTAAATTCATGTGGGTGCCCCAGCCTGGCATAAAACCACATTGGTCTTCACTAACTAGGTGGGTAACTATGCAACATAGGCAGGGTCGCCAGGGCTTTCTATAAATCTTTCATATCAACATTCATCATGGATAGGAGTCAGTAGGATCCCAGTTCCTTTGGGTCTCTGCCCTGCTTCGGGACCATAGTGATAAGAGCTCCAATAGGCAGTGGCGGCTGGTGACTCTTGAAAGTGGTGAGGTGTAAAATTTGTTTTCGACTTTCAAGGTGCAAGCGACACTGACTGACACAAAGGTGCTTGGAATTGGTTTGGGGTTCCACTCCAAGAGTATGTGTCTTAAAAATCAAAAGCTTGAGAAGGCAAATCAGATTAGAAAAAATAAGGGCCTGTGGCATTGACTTAAGTTCAGTAGGATAAGTAAATGCTAGACTGTGGCACCAAGCCGTGATGGTACAGAGGAGCAAGAATTTTATTTTAATCAGGTTCCAATAAGTACTTTTGATTTTAATAATATATAAGTAGGACCAATAGATTGATGCTAAAGTATATTCTATTGCATTCAACAGGCAGGCAAATGTTTGCAGAGTGTCTTTATATTCAAATAAATCCACTAGAATACTCTATGTGTAAGTTGACAGTTGGACATGGGGGAAGTCGAATTATCAGTGCTATATTATACACTATAAATTAAATGGTGGGATACATTTAGACTTATACACTGATTTACCCAACTTCTACATGCTATACACTAGTTTAGACACATCACAAGACTGATTCAGGTGTGCGTTACAAAATAATGTGAGTGGCTAACAAACTTTGTGGTTTTTAAATAACTGAAAATTGCAGATTACAACCTCCTTGGGGAGTGATGCAACTATTTCACATAGTGATGCAAAAATAGAAGAGGGTATGGTCTCTGCAGTCACTAAGCAGGGAAATGTAAGCATAGGCGTGGGGAGCGGCGCCGGTTACTGTGCTGCACCCACTGTCATACACACGCTACTCTCTGTTTGTGCAAATACTGGAGGCAAGCGCTTAGGAGGTGAGCAGACAGCCATTTAGAGGGTCTGGGAGTGGAACGCAATTTCTGCCACAAGCCTGCGCCGTATCGCGAACTAGATTTGCCTGACTTTAAGATGGCTGCCAAGCTTCACTTCCCTTTCTATCCTTCCACCCTTGCCAGCTCCACCAGCCCGTCTCTGGACTCTAGACTTTTGGTCCCTTCCTGATCCTCATTTTTTATCCGGCGGAGTCCGAAATGTATGACCGATTCCCGGTGGAGCTCCTCCGACAGCTATAGGGGGCAGGCTCTGGCTCACCGCTATGGCCGTCACCTACCCAGCCGGACCTCTGACTTATGTCTCGTCTCTTTCTCCGCTGCTGACTCCCTCCCGTGGACTCCCTGCTCTCCCTGGCCTTTTTCTTTTTTTCTTTTTGTAGATCTTGTTTTTCCTGGTCGCTAATAACTCCTGTATTGAATTTGTAACCTTTCTGTAATTAATGTGATTATTTTTGTAACTTGTAACACGCTGTTTCCTTATGTAAAGCGCTCTGATACCTCCGGGTCTAGCCAGCGCTATATAAAACTCAAATAAATAAATAAAAAAAAGGGCCTCTTTCATGGATGGAGGGAGTATGCCAGAGTTCCTAGCTTGATAAAGATCTGCAGGAACTTGGTAGCCAAATGGGCCAAGTAGGCCTGTTAAAATTCCGTCTGGAGAACTTCAGAGCCTGGGTCCTTATACCAAGCCATATCTGCAGTGACAGCTGCCAGTTCCTCCCCTATTAGCTCAGCCTCCAATTCCTCACTTTGCTCCCCAGCTAGCCTAGGTATAGCCACCAAATCCTGTAATGCGAACGCCCAGGTTGACAAAAAAGCTGCAGACTGAATAGACAGCACCACCAGATGGGTTTGGAGCATTTTGTTGATCCCTGTCTGTGTTCAAACAACTCTGCCAACCGGCTTATTCAGGGTCAATATCATTGTGGGGGTGGGGGGTCACTCTCTTTGAAGGAGCCATGCTAACAGCTTCCCCTTTTATCATTCTCCCTGTGTAGCCTCTACCTATGCTCCTGTCGAGTAAACCGATCCAGCCTATTATAACAGTCTTCGATGCTATGTTTAACAGCCAGTTGTTGGGTTCCCTCCCCACCTACATCCGATGCCGCGTTCTGCAATCACTCCAGCTGGTGTTCACTATCCAATAGATCATTCTCCAAGTGTCTCATACACCTTTGTAAGACACTCCTTCCCTAATCACTACCTTCAGGCCTCCAACTCACTACCCCGCATTCTGCTGGTGGCCCATTTATCATTAAAGTAACCAGAGGGTAACTCAGCCAGCTCTGAGGGATAGACAGTATCCTGCAGGATCTGCGGGTGCAGCCTCCGGAGAGGGATGCAGGAATGCACCCTAACCACATTAAACACCATCAGCTGCGACGAGTGATCAGATAAGAAATACACCAAATATTTTACAGCTCCCACCTTATTCAGGAGAGAAGATGTAATCAAGAACCACCTATCTAGTCGACTGTAAGTCATGGACTGGTGTATGGCAGGAGAATTCCCTATGGTTCGGGTACATCATCCTCCAAATGTCTATACAGTGGATGTTGTACATAGTTTGTTTTAAAGCTGAAAACATTTTAGATTTTGTCCCCATCTTGGGAGGGTGCCTATTCAACACGCAATTGAAATCCCTCACCCATATAATTGTGAATTCCACATAGGGGAGTAACTCCTCTTGCAACGCAGCATGAAATTCTTTGTAATCATTCTTTATTGGGGAATGCACATTCAGAAGGCATACTTCTTGATCATCCAGAACCCCATAAGCATATCTCCCGTCTATATCTACTTTGGTATACTTCATCTGAAAGGATGCATCTGGGGTGTGCCATAGCAACGCACATGGTTCGAGAATGTTGAGGAGTATGTTGTGGAGAAGACGACGCTGGACACTATGTGGTAGGTAACAGATTGCTCTATTCAGAAGACACGGGTAGCAACGGACCAACACTTGGCCGGCAACAACGCTAACCACCGTTAGCCCCCCAACCGTTTCCCCCCTCCCGTTCAAACCCCTACATTCCAAAGCCGACAGACCACGAGACCTCGAAGCGCAAGGCCTCGTCAAGCTCTCGTTGGCACGAGCCCTACATAACACATCCCCTCCCGTTCAATAATAAAACAGAGAATGAAAGAGAAAGGGAGAAGAGGCCAACAGATAAGAACCAAAGGAAACGAAGAAAACAATGGAAAAGTGAAAAAGAAAGCTAAGGTCTGAGGAAGACAAAGAGGAGAGAAAAGAAAAGAAGATTAAGAGACGTAGTCCCTTAGATACTTAGGCGGTCTACAAACTCTGCCAACCCTAGAGGTTGCACCACTCTCGAAGTTCACATCAGTGGTGCCCCTTTCATTGCTACACATGGGGAACACAGGTTCTCCTGACGCAGCAGGAACTTGTCTTCTTTGTTCACATGGTCCAAACTCCACATCATCCATGAACAGGTAGCCATCACTCTCTCTTCCTTTCTTGAACAAACACCTCCTCTTTAATACAGAGCAACTCTGCGCCGATTCCAGCATTCGCCATTCTCAAGAATGACATAGTAGTCGAAAGCACGCAAGACTTTGTAAGGTCCTTTAAACTTGGACAGCCCCCTAACTATGTGCCCAGACCTGATCTTGACCCAGTCACCTTCCACCACTCTTCCCTCTGAGCGTGCATCATTCAATTCCTCTGGGTTCAGAGAGCCATCTCTATGTACCAACTCCTTCAACGGAGAAGGCCCCATCTTGCTCCCTGGAGGCCTGCCTCTCATAATCTCAAAAGGGTACTTTGAAGTAGCTTCCTGAATGGTTGTGGAATAGACCCAAACAAGGTCTTGCACAGCTTTCTTAACATCCATACCCGCAGATACCGCCATCTGTATTGCTCCTTTCACCGTTCTGTTGGCCCTCTCAACTATGCCATTGCCCTGGGGTTTTATAAAGCAGTACGATGGTGAGAGATACCATGCTTCCTAAGAAAAGCTTCCATATCCTAGGAAACTAATTGGGTACCATTGTCAGTGATGAGAAGTGAAGGGGTACCTTCTTCCAGGAAAATTTGTTAAGGCTCACAATGGTGGCTATAGTGGAGATTTCCTTCAAAAACACAACCGAAAGTCACCTGGAAAACATCCACCACAACCAAAGCAAATCTACAATCTTCGTCCTATTCTGACATTGGGCCAATGAAATCTATGCAAACACTGTGTCAGGGTTTGCCAGGATTGGAGATGTGACCCATGACCGTTTGCTCGCCTACCTTGAGTCTCTTCTCACCCTCCTTGCAAACCTTACAATTAACAACACATTCTGTAATTTGACCATCCATGCCTGGCCACCAAAACTGAGCCTTGACCCGGCGTTGAGTCAAACCCTGGTCAAGATGACCCTCATGTGCCATATTAATAATTTTGCATCTCAAGCCAAATGGAGGAACAAACCTGTCACCTCTCATGAGTATCTTGCTACCACAGGTGGACAATTCATCCAAAACTTTAGGAAAGGGCCGTACAGATGTGGAGACACAACTATCTCTCCTTCTACCGGAAGACACTAGTCGCATCACTTCCCCAAGAGCATTATCTTTAGACATCTCCTCACTCCACTCTTACAGGGAAAACGCACCTGCTCCTTCACACACCATATCCTCCACAGAAGCAACAGGATCATCATGTTTGTTTGAGATAAGTGTGTTGCCCTCCTGAGAATTGTCTAAAGCCACCCTTGATAAACAGTCAGCTTGTTTATTCTGCCAACCAGGAATGTACTCAAGAAAGTAACAGTATTCTTGTAGTCTAGCTGCTAACCTGGCTAAGCGAGCTGATCCTTTGCCTGCCCCTCCAGGAGAGAGAATAGTGAGGAGAGGTTTATGATCTGAGCGTAATAAAAATTCTGAGCCCCAGACAAAATTGCGAAAGTACTCCACCCCCCAAGCAGCAGCCAAAGCCTTCCTCTCAATAACTGAATAGTTCCTTTCAGATTTAGATAGTGTCCTGGATGTGAAGGCTACTGTCCTCTCAGTTCCACATTGTTTTTGAGAGAGGACAGCACCCAAACCTGTCGCACTCGCATCAACAGTTATTATTGACTGTAGTTTGACGTCAAAAGGCGCTAAAATGCCGGCACTGCAAATCTCTTTCTTGGTGCAATCAAAGCATTCTTGTTGTTCAGGGCCCCACACAAAACTTTGACCTTTCCTTAAGAGAGTCTTGAGTTTCTCAGTATTGCCAGAAAAAGACTTGACAAACGATGCGTAGTACTCAATAAGACCCATAAAGGATCTGAGTTGATCTTTGCCAATGGGTCTTGGGGCTCGTTCAATGGCTCCGAGAAGGCTTAATTTGTGTTTGACACCTTCAGATGACAATGTATGACCCAAATATTCTACACTTTCAGTGAGAAAAGAACACTTATCCTTGCGCAAAGTAATTCCGACATCAGCAATTCTTTGTAGGGTCCGTTTCAATACAGCATTATGTTCCTGAACAGTTGCACCAAAGACCAACATGTCATCTTGGAAGGCAAAGGATGTCATCTTGGAAGTATAAGACGTTGGCTACACCGTTAAAAATTTGAGACATCATGCGTTGAAACACGCTGGCCGCAAAAGAGAGACCAAACGGCATGCGGGTAAATTGAAAAGTCCCTCTAGGGTGATGAAAGCGGTAAGGGGCTTCGAGTCCGGGTGGAGCTTGATGTGCTGGTATGCGCTCTTAAGGTCTAATTTGGAAAAGAATCTACCACCTTTTAGTAACATGACCAGTTCATTGATATTAGGCAATGGGAAGGTGTCTGCAACTATATTCTGATTAAGAGACCTCAAGTCCACACAGAATCTCAGGCGACCATCTGCCTTGGGTGTGATGACAACTGGTGAAACCTAATTGGAGGCCTTGACTGGCTCAATAATCCCCTCCTTTAGCATATCATCCAATAATGTTTTTACACCTTCTCCAACAATGACAGGAACCCTTCTTAGTTTGTGCTGTACAGGGATCGCATTTTTTTTTTTTAAAACAATCTTGTGCACATAACCCTTGAGGAGACCCAATTTCTCATCAGAGACATGCTTATAGGAACTCAAAATATCGTCAACAGTTTCGTCTTCTACTACCATGACTTCAATAGGAGCCCTTGGGTCAATTTTAATATGTAGGTCGTATTGATGAACCCAACTCAAAATAGCAGGTCCACTTTCCGAGACGTAAACTTTACCACATACTGACCTCCCTCCAAACTCAATCAGAGATTCCATTAACCCCATAATGTCAATTATTTCCCTTGGTATCCCTAGGGTGTGATATCCTTGGGTTCCAGAACTGTACCTTCCCACAAGTGTGTGAACATGGTGTTGGGGACAATAGTGTACTTGGAACCAGTGTCCACAATGAGAGACACACCTTTGCCATTCACTTTAAATAATACTTTGGGTCTGTTGTGTCTGCGTGAATCATCCTCACAATCTCCAGGCACTCCCCCATCAACACATAAAATCTTGTCAGGGGTTTCAACCTGTTGAACATTTTCTTCAGTAACACAAGCAACTTTGCCCCTCCGAGCCAAACTACACATCTTTGCGAAGTGACCAAAATGACCACACCTCAAACATTCCTTATTCTGTGCAAAACAAAACTTAGAATCAAAACCATGGTTGAGACTGCCACAACGATTGCAACACTGGTTGGAAACAAGAGGAGGCAAAGACATACCACTTTGAATAAAGTGTTTGCCCAAAGAAGGACTGGGTTGAGAGAATTTGTTCACAGCACCCACCTCAGAAACATCCACTTTTTGTTCAGTCTTCTCCAACTCCTTCATGCACAAATTGGATTGTTCTAAAACTTTGGCTGTACCTATGGCATCGTTTAAACTAGGGTTCTTAGCAGCCCATAATCTTTCCTGAATTTTCTTATTAGCACATTGAACAACAAGTTGGTCTCTAATAAGTTCCTCTGTCATTCCCCAAACTTACACTTGGTGGATAATTCACTAAGTCTTGACACAAATTCATCAATGCTCTCTTCTACCTTCTGATGTTGAGTATAGAACTTGTATCTAGACATAGCTAAGTTTTCTTCCTTGGCATAGCGTAACTCTATATGAGATGATGCTGCAGGTACTTGCACAGTGTTATCTCCTGAAGCTTCCATGACAAATGGCAATGAAACCCAAGACGTAATAAAGTGAGGGTTAAAATATAACAATGTAAGGGATAACACTTGTGAGTGAAGAAGTTCATAAAAGTAAATAATAAATCGGTATGCACATTACAGCTGTGGTGGTAATAAGAATATAAGTTAAGGTACTGAGTAAAAACACCCCACTGAGATGATATTACACTCTGATTTCTCCAAGAAATAAAATGTAAGAATATTCAAGGTGTGCACATCACCGTATGAGTTATTGTATGCACAAAGGAACAATCAAAAATAAGATTTAAAGATATTCAAGGTGTGCATATCACAGTATGAGTTAGTGTATGCACACAGGAACAATCTTACCAGGTGTGCATATCACCGCAGGAAGCCTGAATTCGTCACGTCGATCCACCGCAGTTACTCTTTTCAAGAAACTGTAAATACCAATATTGAGGCTGTGTCGATGTAGTTAAAGCCACAGAAGCAGAGAGAAACACTTCCCGGGCACGGCTGTGGGGCGTGTCGACTCCTCAGCAAACAGAAAACAAGATGACTCCGCCTGGGTTCCCACCGCTGACGCACTAGACCTTGTGGGCGGTGATTAGCAGTAACCAAAGCTGAGGCAGGATAGCTTAGATGAGCGTATGACCAACAGGAAGGCGGGATGCTGAGTGTTATCTGGATCTGCCCCTAACTCCGCTTCCGACCATTGGCAGTGGACTTAGATCAGAGACGGGGCGTGTACATTCAACCCCATTGTCTCTCTTCGCTGCGAGACTACAGGAACACAAATTACGCCACAACCACTGGCAGCCGACTCCGACCCAAGACAGGGTGTACACTTGCAGCTCCGTTGTCTCGACTCCTTATGAAGCTGCCGTAGGACCGAGACTTCGACCACGCAGGGTCCGTTGGTCCGCTGGGAATCATGATGCCGCTGTGTCTCAACTGGTTGCTGCACGTCCTCTCGCTGACACCGGCCAAGATCGTCGCCAAAATTGTTGTTGAGAAGACGACGCTGGACACGATGTGGTAGGAACAGGTTGCTTTATTCAGGAGACACAGGTAGCAACGGACCAACACTTGGCCGGCAACAACGCTAACCACCCTTGGCCCCCCAACCGTTTTCTCCCTCCCGTTCAAACGCCTACATTCCAAAGCTGACTGACCACGAGACCTCGAGGCGCGAGGCCTCCTCGAGCTCTCGTGGGCACAAGCCCTACATAACAGAGTACAGCTGGCCTGGCCACATCCTCACTTTCTGCTCCTCCACCTCAAGTGGGTGTGTCTTCTGTAGAAACACTATTGGGATACAATGGTACCTTAGAAATGTATGCACCTTGTACCACTCCACAAATGTAGTAAGGCCACAGACATTTCAGGTGACCCTACTAATGGGATGAGTCATTATTCCTAGTACCACATTTCCTTGACCCGCCTTCATCCCACTGAGTCACTTAGACTCAAAGCACACACATCAATCAAGTCTCCTGTCAACCAACCAGGCTGTGGTACATACATACATGACAACTGTATGACTGCTGAGCAAAGAAAACAATACTCATATCCCACAAACCCCTCTCCCCTGGTAAACAAACCAAATGTGTCTCCCCAAGCATATTTCAGCACAACCCCCTTACAAAACCAATACTACCAACTTTCTCCCCGAAAACCTACCAGGTCATTCACAAGGGTAACCGCTGGGGTGGTGCGGGTGTGAGAGCACAGTTCCTCTTGGGTATCAGGCAGTTTGGCAGTGTCATCCACCACGTCACTAATATCAACTGACCTAGTGGCCGTCATCACACCCACCGAAACCCTGCCCTCCTCCTACTCTGTTCACTGATCTACCATGCCCAGCGCTCCATCCAGCCGAACCACCACTCAGGGATTCATTGGAGCTTCCCCGTCCTCTACGGGGCTACCACTCCAAGGGTCGAGCTTTCTGTCAACGCATAGTGCAGGAGGTAGCAGCTCCGTCCAACACAGGTATGCGGTATCACCCTAAATCTCAAGCCAATCCCGTTCCCCCTCGGGAGGGAGGCAAAAAGTGGAACTGCCTCCCATGCAGTGCCTTCAGTTTTGCAGAAAACAAGATCATGTACCCCAGAGCCCATAGTCTTCGGTTTTTGTTTCACCCCTGCAAAGGTTTGACAAAGTGTAAGGTAACAGTAAGGTGGTCCCCTAGTTGGTGGCCAGAGGAACTAGGCTCTGCCCCTTCCCCTAAACAGGTGGTAAAGAACCTAGGAGTTCGGATAGATCATAAACTAACTCTGGAGGAGCACGCTACCACTACCGCCGGGACCTGCTTTCACACACTTAGGGGTCGATTCTGATGCGGGTTGGAAAAGCTTCCCGACCGAATCGGTTGGGAAATGGTTTCCGACCCACTCGGATCTTGAAAGTCCGACCGGCGGAGTAGGATGCATCCGGATGCTTCCAGATACGATTTGGTTGAACTCCCATTGACTTCAATGGGAACATTTGTTCCTAACCGCATCAGAATCAGGCCCTCGGTCGGGAAGCTTTTCCAACCCGCATCAGAATCGGGCCCATAGTCTCCTTCGAAGGGTCTTTCCCTCCTGCCAATCTCCACACGGAAAACCTTGATCCAGGCATTGGTCCTAAGCCGTCTGGACTACTGCAATGCTTTGCTGATCTCATCCAAGGAAACTTCCCTAAACAAATTGCAAGTAGTCCAGAACACGGTGGCCCTCTTGGTGACCAATGCCCCTCCCAGAACTGCCTCTCTCCCTCTACTCCAAAAACTACACTGGCTTCCTGCGCGAAAGAGAATTAAATTCAAGATCTGTTGTATGGTCTACAAATCCTTGAACAACGTGGGCCCCAGTTATCTGACAGATAAGTTGGTTAGATATATACCATCTAGGCCCCTTCGATCAGGATCCAAAGCTTTCCTCCATATCCCGCGCTTTAAACATGCTTGCATGGGTGGTAAAGCTTTCTCTCACCTTGCCCCACTTTATTGGAACCAACTTCCTATTCACCTACGTCAATGCACAAACTTCCTGGTTTTTAGAAAGCTGCTGAAAACCACGCTGTTCTGATTCATCTCCCCTTGGTTGGTAATGGCAGTCACAGCGCGGAGATACCCTGTTGGGGTGATTCGGGCGCTTTACAAATTACATTAATTAAATTAAATTAATTCAGGAAGGTGCAGATAACATTGTCCTCAAATTTCGGGCCTCCAGGCTATGCAGCGTGCTGCAGCTTGTGCAATCAGTGCCTCCTAAGTGGGTGTCCATCTTGGAATGGTATTGTGCATGCTGTACAACTATTTTACCCTTCCAGGAATGTTACCATGTTTAGAATCAAAATGGCCCATTTTTGAACTGTAAAATAATAATACTCTGTACAATACTGTTCCAGGGAGGCTGCCAGGTTGATTCTAAAGGTGTCAACCGTGTAGGAATGATAAAACATATTAAAATATGGAGAATAGCATTCTAAGATGGCTGCCCATTTTAATCTATAATCTGTGGCGTGCATATGGCTACTACTTTTAGGCAAAGTCATGTTTTCTTAGTTTAGTTAAATTTTTTGGCTTATGCTTGCAATACAAAATAAAAATGTAACCATACAACTGGAAATTTTCAGAGCTTGACAAGGCCAGATGTTATTACCTTTGCCAATGTTCGTTCTCTATTGGTGATATAACTATGACTTGCACCTGCTGCATGTGAAACTTTGCTGTTTTGAAAAATTACCTCTAGGTTTTCTTGGAAAATCTTTTTCACGTACCATTGAAATCCTGTAATGGTTTTCACTGTGGCATGTCTCGAGAATAGAGTGGAGGAGCCTGTCCCACTACCAAGGTACTAGAACATTCTGGCTCTGGCCTTCCTTCTCAAAATGTGATAAGTCTAGAGATTTGTTTTTCTACTGATACCGGAGACCCAACCCTCAGAAACCCAGCAAGGCAGCACAAAAGTGTGTGTTGGAGTTCTCAGGCTGTTCGACGTTGGACATAAATAGCTCAGCCTATCTGGGTTTTCCATGTATTTCATTTCTTGTAGGTATGCATTTAGAATGGGAAAAGCTATGATACAATTGCCAAAATGCCTGATATGGGATATGTTGATGAATCTGTTATACTGTCAGTGGAATTAGCTTGCCAGTTCATGGTTATTGTGTACTGCACAGTTCCTAGTGCTATTCAAGTTATTGATGAATTTTGAAGGTTATCAAAGAGGTGAACATCAGTTATTCTGTAGGAGAGTTGTCTGTGCACCAGTATGTGAGTAAATATTTAGAAGATAAGTGTGGTTGTATTGATATACACCAGCTTGCTTCTCCTTTTAAAAGGTTTGGTCGCGCACAGTGACACTGGACAAATGTAATCTCTTTATGATTCCTTTAACACTTAGCATTATGTGACACGTGTTTTCTATTCATACATCTCCTCATTGCAAATGTTGACACGTTTCACTTTTCTTTAAGCTCTTCTGAGTATATTAAATAAATGTGTTAGGTTGTATACTTTCAAATAATTTCAGATGGTAAATGGCTGAGTTATCTCTGCAAGAGCGTGTCTCCTAATGTAAGCAGGGCTTTCACATAAGCTTAACAAGCATTGGCAAAGCCAATAAGTCTTGCCTTTGGTCCTTTTGGTTTTGCCAGTGGTTTTTAGCTGTGCAGCATGACTAAAGAGGAAATTTAAAAAAAGTTGCTATGATGCACCCGTGTCCTTTCGTAGGCATGTGCACCATGCATTCACGCGTACAAATTGTGCCGTTTTTTAAATTTACCGATCCAAGTTGGATTGCTAAATGAAAGAAAAGGTAGTTTAAAAGTGCTTTTTTATTAAAAAGTGTCTGGGGGAAGCAGAGTAGGGATGGAAGCAACATGGAGGGCAGGGGCAAAGGTAAGCATCCTGGATGGTGGGGTGGTTCACCATGCCAAGAAAGACTGGATATGGGCATTGCGATCCCCGTTCCAGTTATCCCATGCTGAAACCACATGGTACTTTGCTCCTCAACTTCACTTTATATCACTCTATCCCCTGACCCATTTCTCACGCAGGCGCTGCCTTCCTCGCATACATTCATCCTCCATATTCACCCATCTTAATGCATGACATTTTGTAAAGGCGTGGCACCTAATAATTTATTTTTTGTTTAATTCTTTATAGTGCTACTTGTCTCAGTGTAGGGTGTCAGAGCACTTTATCACACACAGAGACACAATACATCATACAAGTGTGTTAATCAATGTACAGGAAATGCTTTGTGTAAGAAATTGGCTTACTGGTTGAGGGGGTTGAAATCCTTCTCAAGGAGCAACCACAATTCTTCTCAGGGTGAAGTCACAATCAAACCCTAAATTAAGCTGTGCCCGACTCTCCGGTAGCATGGCACAGCGCAGTCAGGCGTAACTCAGGAGCAATGTATAAAGTATTTGGTTAACACTTCAAACAGTAACCCAGTGAAATCACACCACAAAAGAAACCCACAACAGAGTTACAAAAATAGAGCAATTTTTCATAAATAAAATGAAACCAAAGCGACAAAAATCCAGTTAATAGGACTGGTAATATATAATTTTAAAGGTTTTAGTAAAAATGACTCCAACAGGCATAAGGCGCCAACTGTGGATATCTGGTTGCACCAGACCAGGACAAAGACACGAGGTCAGGCAGACCACAATGGAGTGCGGGCCGGCTACACAGACCCAGTTGGTCCCACTGAACAAAGTACCTTAAATCCTGGTTTTGGGAGCGTTGCAAGGATTCACGTCGAAGATGGTTCGTGCAGCCGAAGCAATACTTCGGTTCCAAGATGTGACGAGACTGCAATGTAAGGGCCTGCGTCGTTGAGGAACCCCATAACGGTACTTACGAAGCAAAGTCCGGCATCAAGGATGTGGCGTGCAGTCAGGGCAATGTGTGGGTATCGAAGAGCAGCAAGGCTGCAATGCGGATTCTGGTATTGTCGGCGAGGGCCTGTGCAGAGGATGCGTTGTGCAGTTGCGGCAATACAACGTTTCCAAAGAGATGCGGGTCTTTGCTACGGGTCCAATCCATGCAGCAGCGGCGATGTGTCGGTTCTGCTCAGGTTTGCGCCGCTGCATCTGTTCCGCTGGATCCACAGCGGCTGGTAAGCACCTGAAGCCCACTACCAAGGGTCCAGAACTGGGGTGGCACCACTTGCCAAGATAGACTGACTCACAGATGGC